>JANAVB010005797.1:4615661-4702966 GCA_029216955.1 Iris pallida
CTTGTACCTGCTATCCAGGTTGGTCGGTATGACCCTTCACAGATTTTTTGTGATTGTCGGGCCAAGTGGATAGTCATCCCTGTAACATATCCCAAGCCGATCACATAACGCTCTAATAATTCAAGGCACATTTTATATTTACTTTATCTTATCTTATATTCTGCTCTATTCTACATTCAGTACTTTTTCACCATGCTATGATATACAGTTACTCACATGTTCTACATGCCTCTATGTTGTACCTTGATTGTAGACTAAGTTCTGCTCGGAAGAAGGATTACAACCCCGGTCCTTGTTTGGTTTAAGGGTTGTAACTCAGTTTCCGAACGGTTCCCAAGTCTTCCTATATCTTTGTCTTGTATTTTATTATACTGTCTATTATAGAATTTGTCAATTCACATGGAACTGCTGTTAGTGCTTGTACTTGCTCATTTTTCTGACAGGATACCGTTGATATATTATAGATGATTCTGAGACAGACTGCTCGACCTATTATGGGCTCGAGTTAGATGGAGTAGTCCAGGACCGTGGGCTGATAGTAGAGCCACTAGACTTTGTACTCCCAGAGTAGTGTAGCTTAGTTGAGTTTGCCTAGACTGCGATCCAGCTAGTACTATCAGACTGTAGCTTTCTATATTATATTTTGAGACCCTGTGATGTTGTGTATATATCTGGGCTTGTGTTGGATCGTGGACTTATTTCCTTTTTATATATCATATGTTCCCTTCTGTGCTATCTACCTTAGTTTTATTCTGTGATTGAGACTGTATTGCTATGTCACCTCCATTCGGAGTGTATATACTGTACATGTACCTTTATACTGTTAGTCGCAGTATTTACAGACGTTATATACAACGTTCTACTGCCGATACTGCGGCGTAGGCTGGACGTACCCACGTGCTCGTGCCCCTCATAAGGGTGCGGGTCATGACAACCTACCCTACATTACTTCAGAAGCTCAAATTGCAGATTTCTTTACAAAGACACACCCCTCGGCTCGGTTCAATTTTCTAGTATCCAAACTCAATATGTTTTCTCCACCCTCTTGAGTTTGAGGGGGGATGTTAAGAAAATATCCAGCCATCAATAGAGCCAGCAATGCACAGTTGTATTAGTTTTGAATAATTTTCTTTTGTTAGTTATTTTCCTTCTTTGGATTATTACCGTTGTACTTTCCTTCTTTGGATTATTATCGTTGTATTTTCCTTCTTTGCTTTCTTTGTAAACTCTATAAATAGAGGTCATCTCTAATGAATAAATCACAGAAAACTATTCCATTCTCCATTATTAACAGTTTACAACTGAAAGTCAATTTATAATATCTTCTTTTACTTTTGTCATGCAACCTTCACAATTTACTTAACAAATTCATTGGAGAATAATTTTTAAATGAAAATTTGTCATTTCTATGTGGTAACTTTCTTCTTCTTTTTTCCCCAAAAAATATAGCAGAGTTGGAGATGCTCTGACCTACATGTCAGCAAGTAAGGAGGCCTTATGAGATACCGCCGATGCTGCGGCATACTACCGCCGATGCTGCGGCTTAGGCTGGACTTGGCTACGTATTCGTATTCGAAAAGCAGGTACGGGTTGTGACAAGTTTTTTTGGTGGCCAATGCAGATATATTTTCGTAAAAGATTGCGAACTCGCGATAGTACCTATATTAGTCATACTACTGTGAGCCTGCGACTAAGAAGTGCTCATTCATAATTAGGATTGATTTGATTTTAGGGAAAAGGCTAGGACTAGGTACACCATAAGGAAGTCATTATTCAATTTGACTGTTGGTTAGTTAAGGTTGGTACATAGACCATGTGATTTAGGTAGGAATTTATCGAATTCTAAATCCTATTAAATAACTTAAGGATTTTTTCTAGAAGGATATACTATTGTATTTTAATACGATGGTATGACCAAAGGTAGATAGACTATTCGCTTGGTAAATTAGGACTTCATAGGATTCAATTTCTAATCTTGATCATTTGTGCAATTTTATTTTCTGCCATCTCTAAACATCCTCATATCGTAAGTCCAAATTGCTTATTTATTTTCTATTTTATCATAAGGAATTATTTTTATAATTTTTTATTCTGTTATTCATATATGAATCTCGAGTTAGTTTTTGATTCAAATTTTTTCTCTCGGTCATTTGGATATCCATGAAATAAAGATTAGAATGTTTATACTTCTCTTGTCTTCAGTTATTTCCTCCCTAATCGATCTTTTTATTTTCAAGAATTAAGACTTATAGGACATATACTTACACTTTTCCTATCTTTATTATCTTGGAACTTATTTGAATTTCTAGAAGCTCCTTTGAAATTCTTATGGATATAGTTGGAATAAATTTCGATGACTTACAATGGCAAGGCAGATACGCACTGTCCACATTTATTTGAATTATGGAGACTGCGGGTTCACTGCAGCCAGCAGTGCACTGGCAAGGCATGACCCCTAAAGTTGAAGTAATTTCAAGTAAGCGTAGGTTATCGAATAATATTAAAACTATGTCCAGTTGCCCTATTTTGATCTTCGAGTTGTTATGTCTATATTGGATAGAGTTGATAGAGTATTCGATACCGTATCCTTATTTAAGTCATGAAACCAAAAGTTTACTGTAGCCAGATCTATACTTGTAACACCCCTGAAATTTTAGAATTATTTTTATTATTATTTATTTGACTTAAATAGGGATTTATGGAATTTTATAAATATTTTTAATTAAATAATATTTATTATAAATGACCTTAGCCATTGTTAAGATTTGGAGTACAAGATGACTAGGAATTATGGCATAGAGAGTGTAGTCGTGTGCTTTGACTAGTGTATTAACCATGCTAAGGAAGGCCGAGCCATAGGTGTGTTCTAACTAGAAAAACCAGTCAAAGTTGCGACTTAACCCCTATAAATGATTTAAGTATTTATTATTAAGATAATTGATTCTTAGGAGACCCGGTTGTACCAAACTAGCCCGGACTGGAGCCAAACCAAGCCCATGTAGTCGGGTAATGATTCCAAAAGGTTCCATATAGATATATTTTGTGTATATATTTTGTAATGTTCTGTTAGTTATTATTTTCTATAAGTAAATCATTGTTATAAATAATAAATATTATTTTTTACCAAGGTAATAATTATTTTGGAAATAGCGTGATATTTTTTCCTTTATCTTATTATTAGGTTTGGATTTTTGGCAATGAATATATGTGTGTATGGTATTGAGTATATACACATATATATAGATATAGGTTTATTAGTAAATATAAAGGTGGGTATATATATATATATATATATATATATATATATATATATATATATATATATATATATATATATATATATATATATATGTGTATATATGTGTGTGTGTGTGTGTGTGTGTGTGTGTGTGTGTGTGTGTGTGTGTGTGTGTGTTTGTGTTTCATATATGGGTTATTGTTAGTAGTAGTAATATTTTACTTTGGAACTATATTATTAATTTCTAAAAATATTTTTTTTATTTTTTTGTATTAATAGAAGTATCCCTATATGGTTATGTATGTGTGTGTGTATATATATATATATATATATATATATATATATATATATATATATATATATTAAAAAAAAATATTAAAAAAAGAAAAAGAAAAAAAGAGATAGAAACCCACAACAGTACTATTCCTGCAGGAACAGTACTCGCTGTGGCCGATTTTGTAAAGGAAATAAGAAACCCACAGCAAAGATTTCGATGAAATCTTCATCAAATCTTGCCAGATTTTTTTTCTATCTAATTTAATTTGATTCTCTATTAGTTATATCCAAATCCAGTTTAAATCAAGAATTAAATTCGATTAGGAATCGAATCTTAAACTCTATATATATTAAAAACCCATCGGGTTTTTGAGAAAAGCTACGAAAGCTCTAACCAACCCTCGTGCTCGACTTGGAACCCTCCCTCGACCTTAGGCGAACCCCCTGCCACCGTGTGCCACCTACTGCCTCGCCGAAGAACCACTACAGCGCCACCAGCACTTCCAAACCCGACAAGAACGGGGAACCCTGTTTCCAACCCGACCACCCAGGTACAAACTTCTCGATCAAATCACTTCATGTATTCTTCATTATTTTCGATTCCATAAGTTTCTATAGAAACCCTATATGACCCACTAGAAGTCCTTACAAATAGAATTCGATGGAGATGATCCATCGATCCAGAAAATCGATGCGAACATTGAGGGAAAACTATTTCGAAAACAGTTTTTAGGCAGTCCAAGTGCCTCAGTTGGGGGATGGATTCTTGTCGATTCATCAACAGTCTCAAATATCTAATTAAACAACCGTTAAGACAGCATATAGGACTTTAGAACCTATTTTGTAGTTTTGAATTTCATTAATTGTGTGCAGAGAAAACAGTTTTCAAAATTGAGAAATAATCCATGTAAAAACAGTTTAGAAAATTTAGAAATTCTCCGATACGGAGCCCGTCCCGACAAACCGGGCAACTTGGTCGCAACCTGTGAGCATCAAAAGACGCGTATGGATGTTGCGGAGGTGGGATTCGACGGAACTCGATTTCGTTGTGTGTGCATGACGAAATCGAGGCGTATCGGTCGAGATACCCCGTATCGGCTCTTTACAAACTAGTCAATTACTTTGTGCATGTTCGTCAACTCGAGAGAAAACTTGCGCCATTGGGACCATGTCATTTTTTTCGTCCTGTGAGCCAAGTTTGATCCGATTATGAGAAGGTCGACCGGAATGCTATTTTGGCGGGCCCGCGACCCGATCCAATGGAAGAATTTGTGCATGACTCACCGGAATTCAACTTTGAAAATATGGTTAGGTTCGTATAGTTTGACATATAGTTTGATGACTTAGAGACCGTAGATGTTGGCACGCTTTTCGGTACAAAGCGGGTCCAACGACGGACATTGTTTTGACATAAAATTACCGTTTTGCCCATGTGTCCAGAATTGGACTTTTGGGCAGTCAAACTTAGACATTTATTTTAAGACAAACACGTTGGTGATGTCTGTTTCAGCGTCCGGAGACTGTTGTGAGAGTTTGACTTTTGTGGCTCAATGATTGACTGGATAGTATTGGTTCTACGTGCTACCACCATGCAAGTATACCGTGCCAACTTTATACAGTTTACTTCCATGCATGCTCTTATTACTTTTTCTTATTCATGTCGTATTTTCTATTACTTATTTTCTATCTTGCCATGATTTATTTCTATGTCTCTGGTCTATTATCATTTATTTTTATCATTAGTTTTTTTTATATATTTCCAATCATGACTTTGACAGTAGTTCACTTGAGTGCCTTGATTTGATCATGTGTACCATGATACCTTGACTTGATCATGCATTCCATACTACCTTGACTTGACCCTCTACCGATACTAGGATTGGCTACTCGACCACTCTCGACTCGGGAGACCCACGACAGGGCTACGATAGAGATTCACTATAGTTAGGGAATACCATGACGGGGCTACTAGCTATAGGACTGGGAGTACCACGGCAGGGCTATGGTCATTCGATTCATTTGTAGTCAAACTTAGTATTACTTTTCACATGACATGTCATTATCTATAAAATTCTTCCATATGTTCTTTATTCCTGTTCTAGCAGTTATTTCCTGTTTTTATTGCAAGTTTAAATTGTCAAAGTATGCTTGTATATTATGTATCTTGCTAGTCCCCTGAGGACCTGGTGATCTCTTCAGGCTTAGTTAGGGACGAGGATTACCCGGAGGTTTACGGTTTTGGAGTTGAGACGGGTGATGTACCTTCGCAGGAGGACTAGATAGTGGCCGAGGACTTCTTTTGAGACATGTCTCTTTATTTAGACTTGCTATTCATTTCTTTTTATTTCAGCAGACTTGTAGTTGATGACTATTACTTTTTTTTCCTTTTTACTGTGGTTTCGGGATGTCTTACCCGTACAGTTATTATTTCTATTTTATGTTGGACAAATCTTTTTATTAGTATTATTTTATTGGACTTGATATCTTGTAACTCATTTTTTTGTGTGGATGGGATTAGCTGTGACATGTGACTTATATTGTATTGCTGGGTTGTTATCATGATTTACAGCTTAAGAAATTTGCTAATGGGCTTACTTTAAGATTTGGCCTATCGTGAAGTATTGCTGGCATGTACCGTATCCTGGTCCTACGGTTTTGGGACTGGGGCGTTACAATACTGGCGAGGCATAAATTCTCGATAAAATGACTTCGGATATGCTTACGGTTTTCGAATAATATAGAGATTACATCCTTTTTGGCATATGACTATTGATTTTCATGGTTCGCAATTTCATGCACTCTCACTTGAATTTGATTTAGTTCTTATTTTTTTCTTTCCTAAACCTTTCTTTCTTATCTTTTATTTTTATATCGTTATTAGGTTTCCTAGTAATCTTTTAAACCTATTTTGATTCTATTCCACTAGATTCATAATCATACATAGGTTCTGATTCTATGATCGTGCCTAAATAATTGATCGTTCTAAATGACTTCGATTTGATCATTCTTAAACGACCTTGATCGCGACTAGACTATTTTATTATATTTTCGATCATGTCAATTTGCATCTTTTCCTAAATTTTGATTCTATTCGCTGAGCATTTTTTAATCGGTTATATTCTTAGTCGTGCCTAATCATATCCTTCGAAATTTTGAGGATAAAATTTTTCTAAGGTGGGTAGATTTGTAAGTCCACTTCCCGAATTTTGAAATTTTTTATTTATTTTAGTTTTAAATATTTTTCTGATTAGAAAATAAATTTTATTTTTAAATTCTATTATAGCTATTATGAAAGGAAAAGATTTACCAAATTTATTTTTAAAAGGGATTTTATATTTACAAAAATATCTTTTAGAATTGTTTGATTTATTATTATTATGATAAATATACTTGTAGAATTATTTAGTTTATTACTAGCAATTATTTTTAAAAGGTTTGATTTATAAAATCTATCTTTATATTATTTAAAATATTAGATATTAGACAATATTTAATTTATGGTTGTTATCAATTATAGGATTTAGGTTTTATTAATCTAAATCATTGAATTTTAAATCTTTGAAAAGATTCAATACATCCTAGTTCTTCCCTAATTAGGGTACCCCCTCTCCTATATATATGGGAGCTTCCTCTTTTTCCTCACAACCCAAAATTCCACAAATTCTCCATAACCAAGCCAACCATCGCAGCAATTTTGTGTCGTGCACCGTGTCCGTGTCCACCCAATTCCCTCCACTAGTTACTTTTATAAATATATTGTGTCTTCTATGTTCGACAGCTCCTGACACCCAATTTTTGTGTCTTTGTCTCGCAGGATACGACACAGCCCAAAACCTTAATCCCTAATTCTAAATCCTAACCCTATCCCTAATTTGATCGGCTGCCGACTCCTACGCACACAACCCAGCCACCCAATTTTCCTCGCTGTCGCCATCCCGACTGGTGAGACTACCGTCTCCTCGACCTCCTCGACCACCCATGTCTGCCACCACCAACGGGTCAGCCACCAAAATTCCTAACCATGAGACCGTCCAAGCCACCACCTCCTCCTTATCTTCTTTGGCCGACCTCCAGTACACCACCGTCTTTCCAAAACTACAAACGATCGGAGAGATCCTCTCCGACGAACAGCCTCCGCCTGCCATGGCCAGTCACCACCACTACCGTCTCTGAACCCTAACTCCCCAGATCTGTTCGTCCTCAATTCCGCCACCATCGACACTACCCGCCGACACCACCAAGGCCAACGCCACCACTTACCTCCACTACATACCTAACCTCCGCCCAGTCGACGATCGCTCGTGTGTCGCCTGCCGACCGCTCGTGCGTCACCCACCGACGATTTGCTCGTTGTACGTACGCCCCGGGAGTCCAGATTCACGCCACCAGTGCCTCGATTCCTCTCCGACTCGCCGATAACTTCCCTCGGTGAGCTCTTCCTTCCCCGATCTTCCCCTCTCCCTCTCGTTCTCTATTCCATCTAGTTCTCTCTCTTACACAATTTCTCTTCCTTGGAGAAGAGGAATCCTCTTTACATTATTTCCTCTCTCATTCTTTGATTCTTAGTTTTTGTTTTTATTTGTTCCATTTATTTTCTTTTACTTTTTGTAGGTTAGTAACAAGGAGTGTTGGGCTGGTTAGTATAGTTAGTATAAATATTTTATTGAAGTTTTAATTAGTTGATTAATTATTTAGTATATTGTTAATATTTAAATTAGCAACTAGTTAGTTATTATCTTATTATTACTATTATTATTATTATTATTATTATTATTATTATTATTATTATTATTATTATTATTATTATTATTATTATTATTATTATCATTGGTTTTATTGATATAATATTGTTAATTTTTATTAATCTATATGCTAGGATATTTCTAAAATATATTATTGTATTATTTTTATGGAATTTAAATATGGCTTTTGACCAAAAATATATTTGACAAATTGGGTTTAGCCTTACAAATGATTTTCTTGACTTTCAAAGTATTTAACTAAAATTATTTAACTAGTACAATATAATTTTTAGTATTATATATATATATATATATATATATATATATATATATATATATATATATATATATATCGATTCCTCTCCCTTGCCACCCCTCCTACCCCGCCCGAACTCACACACTCGGTTCGGCTCCGGTGACGACATATCAGACAGGAGCGAACCTCCCAGCAAAGCATTGATCCCCCTCAACACTCAAGCTCTCACCCTCTCCAACCAATTCGACGCCCATGATTCGGAGGACGCGGAACACCCGGCAGAGACAGCCTACCCCTCAGCTGACCGCGTGCTTACCGAGATTCACCCTAACCCGAAAATCGTAGAACAGTTCACCGACATCTCCAACACAAATCAACAACTCACCATCGAAGACTCCGTGGTAGAAGCCCTAGCTAATCTAGGGCCAGACCAAGTTCGGAGAGGGCACCAGGTCCAAGCGGCGGGTTACCCTCTTCAGCAAACTAATCTCCTGACAGGGAACACCAGTGACTCCATCATCATCCCCCAGAGAATCCTATCCTGGACTCCACCGGGGAATCGGTCAGTCAGCACCCGGCCCCGCCGGAGCAATCATGTAACGATCACCCCCTCAACTGAGTAGGAACTTCTACCTCCAACGAGGCCAATGCAAACCACGTTTCTACTGAAACCACAACCATCCAAACCAGATCCGCCGCCAAGCGGAACAAAACCCCCCCTACAACGTCCTTAATGCTTAACATACTATCCTGGAATGTCCGCGGTCTGGCGAACAAACCGACGTTAAGGAGAATAACCTATATGAAAAAAATCCACAAGATCGACATCCTCATTATTCTTGAACCCAAAATCTCCCCCAAAAGATTAAAATCTATCCAACTACATCTGGGCCTTCCATCGGCTATAGCAGGCAGACACGATATTTGGATCCTCTGTACGAAGGACGTCAAATTAGGTGTCATCCAGGACTCCCGACAGGCCCTCTCCTGTTGGCTCGATCACCCAAGACTTCCCGATCACGCCATCCTATCAGCGGTCCATGGTAGCTGCGATATTGTGGAGAGAAAACAACTCTGGAACGACCTCCTCGACATCCATCACCTCCACACCAACTCTCCTTGGCTTTGCATTGGGGACTTTAAAGCGATCACCTAAACCGCAGAGAAAACCGGAGGCTGCCCCCTCCCGTTCCGGCCATTCTGGACTTCAACAACTTCATATTCAACGTACATTTAACCTCTCTCCAGTTCACTGGCAATGCCTTCACCTGGTGTAACATGCAGGATGGCGACCGTCGTCAATACTCCAGGCTAGACAGGGCCCTCACGAACGCCTTCTGGCACGGGATGGGGAACACCACCAATCTGTCCCATCTCAACTCCACAGAATTCGACCACACTCCTCTTCTGGTTGAGATTAAAAACAATACCAACTCATGCAAAAAGAACTTCCAATTCCTCGACTTCTGGACCAGGCACCCGTATTTTTTTGGCATCGTTGCGAAAGCGTGGAACCGCAAGGATTCTTCCAACCCCCTAGTTAGGGTGAGCCACAAGCTTAAGGCCACGAGGAAAGCCTTATCCATCTGGAGCAAGATCGCCTACGGAGATATCTTTCAAGCCGTTCGGGTCGCCGAGGATGACGTCACCCGAGCCGAAGCCTTGGTCGTCAGGGATCGCTCCGTAGCGGCCAGAAGAGCCCTCAACCTCACCAAGGCTATGCTTAAATTCAGGATCAAAGTGGAGACCGATTTCTGGAAACAGAAAGCGAGGTTGAAATAGGACAGCGAGGGGGACAAAAACTCGAAGTATTTTTATGCCCGCGTTAACGGACGCAGACAGAAGCTATCGATTCACCGGACTGCTGATGACAACGGGAACATCATAACCGACCAAAAAAGCATCCAAGCGACGGCTACGGACTTCTATTCCCAACTATTCTCCAAAGAGACAGTTCACAAAGATAGATCGTTCTTAGACCAAATCCCCTCCTTATTAACGATACTGACAATGCCCAGTTGAACTGCCCTCCTACAGTTCAGGAAGTTAAAGATGCAGTGTGGGCTCTGAACGAGTACAGTGCGCCAGGTCCGAACGGGTTTTCGGGGGTATTCTTTCGCACATGCTGGGATATCATCAAGCAGGACATCACCGAAGCGGCGATCGCCTTCTTCGAAGGTGCTATATACCCCAAAGCTATTTCAAGCGCCAACTTGATCCTCATCCCGAAAAAAGACAACCTGGAGTCCTTCCGCGACTTTCAACCCATCAGTCTTTGTAACTTCACCAACAAGATCATATCCAAGGTCATCGCGACCAGAATGGCAGGTATTCTCCCCAAGATCATTTCGGAGGAGCAAAGTGGGTTTGTTCGCGAGAGGAACATCCAGGACAATATTATGCTGGCCCAAGAGTTAATCACCTGTATGAAATTCCCAGTGAGGGGAGGCAACATTGATGTCAAAATCGACATGGAGAAAGCTTATGACAGATTGGATTGGCAATTCATGATCTGGGTTTTCAGAGCTTTCGGATTCTCGGAAACTTGGACCAATATCATATGGAGATCCATCAGCAAGTCGTGGTTCTCTACGGTCATCAATGGCCACGCTGGGGGGTTCTTTAAATCCCATCGCGGGGTTAGACAGGGCGACCCTCTATCCTCCACTTTCTTCATCATAACAGCTGACGTCCTGAGTAGGAACCTTAACAATATGGTCAATACCTCTAACTTCCAGCACTATCACACATCCAGTGGCTGTCCTATCATCACCCATCTGGCATTCGCGGATGATTTACTCATCTTCTCATCCGGGGATGAAGGTGCAGTGGATGTGGTTCATAACACCCTGATGAGGTACTCTAGATGCTCCGGCCAGAAAATCAATCATTCTAAGAGCGTTATCTATGCCCACCACAACACCAATAGAGAGCACGCCAACAATCTCTCCAACTTAACATCCTTTTCCGTTGTTAAGCCACCGTTCAACTATTTCGGTTGCCCTTTAGTGTATGGGAAATCCAACGCCGGCATCTTCGAGGACTTGATCACCAGAATCAGGAAGAAACTGGAAGGGTGGCATAATGCCACCTTATCCCCAGGTGGCAATATGATCCTCATCAATCACGTGCTTACCTCCATCCCCATCCATACTCTGGCTGCGTGCTTGCCGCCCATTAAGGTTCTTTCTTCGATCGAACAGATCTTTTATAATTTCTTCTGGGGGCATAGCAATGGCCAGGATAAGCATCACTGGATGAGCTGGGAATCTATGGCTCACCCGACTGGCGAAGGGGGTCTGGGATTTACCAAACTCACTCACATAGTTAAAGCATTCTCGATGAAATTGTGGTGGAAACTCCGCACCAGCAACAACTTATGGAGCAGGTTATTGAAAGCCAGATACTTCAAACACATCCACCTCTCATTGGCCATATCCAACAGCAGATCCTCTGCGGCTTGGCGTCGCATCCTTATCGGCGTGACCTAGCCGAACCAGCGATGAGACTCCAGTTAGGTACGGGCAACTCGAACCCATTCCTAGAGAGATGGGTTAGAGACAGCATGATCTCGAGTCTCACAGAGACCCCAAGAGATAGTAGAATCAGAGACTTGTGGAACCCCTTAACCGACGACTGGAATTGGGACCAGATTCGTGAGTGGTCCGGTAACGATGCGGCGGATAGCATCCGCGAGAGCGGGTTACGGATCGGAGGCCAGGAGGATGCGTTGAGATGGACTCTCGAGGCGTCGGGAGCTTTCTCGGTGAGGTCGGCGAGAACCGCTACCCGTGGCACCGGGCAGCCGTACTTCCCCATAGCGCACTATTGGCATTCCTATATCCCTAAGAAGTGGTCCTTCCTCTTGTGGAGAGTTATCAGAAAGAAACTGCCTACAGACGACATCCTTAACACCATCAGAATCAACTTAGCATCAGCATGCTCCAGCTGTGATGAGCGTCAGATGGAGACTATCGACCACATCTTCCGTCAGGGGATGTTGCCAGACAGTATTTGGAATACCCTTAACCAGCTATTCAGCATCGAACAGAGTGGTGGACGCTTCCACGATCTACTGGCTTCCTGGGGTTCTGCCTTCTACGGCTACCAGATCGTCGCAGCGGCCGCAACATGGGCGATTTGGAAGAATCGCAACAAGGCGAGATACGAAGGTCACCTATATTCGGCCGATCAGCTCATTCGGGAAGTTGTCCGCCAATGCCGTAAGCGGAGCGCTCTGTGTTCCCACTGCCCGACTGCATTCTGGTCGGTGCTCCCTCCCTAGCCCCTGGTGATTGTTTCACCTTCCCTCCCCCTCCTTCCTTTTGTAGTATACCTGTATAGGCTTCGGCATTTTGCGCCTTGTATACGTGTTTAGTCTGCGGCTTTTGGAGCCGTCATTAATAAAGAGAGGGGGTTTTCTTAAATATATATATATATATATACAAAATTTTCTTCGATTCTTAACTTGATCGTGACTAGTCGTGTGTCCTTAATTCCTTGCAAATCTCTGACTACTTCATATCGATCCTAGGCTAATCGGACTATCCCGGACCTAACGATACGGTTTGTTCCATCGATAGAGGCTGTCTTGCGTACTTATGACATCCACGACTATTCTGTGCCAACATGATCAAGTCACAAATCAACTGCAACTAAATGAGGCAAGTACACTATTGCATTATGTGCTTATTACATTATAATGTCATATCTCATTATGTTTCATTGAGTACCATGTCGAGACACGATTGTGACACGATAGGCTCATTGTATTATTGATCGTTTACGGATTGTTTAGTGAGTCGGGAGGAAAAATGTCCATTAGATATGTGAACAAACCCCATTGAATGCTTATTGAATGATAATTAAGTCATACACCTCACGTATTGGTTAGACGTACCAAAATTGAATGATAGCCATCTATGATGTGCCATATTAGCCCAGCCGTTCACATGTCCAAAGGTATTTTAAATGCACACTGTTTGTTAGTCTTCAATGTTCATGATTCAGTTGTCTTGTTCATACTTGTTCTTACTAGTGATTTCTTGTACATGTTTATCGTTCCAGTTCATAAAAATGTTTTCTTATTTTCTAATGCATCTCTACTATAGATTTGTATTAAGTTACATAAATGCAGTAGGTTGTACTTTGCTCCTTTCCTGACGGGATCATTGTAGGTGACTTGGCGTGCTTCCTACTTTTACACTATGGACTATACAAGAAGATAGAGACCTTGGAGGCCGACCTTAGATTCTAGAGAGATTAGTTAGTTTCTTTTATTTAAATATTTAGCAGATTTGTTCCCAAAATGTCATTTATGTTGTATTATTGGATTTGTAAATAAAATAATTATTGTGAATGAGAAATTAGACGTGATTTTGTTATATTTGAGTCTGACATTGAGACCTAGACAGCGTACTACCGTCGATAATGCAGCGTAGTCTGGACTGGGCTACGTATTCGTATCCGAAAAATAGGTGCGGGTCGTGACAAGTAGTAGGTTTGGGGAGTGGATTTTTGATAGTAGGATTTAATATCCCATAACCCATTAAGGTCAAATTTCATTTTATAACTCTCAAACCATTATTATTGCTTGAATGCTCAGTCATGGTTAGCCATTTATTTATGGCCATAATCTGTAATGCCCCAGTCCCAACATACGTAGGACTAGGAAATGTATATGCCAGCCATATAATAAATATACGTAAGCTGTAAATGTAATATATAGATAACCATGGTTCTCTAATCTTATCCACACAAAAATAAGGAAATAAAGGTTCCATTAATCAACTATGGAAGTCATTAAACAAGTCATCGGGTGTAAGCCCCTGAATTTCGGGGTTTATTTTAAATTTTCTGAATGAATTATTTTTAATAAATATTTTATTATTTAATTGTTTTGAACATTAATGTTCCTTCCCGTGACTTTGACTTCTGAAGCGTCAGGGATGCCAATCTCTGTAAACTCTCTTTATGAGTTTTGTAGTAGACAAGATTATCTTCGTTTTGATATATCCTGTCCTACTTGAACTCGTTTTCTTGTGCTCTTTTTGTATCGCGCAACTTCGGGTCAACTTAGACCAATTAATCGTTGAATAATTATTCTCACTTTTATCTTTGATCATCGTTTGTACGTCACCGTGACTTTTAATTTAGGAACACAAGACCAATCGTTTTCTCAGAACCAACTTCTCGTGAATGATCTACTCGAGACGCTATTCACCCATGACCTTCGTGTCCCACTCAGACATTCCATTTTGTGCTTCATTTCCTTCGCATAATTTTCGGGTCAATTTAGGCCAATTAATTATCTACCGTAAAGCCTGATTTAATTTCCAATTTAATTTCGGGACCCCACATCGATCCAACCTAGTCGACCCAAAGTATGGACATGGCCCAAATGAAGCCTACTACCCACATGATACTTGTATCCCATTTATTTGAGTCCCCGTATGTTACTTATTTAATCCTGATTATAAATACATATTTTAAATTCAATTATTTCACCCTGTCCGATTTTGACCCGACCCGGTTCGACCAAATCCGAACCCAAGCTCCATATTGTCCTCCCATGACTATACAAATACCCCACACAATATTTCTCTTTTTTCCTATTTTAAATACCTCTTTCTCTTTCTACTTTACAAATATCCTATATATATATATATATACATATATATATATATATATATATATATATATATATATATATATATATATATATATATATATATATATAAATAACTCTCTCTCTCTCCTATAACAAACACACACAACCCCCCTCCACATCACAGCACACCTCACCCCCCCAACTGACTTCTCTCTCTCCCTCTTCAATAATATCTCTCTCTCTATTCTAACACTCTCTCTCTCACTCTTTCTATATTATATATCACACACACACACACACACTTAAATATAACTCCCTCTCTCTCTTTATATTCAAACACACACACTCCTCCCTCCACTCGGCCGAACCCCCTGGTAGTCGAGCATCACCACCACCCTCACCATCATTTTTCCCATCTCCTCCTTCCTCTAAACACCCACAGCCACCATCTCCACCTCCTCCTCATCCTTCACTCCATCTTCATCACCACTACCACTCTTACCATCATCATCACCATGCACCACCACCTTCACCATCATCTACACCCCTACCACCACCACAGCTACACCATCACCATCATCATCACCATGCACCACCACCTTCACCATCATCTATACCCGAATCACCACCACCATCTCCATGACCATCCCCTCCACCATCACATGCCACCACAGCCACCACCACTTCAACCACCTTCGCCACCGCTGGCGACCGCCACTGGGCCACCTCCGTCGCGTGCCATCAGCAACGCAGCCAGCTGCAACAGCAGCTGCGACGAGCAGCAGCACGCACGTGCGTGCGTGTGTGGGCCGTCGTGCCGCCGCACGGCCGTCGTGTCCGGTCCCTCTAGGCCGGGCGAGCACTCCGGTGAACCCCCCCGGGCAGCGCCTTCCTCCCCGGTGCGACGCATAGGCTATTCGTGCGTTTTGAACGGAATCCCGTCGTGACGCGCGAGTTTTGAACTCGGAAATGGTGCCCCGTCGCAGCGACTTCGTACACATTTTTCGAGAGATCCGACCGTTGGATCAACGAACTCTTTGCTCCGTCGTAATCTCGGTATATCCATCTTCACTCCCCTCAAGTTTCGTCCGTTAATTTTGCCGTTTGATACATCAAAACTGGCCACCAAGTTGACGCTTTAAATTGTACTGTTTTTGGACAGTTTTGTGGAGCCGACTTCGTCAGCTCCTAACTCCGCCATCGCAGCTTCGGTTGGCGCGCTACCAGTTCCTGTGCACAGTTGGTATAACCCTCTTCCTTCCCCTTAAGTTTTGTTTCATTATAAGCACGTTCGGTTGGTCGAATTTGACGCCAAAGTTGGCCGTCCGAATTCTTTAATTTGCACTTGTTAAATTCCATTTTTGAACTCGAGACTTCGGATTCAATTTTTGACACCACCAGTAGACTCGTGACATCGTTCTGGCATGTTTTCATATAAAGTTTGCTTGATTTGGAGAACGTGGGCCCTGGCACGCATTTCGGTGCAAAGTGGGTCCCATATTCCGAGTCAACGGGTCACTTTGAGATCGGCTCATCGGAATCTAATCCTGGATATACCATTGAGTTCGTATCGTCATTCTGGACTCGTTGACATATAATTTGCTGAGTTTTGAAGACATTTGCTCCGGCACGTATTTTGGTGCAAACCGGATTCCAAATGTCCGCGTTAACGTGTCATTTTGAGATCGGCACATCGGAATCCCATTTCGGACATACCATTGGGTTCGTATCATCATTCTGGATTCGTAAACATGTAATTTGCTAAGTTTTGTAGACTTCTATTCTGACACGTTTTTCGGTACAAAGTGTGTCCAACGGCGGATATCATTTTGACCCAAAATTACTATTTTGCCCCTGTATCCAAATTGGACTTATGGGTAGGCTATCCTAACTAATTTGACCATTCGGGACGCGTTGTTGATATTTATTTTATCATCCGACGACATCTGTAGATTTTGCTTATGTATCATCCTTAATTTGTAATTAATTATTTTCCAAAAATTGTTACTTGTTATTTTTGAATTTTTTAATATATTTTAATTGCTGTAAAAACATTGGAAAATTTTTACTTAAATACTATGTTAATTTAGCTAATTTATTGTAATTTTTCCAGTATTTAGTAATAATTTTGTATTTTATAAAAATAGGAAAACAGAACTCATTTTCAGGGTACATATGTTTGCTGATTTTTAATAAATATCTATGAGGGTTTATAAATTCCAGAAAAATTAGTATAAATTTCTATAATTAACAAAGATCATTTTGGTACTTTATTTTATGTATATTTAAGCTTTTTATCTGTCTCCAAAATTATTGGAACTCAGTGTACAGTCTAATTTATTTATTGAGTAGTTACGACTTACAATATTTTGTGTTGTTTTGAGTTATTGTAGTATTGGACCTCACCCTACACTAGTTTAAAGACCCTAGAAAATTAGTTTGGATATAGTGTCACCCCACATTGGACTTTTATGCTAGGTCTCCACTTGGCTAGTATCCAGTTAGGAGTCGTGTCACACCACTAGTGTAATCTTAATCATAACTTAGAGGCTGAGTTTGTATATCATTATTGATAGGACACCGGACATCTATATTTTCGTACTAGTATTCTTGCTTTGCTCGAGGCAAGTACCCCTACAAGCTTATTTACTGCGTATAACAATAAACTGTGGTTAAATCATGTTAAAATACTGCTTTTTGGATAACTGTAAGTTAAATCATCACATGTTACATTAATTTAGTCCCTACCATGCTTAGGACAGTTATCATATCTTCACATGCTTCTTACTGGTTCTCAGTACATGTCATGATTTAAACTGCTCTGAATATCCACTATGTTTTATACTGCTCTCATTACTTACCATGCTTATACTGCTCCTAGTATCTTTCACATGTTTTATACTGTTCTCGTATCACTCACATGTTAAAAGAACAGGTTAAGGGGAAACTGTTAGTAGAGTACGTGATCATGCCCCCCTTCTCCGTATGTATTTACCGTGCACGAAAACATTCTATATGTAACTTTGCCGTAGGTTCTGATCCCGCGTTTGTGTATGGATATACACCGATGCCGTTCGTGCACGTATGTGCATGCCAGAAAAACTTGATATGTACCACTGTACATCCTATTTACCTATTGACCGATCACGTACATGCTACAGTTTTAAACTTTAAAACGAATATGTATTGCCATGATGAAATGTATCTAAAACTGGATAAATCAAGATATGCCATGATTATGTTATTTTATCTCTTTCCATCACATGATCAGTATTATATGTTTGTAGTACAAGTACTTGCTCCCGTCCTGACAGGATAATGTTGTAGGTTCACTTTTCGAGGAAGAAATGCTATGTGTTACGTATTATGGCACTGCATTTGAGGACTTGGCCTTAGCTCCAAAAGAGGCCCCAGCGGGGAACCTTGCTTAGATATCTTTTTTGTGTTTTGAGATTTAGACTTTGTTTTGAACTTATATTTGGATACTGGACTCTGTCTCCAGTTAGATACTTTGGAAGTGTATTATTAAGTCTGTACTTGTTTACCTTCGCTTATAGATGCTGTGTTGTGATGAACCTTTAAATGTGATATTAGAACTGTTAGCAGCTTAGATCCTTTATTGTCTATTCTTAGAACAGCTTACTATGCTTTAACCAAGCGTAGGCTGGACATGGCTCGGCCCGACCCAACAATTTGGGTAACGGGTCGTGACATATTTTTAGTAGCGGCCCATGCAGGTCCAGACTTAAGTTGTTTGGTTACGTTATTATACCAAGCATGCCTGCAATTAGGATCTTAGGATAACTTGATAGCACTAGGAATATCATTTAGAACACCTAGAGGATTTTTAGGATTGCAACATAGGAAAACTCATCACAGCATAGGACCGTTAACTATATTTAGTCTCTTGCTTGAAATTTAGTGGGTTACAATTTTGACCAGGACAGTACCCTTAGGATGACCCCTGAGGATCTCACTCTAATCTTACCTAGAAATCTATTTCCACTTGTTTCCATTTACTCTCCTTTAAATTTGTTGTTGAATTTAATTTCTGATTTTCGTTGTTAACTTTGATCTTGCATCGTGATAAATTTTGTGGATCGAATTATGATATATCCTGATAAGGTAAACGTCTTCTTTATTTATGGAGTTTAGAATTTATCGCAGCCATATTAGTTGGTATGACGAAAACATAGAGCCTGATTTTGGGTATACTTATCCTAGTTATAGAATTTAGATTTTCTCGCAGCCATACCGGTTGGCGTGGCAAGAATTCTAGATAATATGATTATAGGGTGTATACTTTACTTATGACTCTATCGTTTGTTGCATCTAAGCTTACTGGTGTGGCAAAAATTCTGGCAACATAATTTCAGGAAGACGTGTATGGTTATCAGATCATATCTCAACTTGGTTCACTTCGTTATGACCGAATGAGCAAGAACAAATTCTTATCATCATTCTTTCCCGTCTTGATTAACTCTGTTCTATCTACATCTACAACTAGGATTATAGGTTCTCTAGGACTCTCCAACAGGATTGCTTTCATGTTATCTTTTTGGACATAATTATTTTTGTATTCCATCTTTCCTATGACTTGACTAAACTCTTCTTCGTTAACCTCTTGGGTAATTCTTCTCGTTATGCATCTCGTTGTCTTCGTACCATTCTTGGAGATATTTCGATAAACTTTTCTGTCTTGCTTGACCCTTTAACTTGTTTGGACACTGTTATGGATTGCTTGACCCAGTCTTAGGCCTTGTTACCTTCTATTTGATAAGCGACCGAAATAGCCAAACCTTGTTAACTGATTCTGCAGTATAACTATAAATGTATTGTGTGATTGTGATAAATACTTTTCCTAGGGATTGGTTAGATTAAGCTTATAGAACAAATATGGGTGACTGACTGTAGTAGACTTGGAAACCATTAAGAATGATTGCATTGATAGTATGACTCGAGATAGGATATCTAAGATGCAGAAATGAGATATTATATTATTGTGACTATGGATTAAGGATTAGAATCTTGTTCTTAGAATTTGAGGATTGAACATTCGTAGGACTTTGATGACCAAATGATTATTGGTTGTCTATAAGCTAATTACATGTGATTAGAGGGTAGATCGATATGTGGAATAATATAGAATAAGTTAGAATGGGATATAATATTGCGTACGAGATCGGAAAGACATCGGTTAAAAAGACAAGGAACGAGGCAAAGACATATGTACATTGGTAATTAATAAATCGGCAGTTTGAAATCGAGGATTTATATTCGGAGGACTTGTTGAGTAAAAAGATGAAGGGTCTACGCCAAGAATAAGAATTGAACGTATGATTTCAAGGAGAAGCTGTAGAAAAGGATTGACGACAAATAATGCAAAGGGCCTGTGGATTGATAGAATAAGGATACTTAGGATATGATAAGGAAATCCAGTATTTACAATTGAGGTTGAAAATATGGTTGATGATTAAGCATTTTAGGCTTATAGACATACCCAGAGAATGACCTATAGTTTAGGGTATGCATAAAGGTTCTATGTTAGTATGGAAGATTCTAAAGGATATATGACGTAGTTTATGATAGAAGGACCTTGTTGAACATAAACCAAAAAGATTGTAAAGAGAAACAAAAGAGATGATCACAAGGGTAGCAGATTGAGTATCGTAGCCAGAGCAGCTACATGTTATAGTTTGACCTATTGATAATTTTTAATTTCGAGGACGAAATTTTTTGTAAGGTGGGTAGGATATAAGCCCCATGAATTTTAGGGTTTATTTTAAATTTTCTGAATAAATTATTTTTAATAAATATTTTATTATTTAATTGTTTTGAACATTAATGTTCCTTCCCGTGACTTTGACTTCTGAAGCGTCAGGGATGCCAATCTCTGTAAACTCTCTTTATGAGTTTTGTAGTAGACAAGATTATCTTCGTTTTAATATATCATGTCCCACTTGAACTCGTTCCCTTGTGCTCTTTTTGTATCGTGCAACTTCGGGTCAACTTAGACTAATTAATCGTTGAATAATTATTCCCACTTTTATCTTTGATCATCGTTTGTACGTCACCGTGACTTTTAATTTAGGAACACAAGACCAATCGTTTTCTCAGAACCAACTTCTCGTGAATGATCTACTCGAGACGCTCTTCACCCATGACCTTCGTGTCCCACTCAGACACTCCATTTTGTGCTTTATTTCTTTCGCACAATTTTTGGGTCAATTTAGGCTAATTAATTATCTACCGCAAAACCTGATTTAATTTCTAATTTAATTTCGGGACCCGACATCGATCCAACCTAGTCGACCCAAAGTATGGACATGGCCCACATGAAGCTACTACCCACATGACACTTGTATCCCATTTATTTGAGCCCCCGCATGTTACTTATTTAACCCTGATTATAAATACCTATTTTAAATTCAATTATTTTACCCTGTCCGATTTTGACCCGACCCGGCTCGACCAAACCCGAACCCAAGCTCCATGTTGTCCTTCCATGACTACACAAATACCCCACACAATATTTCTCTTTTTCCCTATTTTAAATACCTCTTTCTCTTTCTACTTTACAAATATCCTATATATATATATATACATACACACACACACACACACACACACATATATATATATATATATATAACTCTCTCTCTCTTCTATAACAAACACACACAACCCCCCTCCACATCACAGCACACCTCACCCCCCCAACCGACTTCTCTCTCTCCCTCTTCACTAATATATATATCTCTCTCTCTCTATTCTAACACTCTCTCTCTCACTCGTTCTATATTATATATCACACACACACACTTAAATATAACTCCTTCTCTATTTTATATTCAAACACACACACACACTCCTCCCTCCACTCGGCCGAACCCCCCTGGTAGCCGAGCATCACCACCACCCTCACCATCATTCTCCCCATCTCCTCCTTCCACTAAACACCCACAGCCACCATCTCCACCTCCTCCTCCTCCTTCACTCCATCTTCATCACCACTACCACTCTCACCATCATCATCACCATGCACCACCACCTTCACCATCATCTACACCCCTACCACCACCACAGCTACACCATCACCATCATCATCACCATACACCACCACCTTCACCATCATTTACACCCGAATCACCACCACCATCTCTATGACCATCCCCTCTACCATCACATGCCACTGCAGCCACCACCACTTCAACCACCTTTGCCACCGCCGGCGACTGCCACTGGGCCGCCTCCGTCGTGCGCCACCAGCAGCACAGCCAGCTGCAACAGCAACTGCGGCGAGCAGTAGCGCACACGTGCGTGTGTGCGCGGGCCGCCGTCGTGCGCCGCCGTGCCGCCGTACGGCCGTCGTGGCCGGTCCCCTAGGCCGGGCGAGCACTCCGGCGAACCCCCCTCTGCAGCGCCTTTCTTTCCGGCACGACGCATAGGCTATTCGTGCGTTTTGAACGGAATCCCGTCATGACGCGCGAGTTTTGAACTCGGAAATGGCGCCCCGTCGCAGCGACTTCGCACGCATTTTTCGAGAGAACCGACCGTTGGATCGACGAACTCTTTGCTCCGTCGCAATCTCGGTATATCCATCTTCACTCCCCTCAAGTCTCGTCCGTTAATTTTGCCGTTTGATACATCAAAACTGGCCATCAAGTTGACGCTTTAAATTGTACTATTTTTGGACAGTTTTGTGGAGCCGACTTCGTTAGCTCGTAACTCCACCGTCGCAGCTTCGGTTGGCGCACTACCAGTTCCTATGCGCAGCTGGTATAACCCTCTTCCTTCCCCTTAAGTTTCGTTTCATTATAAGCACGTTCAGTTGGTCGAATTCGACGTCAAAGTTGGTCGTTCGAATTCTTTAATTTGCACTTGTTAAATTATATTTTTGAACTCGGGACTTCGAATTCAATTTCTGACACCACCAGAAGACTCGTGGCGTCGTTCTGGCATTTTTTCATATAAAGTTTGCTTGATTAGGAGAACGTGGGCCCTGACACGCATTTCGGTGCAAAGTAGGTCCCACATTCCGAGTCAACGGATCACTTTGAGATCGGCTCATCAGAATCCAATTCTGTATATACCATTGAGTTTGTATCATCATTCTGGACTCGTTGACATATAATTTGCTGAGTTTTGAAGACATTTGCTCCGGCACGCATTTCGGTGCAAACCGAATTCTAAATGTCCGCGTTAACGTGTTATTTTGAGATCGGCACATCGGAATCCTATTTCGGACATACCGTTGGGTTCGTATCATCATTCTGGATTCGTAGACATGTAATTTGCTAAATTTTGTAGACTTCTATCCTGACACGTTTTTCGGTGCAAAGTGTGTCCAACGACGGATATCAATTTGACCCGAAATTACTATTTTGTCCCTATATCCATATTGGACTTATGGGTAGGCTATCCTAGCTAATTTGACCGTTCGGGACGCGTTGGTGATATTTATTTTATCATCCGAATGTCGCCTACGAGCATTGAGCAACTCCTTGCGTGATTTACTCCGTATCGTCGCTTCTGCCTCCGTGCAGCTTGCGACATACATCTCTGCACTCATGCCTAGCCCAGTGGTATGGTCCACCTCCCTCCGTAGAAGTGGTTCATTGGGGCGCCCCTTTGTAGAACCATCGGTCTCGCAAGAAAGGCCTTCATCCTCGAAGCCATCCTTTTTCTCGAGCACCCCTAGGTATGTCGTCCCCTTTTGCCACCGTTTTTGAGCTGCATAGTGGAGATAGCTTTCCCCTTCGAAGGCTTGCCTTGTGCACATTTCACCATGCATGATGAGCCTTCCTCCATAAAACTGACAACTCCCAAATGTGGCATCGAAATCGCCTTAGCCGCGATAAAAAAATTTATGCCCAGTATCATCTTGAAGTCATCCAGCGATGTAACAGTAAAATTGGCAACACCAGACCAATTTTTTATAGCTATGTGGACTCCCTTGGCTACCCCTTGCATGGGGCATGCCTCTGCATTGACCGCCTTCATCATGCCCGGATCTTTCTCCAAGGCTAGACCCAAGCGACGGACCTCCGTGCCCATGATGAAGTTATGAGTAGCACCCGTGTCAACCAACGCCCGTGTTCTCATGCCATTGATCTTCACATCAACGTACATGAGCTCCCTGCTCAGAGTCCTTGATATAACAGACTTGGTCTTCATGGCGTTGAGTAAGCACAATGCTCCCATGTGCGCTCCCACTTCGCACTCTTCGTCCTCCTCCTCGCTTTGGATGACATTCACACACATGCTCCTCATCGGATAGTCCCGAGCAAAGTGCTTCTCTCCGCATATGAAGCACGAAAAAACTCGCTCGGGTTGGGCCTTCTCGGGCTTCTTCCCCACGGATGGACCCTCCTTAGGAGAGCTCTCTCGCTCTCTCCCACCATTCCCCTTGGTGGACTTTGGCTTGGCCTCGGCATCGTTGTCATCCCACATGTACTCGACGAGCTACTCCGCTGCCGCCACGGCGGTGTTCAAGTCTTGCACTCTATGTCGCTGCAATTCTTGAGCTGCCCAAGGTTTGACTCCATAGAGGAAGAAGAACAATCGATCCTCCTCGCCCATGCTAGATATCGCGAGCATCAAGCGTGTAAACTCTGCGATGTACTCCTTGATCGCCCCGGTATGCTTGAGTTGCCGCAAGCTCCGCCTCGCTGCAAACTCCATATTCTCCGGATAAAACTGAGACTTGATCTCCTTCTTGAGATCCTCCCAAGTCTCTATCGAGCACAAACCTTTCTCGGCTTCCATGCATCTTCGATGCCACTATAGCATCGCATCGTCTGTCAAGTAGAGTAAAGCAATATCAACCTTCTCGGCGTCATCATTGATGTGCAATACCTTGAAGTATCGCTCCACGTTCCACAAGAAGTTCTTAACTTCTTTGGCATCCTGTACCCCGCTAAAATTTTTTGGCTCGGGGATCTTCCTTCGCCTCGGTGCCTTCCTACTCGAAGGTCCACCGTTCGCAACGGCCTTCTCCAAGATGACAACTTTGGTCTTAAGTTCTCCGCAACTCTCGACCACGTTCTTTAGCTCCTCGTAGCCTTGGACCTTCCTACGCAAGTCCTCAATCTCTGCACGATGCCCCTTGAGCTCCTTCTCAAGTGCAGATCGGATCTGTTGGAATTACTCCCGAAAGATTGCGATGGACGAATGTCAAATCCCTATTTTTAAATAGGTATATGACCGATAATTTTCAAAATTTGGATTTATTTAAATTTTATTTATTTTCTGGACTTGGGTTGGTCTTAGTTGTTGAATCTTGACTATTGGTTATCGTTGCCGAATTAATTTACGGTTGGTATTATTTTATTAATATTATTGGAGTTGGTATTTTAGTTCCCTTGTTATAATTAGTCCTATTGTTATTATCAATATTTATTATTATTATTATTATTGTTTCCTATAAACTAACCTCCCCAAACCCTAAAAATCTAACTCTCTCTCCCTCCCAAGGCTCAGCCGCCAGCTCCCCTTCTTTCTTCCTAACTCTTATTTCTCTCCTCTCTTCTCCCTTTGCTAGAGAACCCCCTCCCCTGAGCTCATCTTTCCTCCTCCCTCTCTCTCATCTCTTTCTCTCTCTCTAAGCTCTCATCCCTCTCTCCCGTTAGCTCTATCACTCTTTCCTTCTGCCACTCCTTCGCGGCCTCCGGCCTCTCTGCCGGCATCATCCCCATGGCGGCCACCACCATCAGCCACTGTGACCACCACCACCATCGCTGTCATCATCTTCCACCACCGCCACCATCATCATCGTCGTCGTCGCCTCCATCCATGCCTCCAGCCGTGACCACCTCTACCAACCCCCTATCTTCTCCGGCCTCCTCAGGCGACCACCACCACCAGGACCGGCCTCCTCCAGCTCTTCCGCCCCTCTCTCCTTCTTCACTCTGACAGCTAGTACCTCTGCTGCGTTGCCTCGTGCAGTGCGCTCCTCGGGAAGCCAGCCCCATTGTTTTGTATGCCTTGGGACGCATTCTGTCTTGAGCAGCACGCTGCCTCGTATAGTATGCTTGTCTCGAGCAGTGCACCCTCGGTTGGTGTACTCCCTCGTTCTCCATGCCTCTCGGGATACGTGCACCTCGGTGTACGTGTCAGTTTTGAATTTAGTGTTGCCTTGGTATACGTGCTGCCTTGGGCAGCAGGATACCTCTAGCCCTGTACGGCCTCGGACAACGTGCCATCTCGCTTTGTGCGTTGTCTCGATTTTCATGTCTTGGCCTTTGTGCCTACCTCGTGATTCATGCCACACCAATTTGCGTGCACATACCGATTTGCGTGCCACATTGGTTTGTGTGCCACCTTAGACTTTGTATCGTCTCGATTTATGTGCGTTCCTCGATTTATGTGTCATATTGATTCATGTGCCATCTCGATATTCGTAATTCCTTGATCTACGTGCATGTCTCGGTTTATGTACATGTTATGTTTTTTGCCCATCTCGATTTTTGTATCATCTCGATTCTCGTGCGTGTCTCGATATATGTGTACATCTTGGTTTGCATATCCGTATCGATCTACATACCCCGGTTTTTGTGCCAGATTCCTGTACTGCTTGTGGGACCCACACGGTATAACCTTCTGCCATCCTTGTGCTTCATGTTATTATATTATTATTTAATTCTAATGATTGTTTATTGTGTGTTCTGAGGACCTCGATGGACGTGCCACCTTGGATCGCGATGCCGAAGACTTGCTTACCTAGCCGAGCCCTCTAGGCAAGTATCCTTTGCTCATCGACGGCTCTTGCCCTCTCTCCAGGATTTTATTATATTTTAATTAATTATAATTATAAATTTATAACCAAGAGTAGTGTAGCATAGTAGTAGAACTGCCATGATGATAACTTAGGATAGCTTGGTTCGATATCGGGTTAGGCCGTATCGGACAACTCGGACGGGTCATCCACACCTCCGAGGACACGAGCACGACTCACGAGTATGGATCGTCCCTATATTCTCTGTGTCTGACTCGCGGTCGGGTAACAGCTTTGGCTAACTATGTCTGTGACTCTGCTTGTGGCTTGGATTATGACTGTGGGTCTGTGATGCGTCCTGCTTGGCGATTCTTGTTGCATGTGTTGACTTGGCACCCAGTACGCATCGTAGTGCTGCTGGAGGTCGAGGCTTAATGTTTTCGGCTATGGTTTGGTTTCCAGTATGCATTGTAGCACTGCCAGAAGCTGAGACTTAGTGTTCTCAGCCTGCAATTTTGCGGCGGATTGTGCCGAGTGGATTTTGTCCCAATTCGCGGGGAGCTCCCGTCCAGAATACAAAGGAGACTGCCAAATTTTTTCCAGAATTCCCAGTCGGGAATTTGGTTCGAAGATTGGACAGAATCGTTCCTTTGGTTGCTGAACCAGACTCATGCACGTCTATTGTAGTATAGTATTACCTGATCTCAGTACCTGCTAGGTAGACCCATGACTAGATTAGTCGCCTAGTTACTTGACATGTCTTGTCCGTAGGATAGCGTAAGGAGCGCGGTTCCACTCGGGAGACGGTCAGCAACCTTGGTCCTTGTTTGGTTTAAGGGTTGTGGATCTGCTTCAGAGCGGTTCATGCAATCCTTATTATTTTTCGGCAGCATAATTAATAGACTCTTGTCCCCCCGACCATTCTTTCTAGGAGTTATCCTAGTCTAGCCAGCTAGGACTGATAGTTTTCCTATGTATCGAGATTTGTGATTTTTGGATATATATAAGGATTGAGTATTATGGAGAGTATGATCTCGAGATATGGATTGATAGACTTACGTAGATTCTTGGATAGTGTTCTTTTGATGATGTTCTAATTTGATCATATATGACTATGTGGGTTCCTGGATTTTGATGATTGTGCGAATATTTCATGGAACGATAAAAATATCGAGGGTATGATTATATAATTTTTACTCGACTTTCCAAGCGCCTAGAACCTGGTTTGATTGCTATATCTTGGTAGTTGAGAGACTTGTTTCCTGATAGCTTATGATCATTGATTCAGAGGATTCTTGTGAGCCAGAGGGCCTAGCATTGAATCTAGTGATTGGCTTAGTATCTGGTGATTGTCTTTCTTGGCATGATATTTCTTCCATCGTGGATGTAAAGACTATTGATTGATTGATCCGATGGATGGACTGACTTAATAATTAGAGCTATAGGCTCCCATGTGTGCTTGAGATGCTATTCTAGTCGAGATCCTGACCATGTACTTGACCTGATATCCATGCCACGATATGGGCAGATGATTTCATGTGACTGACATATTTGACCTTATCCCCGACATGACTACTTGTATCCGTGCTATAAGTCCAGTTTACCCCTTGAGGTACTAGCCCTGACTTTGCACCGAGGTGCTCCTTGGCAGCGTCACTTTGAGGTGCTATCCCCTTGATTATATCTATGATTACCTGTACGGGTATCTGGTAGTTGGCCTATAGTCTTAGCGTGGTCAGGATTGCTTGTTTGCTTGTTGCATAACACTAAGGATGGATCACAACTGGGACTATAGGTACCGAGGTTCATTCTTACTTAGCATTCTCGTACTGAGGTACGACATCTAGGAGGATGATCATGTGACCACGGCATGTGATTCCGGATAAATGTATAGATAATCTAGGTAACTTAAATGGTAGAAGCATGGGAAGAGAACGGAATCCCGAGATCGTGCAATACTAGCCTTAATACAGACATTAGTCATGATTTGTAGGCTGGCCGCCGTGGATATTGTTACCATTCGCTCTAGTGGATGGCAATATTCAGCTACTTTATGTACTATACATTATATATGGTATGCTCAGTACGGTGGCTTACGAGGGACCGGTGATGACATGCATAGCCCGGTGGTCTTACAAGGGACTGGTGCTTATCAACAGTTATACTTGGCCCTGCTAGCCCTGCTGGGATGGCACGATCTAAGGATTTCCTATACTTGCATTGTTGGGGTAACCCAAACTCCACCTAGATAGCCGTAGACATTTGAGTGGCCACTTATTCATATAAATTGTATGGCTTGCTGCCTGCTAAGCTGGCTGACCCATAATGCAGCCCCGATGCGATAATTCATTCCCTTGTTCTTGTTTGATATAGGGATAGATTACTGTTTCGATGACAGACTACGAGTTAGGTTGGCGATGCAGGTATTATTGGATGTTAGGGAGATTGTATTGATTGTTGATTATTTAGCTACATTAGTTGTGGAATGTTATCGTACATTGGTACCGCACGATCCTTACCCTCTTTTACTGTTCATATATGCTATTTCTGTCATATTTCATCCTGCTGGTTTTTTTTCGCCCGTCTTTGAGCCTTCCTTTCTGGTACTTGCTACGATTGGCCTGACCAACCCTGGAATGTTCCCAGATTACCTGTGACCGACCCTGTGGATCTTCCAGACTTGACTTGGGGGATGTGCTTCAGTTCTCGACCATGCTAGGAACTGTGGGAAGGTATACTCATCTACATTATTATCTGGTACTGTAGATTTTCTGATTATCATATGAGTATTTTTGCTTTCCATATGATTATCTCTCTTGTAGTTATTTCATTGTTATTGCCTGTGGATATGAGATCGAATTTAGGCCATAGAATGATTGCATGCTAGGATACCCAGCAAGATTGACAGCCGTCATCGTCGTATAACGTCTTTGTACCTTATACGGTGTAGCTGGTCGACGTCCGTCCCCGTATTTTGGTACTGGGGTGTGACACGGTTTTAGTGGTGGCCCATGCAGGTCTCCTTTTGAGATATTATTGAGTATCAAGTGGATATTCTTGTATCAATTCAGCTTATTTGATTCTGGACAGTTCCGCCATCATGATTATCTGTTTTAGATATTATTTTGATTATAGATATGCTTTCTATATATTATGTTTTGACATGTATTTTTGGATTTGGAGTATTTTCCTAGAAAACTATCTTGTGTTATTATTGAAGGTATTTTGGATATATTTTATGATTGATCTGGATTTTAGATTTTGATTATTTTTTGGAACTGTCTTGTTATATTGTTAGGTGTTTGTGAATTTTAGTGACTTGGACATTTGGGTTATGGATTTGATTCATTTTGGGTATTGTCAAGAGTGACCGGGTGACCCTAGTATACCTTGGTGGCGTGGTAACGAAAGTTACAGCTGCTCGATTATAGTGTCATGGTGAATCTTCTGTAGCCAATCCGGATGGCGTGGCAGAGAATGATCGTGACACACGTTATGATCGGATATAAGGAAACTACTATTGTCGGTTTGAGACGAATATCCTGGATTTTATGATTTATGTGGATTTTTATGCAGTTGGGATTTTAGGTTTTCTAATATTGTTTTCAATATTTTGTACTTATCTTGATTCATAAAGTTATTTCGTGTTTGTGAGATTTCGATTTTTGAGATTCTTTCGGTATTTTGGATTTACTTGAAAGTTGATTTGTAGCTAGACATTGTTCTCTTTGTTGTTCTCAAATTGAGATTTTCTTCCTTTATAGTTGTACTACTTGATTTCTATAAGGTGGGTAGAGTTTTCATGACAGGTATATACTAGTTTTGAAAATCGTATTTTAATTATTTCGAAATTTCGAGGACAAAATTTTTGTAAGGTGGGTAGGATGTCAAATTCCTATTTTTAAAATAGGTATATGACCATATTTCATATTTGGGTGATTTTCAAATTTCAGATTTGTTTAACTTTTATTTATTTTTTGGACTTGGGTTGGTCTTAGTTGTTGAATCTTGACTATTGGTTATCGTTGCCGTATTAATTTACGGTTGGTATTATTTATTAATATTATTGGAGTTGGTATTTTAGTTCCCTTGTTATAATTAGTCCTATTGTTATTATCATTATTTATTATTATTATTATTGTTTTCTATAAACTATCTTTCCCAAACCCTAAAAATCTAACTCTCTTTCTCTCCCAAGGCTCAGCCGCCAGCCCCCTTCTCTCTCCCTAACTCTTCTTTCTTCCATATCTTCTCCCCTTGCTGGAGAACCCCCCTCCCCTGAGCTCATCTGTTCCCTCCCTCTCTCTCAGCTCTTCCTCTCTCTCTAAGCTCTCATCCCTCTCTCCCGCTCGCTCTGTCACTCTCCCCTTCGGCCACTCCTCCGTGGCCTCCGGCCTCTCCGCCGATGTCATCCCCATGGCGGCCACCACCATCAGCCACCGCGACCACCACCACCATCGCTGTTATCTGATGGAACTGGGGATTCCCAGGACCCTTAATTTGGTGTGCATATTGATCGATAGAAAGTTAAAAAAAAGATCTAATACGTGTTCTAACCCTTCATAGGCGGAAACTAGGGTTCACGAATTATACCTGCGGCAGAAAAAAAGACAAGTAATTCTTGGCAATCTCGAGCGGACGACCCCAAGATCTTCTGCACGTATTCCTTCCTCGAGTTGGACGTCGTGTGGGCGACGATCTTCCAACCTTTTCTTCTCCTTGGCAGCCCTCTCTTTCTCTCCTTACGTGAATCACGAATTTAGAGAAAGTATTTGATTTCTGATCCGTAATCTGGCGGCCAGAGAATAGAGGATATATATAGGCTACGGCAGGGACCATGAGAAGAAATTAGGGTTAGGCCTCCTAACGGATCTGGATATCCCGTGTTCAGCCCGAACACACAATCCAGGCCAATTAACAATAGCTCGGTCTACTAATGAGCTATTGTTGCACTACCTTCCTAATCCCAAATTATGTTTGTGGGCACCTTTTATTATATGCTCGTTTGGCTCTCCATGTTAAGATATCGTATGTCCGTCGATCAAATTAAGTTACTGACAACTATATTGATTCGACATCTTTTATCCTTAAGTAGTAGCGCTCAACTTTATTTGTCATGTCGGATATAATCCACCTGCCGATTTTACATGACAATCCTTATGAGCTCCTTAAGGGGACATCATCAACCCGATGTATCGGGACATGGATTCCATTTATAATCACTGCCCATCATACATACAATATTATTACCCAATTCATAGAGGTTGTTTATCCATAATGAATCTCACTCTTTTATGAGTCAAAGTAATGCACACTGCATATACATGTCCGTTATTATATCCGGATTAAGAGCACAAGCATCCATAATAACAGAGGTATTTGTTCTCTTATGTAGTCAGTAAAAAAAGAACAACCTCAAGTAGTGCTATTCAATACACACAAAGTGTACTAGTGTAAACCTATAGTCAAGATAAACTAATACCAGATTACACTACAATATTTCCAATAGATTGTCCAAGTCCATCTAGGTTGTGAACTATTTATATACTCCATAGGGAACTGATAATATGATCTTCTATGTGACACCACACACCATATTATCTACAATATAGAATATCAGACATTTGCATTAACACTTGCAACAAATACAATATGTAAACATTTTCCCATATGATTCTCATTCAAAATTTAAGGAAATAAGGTTACTACAAAAGTGATGCTTTAGTATATAACCCTAACAATCTCCCACTTATACTCAAAGTATTGCTTTTCAGTATACTGTTACAAATCTTCCACTTATACTTAAAGCCATGCTGCTACACATCTGACTCCCATTCCCTCAACATGACTATCAAAGCCTTAGCTGGTAAGCTCTTTGTAAAAGAATCTGCTAGATTGTCGGCTGATGCTATCTTGATCACAACAACTTTCCTTTCTTTACGAAATCTCGTATCAGGTGGTACTTGCGCTCAATGTGTTTGCCTGTCTTATGGGCTCGTGGTTCCTTCGAGTTTGCAACTGCACCACTATTATCACAATAAAGTGTAATAGACTTAGGCAACTAGGTACCACATCCAAGTCCAACAGAAAGTTTCTGAGCCAAACCACTTCTTTGGCTGTCTCAGAGGCTGCCATATACTCGGCTTCCATGGTGGAATCAGCAATACATTTTTGCTTGATACTCCTCCACACAATGGCTCCACCTCCCAAAGTAAACACATAACCTGAGGTAGATTTTTTGGAATCCCTATCTGACTGAAAATCTGAGTCTGTATACCCCAAGGAAACTAAACAATCTGCCTGGTAAACTAGCATATACTCTTTAGTCCTTTTCAGGTACTTCAAAATATGCTTTACGGCAGTCCAGTGCTCTTGTCCTGGTTAGACTGATATCTGCTGACCATGCCTACGGCAAAGCAGATGTCTGGTCTCGTACATAGTATTGCATACATTAAGCTTCCTACTGCTGAAGCATAAGGAACTGCCTTCATGTTCTCTATCTCTTTAGGTGTCCTCGGACACTGCTCCTTTGATAGAGCAATTCCATGTCTAAAAGGTAAGAACCTTTCTTAGAATTTTGCATACTAAAACGAGTTAGTACAGTATCGATATAGGAAGCTTGGGATAAGCCCAACATCCTTTTCTTGCGATCTCGTAGAACTTCGATCCCAAGGATGTGACCTACTTCTCCCAAGTCCTTCATATCAAACTGTTTGGATACCATACCCTTACATCAGATAACACCTTCATATTGTTTCCAATGAGCAAGATGTCATCCACATAAAGTACTAGGAACACCACCACGTTTCCGTCACACTTTCTGTATACACATGATTCATCCTGACATTGATCAAATCTATAGGATTTTATCACCTGATCAAATCATATGTTCCAAGATATGGAAGCTTGCTTAAGTCCATAAATGGACTTCTTGAGCTTACAAACAAGATGCTCCTGGCCCTTTTAATGAACCCATCTGGTTGCTTCATATATGTCTTCCTCAAGACTTCCATTAAGGAAAGCTGTCTTGACATCCATTTGCCAAATCTTATAATCGAGATGAGCTGCAATAGATAAAAGAATCCGGATAGACTTAAGCATGGCTACAGGAGAAAAGGTTTCCTCATAATCGATACCCTCTCTTTGAGTAAAACCTTTTGCTACAAGCCGAGCTTTAAAGGTTTCAACCTTACCGTCTGATCCTCTTTTTCTCTTATAGACCCACTTGCATCCAATGGCTTTTACACCAACGGGTGGTTCTACAAGCTCCAGACCTGATTAGAATCCATAGATTCTATTTCAGATATCATAGCTTTTTGCAAGACTCTGTATCTTTTTCTTGGAGTGCTTCATTGTAGGTACAGATCATAATCTTGTTCCTCAGGGACGAAGTCTGACGACTCTCCCAAGAACATATATCTATCAGGTTGTATCACAACCCTCCCTACGACGAGGCACTATCGGTTGTGGTGTAACATTTATGACACGTTGTGCAGTTATTTGTGGTTCATCCTCTTGTACTGTTGGTACTGAAGTACTTGGTGTCTCACGTCTCAGTTCTTCTAGAACAACTCTACTTGTGGGTTTATGGTTCATCACATAGTCTTCCTCTAAGAATCGGGCATTGGTGCTAACAATGACCTTCTGATCCTTAGGACTATAAAATAAACCTCCATTCGTTCCTCTTGGATAGCCTACAAACAAGCGTACTTCTGTATGAGATTCCAACTTATCTGCTTTTCCATTCAGCACATGTGCTGGACTACCCCAAATGCGAACATGTTTCAGCTAGGCTTACGCCTAATCCACAGCTCTGTGGGAGTAAGAGGTACTGACTTAGAAGGAACCAAGTTCAAAATATAAGCTGCAGTCTCTAAGGCATATCCCCAAAACGAATCTGGCAAATCCAATAATTTATCATTGATCTAACCATCTCCATAAGAGTTATATTCCTTCTTTCGGCTACACCATTCTGCTGGGGCATTCCAAGTGCAGTCAATTGGGATGCAATCCCAGCCTCTGATAAATAATCCCTAAACTCTCCAAAGAGGTACTCGCCACCACGATCTGATCGTAATGACTTGATACATTTTCTATGATTTCTCCATTTCAGCCTTGTACTCTTTGAATTTTCAAAGCACTCAGACTTACGGTGCATCAAATAAATGTATCCATACCTTGAATAATCGTCAATAAATGTGACAAAATATTCAAAGCCACCTCTAGCTTGGATAGTCATGGGTCCACACAAATCAGAATGAACCAATTCTAACACATCTTTGGCCCTATACCCCTTTGCCGTAAAAGGCCTTTTGGTCATTTTACCTTCCAAGCAGGATTCACAGACTGGTAGTGCCTCCACTTCCAATGAACTCAAAGGTCCATCTTCAACCAGTCTTTGAATCATTCTTAGGTTAATATGCCCCAATCGCAAGTGCCAAAGATATGTTTGGTTCATACAAGAAGGTTCTTTTCTTTATTTAAGTTAGATGACATATTATTCATTTCCATAAGTTGCATTGTGGGCAAAATAGATTAATGACATACAAATTACCAACCAATGCACCAGAACAGATAAAATGTTTATTCTTTCTAATAACAATATTGTCATTAAAATAAACTGAATATCCATCCTTAACTAACATAGAAACAGAAACTAAATTCCTTCTAAGTGAAGGTGCATAAAGACAATCTCTCAATGTCAAAGACTTATTTCTACCAAAAGATAAAGTAACATCTCCTAATGCAACGACCGATACTTTTGTAGCATCACCCATGAACAAGCATATCTCTCCATCACTGAGCCGTCTGGTTTCCTGGAACCCCTGCAATATATTGCAGACATGATTAGTGGCTCATGTATCTACACACCACGTCCGGTAGATAACACCGCTAAACATGTTTCAACTACTAGTAATGAGATATACCTTCTTTTTCCCTTGTTTGAGAAGTGGACAATCAGTCTTCCAATGTCCTGACCCTTTGCACTTGAAACATTTGCCTTTCGGCTTTTTACCGCACCTTGAGGTCCCATGCCCTTCTTTGCTGAGTTTGCCTGTTTCTGAATGTTATTCTTCTACTTACCGCCTTTTGGCTTAGAAGTGAAGCATTTTCAGAAAAAAATGACCACTCTGCCTAAAGAGAGATTCAGCATCCTGTAGCTTTTTTGCAAGTTCTGTCAAACTATACAACCTTTTGTTGTTGTAATTAAGGCAGAAATTGTCAAAACTTTTAGGCAGAGTCCCGAGAATGATATCGACCTGGGATTCTCCATCGATTTCACTCCAAGGATCTCCATCTCATTCAGATGACCCATCATCTTGAGAACATGTTCCCTTACTAGTGTACCTTCAGCCATTTTTGTATTCATCAAACATTTTATAGCAAACTGCCTAGCTGCTCTACTCTAATGTCTGAAGAGTTCCTTGAGGTTATACATCATTTCATAAGCAGTGGCCATGGCCTGATGCTGATGTTGCATTTATTTGACAAGATGCCAGAATATAACACCGCGCCATCTCATCTGCCTTTTTCCACTTTTTATAAGCCTCTTTGACCTCTTCATCAGAGTTAGCATCAGGCTTAGGTGGGCATTCCTCAACAAGTACATATTTGTACTCCTCATCAGTCAGAACAATATCCAAATTACGTTTCCAGTCATATAATTAGGTCCAGTAAGTTTGTTTTCTTTAAGAATCACCATAAGTGGACTAAAGAACCCATTTTTTTGAAATCCTGAGAATCACATAAATAAAATTATGTAGGCAAAAAAAACTTTTTTAAATTAACTAAATATTGATTCCCTCAAACAATAATAAGAAATTCACCAACACCTTGAACACCATGAATTTAGCATGCCACGATAGTGTGGACGTATACAAATTCAACTTTGTTCAAGTGGGTTTTTCTTATTAATTTTACTATCATGTCAACATAACTTTATGACAAATAAAATTAATATGCTGGTCTTGCTCTGGTATACAAATAATAGCAGTGACTCCGATGGGGAGGATACCATTATGTATCTAAGTGTATACCATTACTTAATACTAAGTCCATTACCTTGTAATGAGTTCCTTCAAATGGAGAAGTGAACACATACTAGGTAACTTTTTACAATTATCCCTAAGGAAGTTTGTACTGGTTATCCATAATTATACTCATCCGATATGGAGGAAAGCACTAAAGCCAACACGCAAGTATAATTACATCACCTACAAACCAGTAATGGAGACCATAGGATTTATACTAAATAAATATCCTCTCCTACTTAGTAATTTAACAATAAGGGTTTTTGTACTAGTTGATATATGTCCATGTTGTCCATTATTAATGTAGGCTTAGTTTTTCAAAAAAAACAAACCACACAATAAAAAACATGCATAATCAGAAAAAAACAAAATAACAAAAATAAGAGAAAAAGAAAATCCAACTATTATGACCATCTTTGCTGCTCCGTCCTCAACTATCCGAATCCAAAATCTGCCATTGCACAGATCTATTCGGGTTCGACCTGCCCGGTCAGGTCGTGGGGTTCGGGGCAGCGCTCCATTTTTTTAAAGGTTTTGCCTGTCGATTCCTTCATCGAAAATCATCTGTCTGTCTCTGGACTGCTTAAAACCAGCATCTCGTCCGGCGTCAGAAACAACCACCACCCCATCACACGATTGATCAAAAAAAAATTAAAATTACATCAATCATATGCCTCCCGAAGGAGTTCACACATAATCTAGATTGAAAAATTAAAATAATAAGCACGATCAACCCTCGTGATTTTAATTACATCCACAGCAACAACAACATCCACGACATGTCCGTGGTCTAAACAACACAATCAAAAATATGTATTGGACCATAATAGTTGGATCTAAGATGCCTGCAAAACCGAGTTAGAACATATCTACATCTACCGACTATTACACAGCGCAGGTTTTATTGGACAACATGGACGTATCAATCAATACGTAGATCCAACCTGGCTCTGATACCAATTGATGGAACTGGGAATTCCTAGGACCCTTAATTTGGTGTGCGTATTGATCGATAGAAAGTTAAAAAAGATCTAATACGTGTTCTAACCCTTCATAGGCGGAAACTAGGGTTCACGAATTATACCTGTGGTGGAAAGGAGACAAGTAATTCCTAGCAATCTCGAGCGGACGACCCCAAGATCTTCTGTACGTATTCCTTCCTCGAGTTGGACGTCGTGTGAGCGACGATCTCCCAACCTTTTCTTCTTCTTAGCAGCCCTCTCTTTCTCTCCTTACGTGAATCACGAATTTAGAGAAAGTATTTAATTTCTGATCCGTAATCTGGCGGCCAGAGAATAGAGGATATATATAGGCTACGGCAGGACCATGAGGAGAAATTAGGGTTAGGCCTCCTAACGGATCCGGATATCCAGTATTCAGCCCGAACACATAATCCAGGCCCATTAACAATAGCTCGGTCCACTAATGAGCTATTGTTGCACTACCTCCCTAATCCTAAATTATGTTTGTGGGCTCCTTTTATTATATGCTCGTTTGGCTCCCCATGTTAAGATATCGTATGTCCGTCGATCAAATTAAGTTACTGACAACTATATTGATTTGACATCTTTTATCCTTAAGTAGTACCGCTCAACTTTATTTATCATGTCGGATATAATCCACCTGTCGGGTTTACATGACAATCCTTATGAGCTCCGTAAGGGGACATCATCAACCCGATGTATCGGGACATAGATTCCATTTATAATCAACAGCCCATCATACATACAATGTTATTACCCAATTCATAGAGGTTGTTGATCCATAATGAATCTCACTCTTTATGTGTCAAAGTAATGCACACTGCATATACATGTCCGTTATTATATCCAGATTAAGAGCACAAGCATCCATAATACAGAGGTGTTTGTTCTCTTATATAGTCAATACAAAGAGAACAACCTCAAGTGGTCCTATTCAATACACACAAAGTGTACTAGTGTAAACCTATAGTCAAGATAGACTAATACCAGATTATACTACAACCTTTCCAATATATTCCAAGTCCATATAGGTTGTGAACTATTTATATACTCCATAGGGAACTGATAATATGATCTTCTATGTGACACTACACACCATATTATCTACAATATAGAATATCAGACATTTGTATTAACACTTGCAACAAATACAATATACAAACATTTTCCCATATGATTCTCATTCAAAATTTAAGGAAATAAGTTTTGTCATATCCCTATTTTAGAAATAGGTATATGACTGTATTTCGACTGTATTTCGTATTTTGGAGGATTTTAATTTTTGGGGTGTATTTAAAATTTTTATTATTTTATTGGAGGTGATTTTGCCCTCATTAATTATTTGTTATTAATTAATTTCAAGATCCTAATCTACCCTCCAAATATCTACTCTCCCCCTCTCTCTCTTGTCATTTTACTACTCCCCCTCACTCATCTCTCTCTCCTCTCCTCCTACCTAACCCCCTCACCTATCTCTTCACTCTTCCTCTCTCTTCCCTCTCACTTGCTGGATCAGCCGACCCCCACCCCCAATTCCTTCCTCCTCTCATCTCTCTCCTCCCCGACCTCACCCCCCCCCGGCCCTCTCTCTCCTCCCTCAACTCTCCTCTCTCCGCCCTCTCCTCTCCCCGCTCACTCGGTCGCTCTCGTCCCTCTCTCTCGCTCGCTGTCTCCCTCTCTTCTCCCTCCGCCCGCCGACCTCCCCGCCCTGAGCTCTCACCGCCATCAGCCACCCGCGCCACCACACCATCATCGTCGCCCCCCCCGGCCGCCCTCCTCCCGCCATCTCAGCCACCCCGCGCCACTGCCATCAGCCACCCGCACCACCACCATCATCGTCGCCCCCTCCGGCCTCCGCTTCGGCCGCCACCCCACCAGGCCGCCAGCCCTCCTCCTCCTCGTCTTCTGTCCTCGTCTCCTCCGTCGAAGCCGATCTACCCCGGTAAGCTCCTCCGGCCTCCCCTCTCTGTCTCCTCCCCTCCGCCGGAGCCTGGCCGCCCCGGCGGCACTTCCCCTCTATGATCTGCTCCTCCTCTCCCTCTTTCCTTCTGTCCGCCGCGAGCCGTCGGCCCCGCCGCGAGCGGCGAGCCGTCTGCCCCGCCGCGAGCGTCGCGCCAGCCTCGAGTGGCGGTGTCGCCCTTGGGCCCCGCGCTGCTCGAGCATTGTACAGACTCTTGGGAGTCGCGCTCTCCTCGGGCCGCGCGTACGCTTGACTTGCGTGTTCCGTCGTTTTCTGTACGTCTCGGAAAATGAGCCCTCGAGCTCCGTGCATGCCTCGAGCAGCGGGACGCTTTGGGCCCCGTGCTGCTCAGGTTATGTGCCGTCTCGATACGCACACACCTTGGTGTACGTGCTGTCTCGGTTCTCGTGTCACCTCGATTCGTGTTGCCTTGGGCAGCAGGACGCCTCGAGCCCCGCTCTGTCTCGGGCACCATGCCACCTCGTTTTGTGTTGCCTCGATCCTCGTGTCTCGGCCTTTGTGCCTAACTTGTGACCCGTGTCGCCTCGATTTACGTGTACGACCGATTTACATGACGTATCGATTTGCGCGTAATATTGTATTTATGTTGCCTCGGTTTGCGTGCTCGCTCCGATTGGCATCTGTATTGGTCTCTATGTCGTCTCGATCTACGTGACGTCTTGATTTACGTGCACTTTTCTGTTTTTTGTTCGTCTCAATATCGAGTCATCTCGATTCTCGTGCGTGTCTCGATATACATGTGCGTCTCGGGTTGCGTGCCCGTATCGGTCTGCGTGCCTCAGTTTCCGTGCCAGATCCCTTTGCTGCTTGCGGGACCCGCACGGTATAGCCTTCTGCCATCTCTTGTGATATTCTATTATTTTATTATTTAATTTTAATGATTGTTTATTATGTGTTCTGAGGACCTCGATGGACGTGCTAGCTTGGATCCAGATCGCCGAAGACTTGCTTACCTATCCGAGCCCTCTAGGCAAGTATCCCTTGCTCATCGACGGCTCTTGCCCTCTCTCCTGGATTTTATTGCATTTAATTAATTTGTACTTGTAAATTGTATAATCATGATTATGTAGCCTAGTAGTAGAACTGCCATCATGATAACTTAGGATAGCTTGGTTCGATACGGTTTACGACCGTATCGGACAACTCGGACGGGTCATCCCACCTCCGAGGACACGAGCACTCACCACGTATGGATTGTCCCCATATGCCCCGTGTCCGACTCACGATCGGTACGGCCTGCGAACTACTCTTGTGGCGGTATTGTGCTTGGGTTAGGAATTTATGGACATGTGTTGTGGTGCACCCTGCGAGGCGGTTATCTTATTAGTATGCATGTTGGCTTGGCGCCCAGTACGCATTAAGCGCTGCTGGAGACCGGGACTTAGTGTCTCGGTTCGAGAGGTTTCCAGTACGCATCGTAGTGCTACTGGAGGCCGAGACTTAGTGTTCTCGGCAATCGACTTGTTTTTCAGTACGCATCATAGTGCTGCTGGTAGCTGAGACTTAGTGTTCTCCGTCTGCGATTCTGCGATTCCGCGGTGGTTGCGCCGATGGATTTTAGCCCCAATTCATAGGGTGCTCCCGTCCAGAATACAAGAAGACTCTGCCGGATTTTTTCCAAAATTCCCGGTGGAAATTTGGTTCGAAGGATAGGGCAGTGCCATTCCTTTGGTTTACGGGACTGAACTCATGCATGTTCTTCTTGGTATAGTATCCCTGATCTCATTGCCTGCTAGGTAGACTCCCGCTAGATTAGTCGCCTAGCGTCTTGATCTGTCCCATCCGCCGGATTGTGTAAGGAGAGCGGTTCTACTCGGGTGAGGGTCTGCAACCCTGGTCCTTGTTTGGTTTAAGGGTTGAGATCTGATCCAGAGTGGTTCACGCAATCCTTGTCTTTTCGACGGTATCACCCATTGGACTCTTGACTCGTGATTCTTCCTTTAGATGGTGTTCTAGTTTAGTTTGTTATCTCATTGTCTGTCCTGTCCGCGGATTGTGTAAGGAGAGTAGTTCTACTCGGGTGAGGGTCTGCAACCCTGGTCCTTGTTTGGTTTAAGGTTGTGGATCTGATCCAGAGTTGTTCACACAATCCTTCCATCATCCGACGACGTTGATTAAGTGCTGACCCGTGTTGTGGGATTATGATCTGATTCAAGGATTGACTATGAGAGATATGATATTGAGATATGATTATGGTAGACTAAGTGGATTCTTAGATAGTGTTGCTAGTTCTTTGGTGATCATGTTCTAATTTGATCAGATATGTCTTCGAGGACTTTTGGATTTTGGATACTGGTACGAGTGTCTCACGGAACGAGGAGGATATCGAGGGTATTATTATATGATTTTTACTCGACTTCCCAAACGCCCAATCCGGTACCTTTGTGTACTCCGGTAGTTAGAGAACCTGGTTGATTGCTGTGTCCTGGTAGTTGAGGGGCTTATTTTCTAGTGGCTTGTGATCATTGTCTAGGAGGATTCTTGTGAGTCTGAGGGCCTAGCATTGTTAGGGGGAATGAGATTGGTACTTGGTGGTTGTCTTTATTGACGTGATATTCACTCCCTCATGGATGGGAGACACTTGATAGATTGATTTGGTGGATAGACCGACTTGATGATTGGAGCTGTAGGCTCCCATATATGCTTGAGATGTTATTATAGTAGAGGTTCTGGTCTTGTACTTGACCTGATATCCATGCCACGATGTGGGAAGATGACTTCTTGTGACTGACAGAGTTGTCCTTGTCCCAGACCTGACTACCTGTATCCGTGCTATAAGTCCAGCTTACCCCGTGAGGTACTGGCCCTGACCTTGCACTGCGGTGCCCTTTGTCTATTGGCACTTTAAGGTGCTACTTCCATGATTATATGGCATTGCGATGCCATCTTGATATTCTGGCTATATTATATGATTACCTGCACGGGTATCTGGTAGTTGGCCTATAGTTTTAGCGTGGTTAGGATTGCTTGCTTGCTTGTTGCATAACACTAAGGATGGATCACAATTGGGACTATAGGTGCCGAGGCTGATTCTTACTTAGCGTTCGCGTACTGAGGTACGACATCTAGGAGGATGAGCATGTGACCACGGCATGTGATTCCGGATAAATGTAGGGTTAATCTAGGCAACTAAAAATGGTAGAAGCATTGGGAGGGAACGGAATCCCGAGATCGTGTATTACCGGCCGCCACAGGCTCGTCCTGGTGCGTCGGGGTTGGCCGCCACGGATATGGCAGTATTCGACTACTATATGTACTCCTGCTTAGCACGGTAGCCTTCCGAGGGACCGTGCATACCTACCTGCTATGTGTTATTTGGCCTCGCTAGCCCTTGTGGGATATAGCACGATCTGAGGATTCCTATATTGCATTGTTGGGGTAACCCAACCACCACATAGACAGCCGTAGACATTTGAGTGGCCGCTTATTTACATAATTATTTGGCTTGTTGCTTGCTAAGCTGGCTGGCACGTAACGCTGTCCCGGTGCAGTAATTCATTCCCTTGTTCTTGTTTGATGTAGGGATGGGTTACTGTTCCGATGACAGACTACGATCTCCAGTTAGCGATGCAGGCATTAGTGTGTGTTAGGATGATTGTGATGATTGTTGAGTTACTTTTGGGAATAACTGAGGAACATGGACTATCGTGGTGCATGATCCAACCCATGTTCTTGTTTGATTGTTGGGTTGGTTATTGTGCTACGATAGGCTATCGACCGAGGTTACGACCAGAATACTTTTAGTTGTTGGATTGTTATCGTGCGTTGGTACCGCACGATCCCTTACCTCATTTACTGTTTTAGATACTATTTCTGTTATATTATATCCTGCTGGTTTTCTTCGCCCGTCCTTGAGCCTTCCTTTCTGGTACTTGCTACGGTTGGCCTGACCAACCCTGGATTGTTCCCAGATTGCCTGTGACCGACCATGTGGATCTTCCAGACTTGACTTGGAGGACGTGCTTCAGTTCCTGACCATGAGGGAACTGTGTGGGAAGGTATTCTTGTCTACATTATTTCTTATTGTAGACTCTCTGATTATCATATGAGTATTTCCTATTTTTCATATGATTATCTCTCTTGTCGGTATTTCATTGATTATTACCTGTGGATATGAGATCAGATTTAGGCCATAGACAGCTTGCATGCTAGGATACCCAGCAAGATTGACAGCCACGATCGCCGTATGACGTTTTATACCTCATACGGAGTAGCTGGCCTAGTCCGTCCCGTATTTCGGTACTGGAGCGTGACAAGGTTTTAGTGGTGGCCCATGCAGGTCTCGTTTTGAGACATTGTTGGGTATCACATGATTGTTGATCTCAGTCCACTATTTCTTGGGATTCTAACTTGCTACACTTGTCCTTCGCTCCCTTGAACTTGTGAATTGGTCCTCATCTCTACCTGGACCTACTTTGCTTTGCCCTGTCTCATTTGTTGTTATCTATCCCTGATCCTTGTTTGATAGATGTGATCCTATAATTGGTCATGTCGATCGTTTTATCCGATGAGATGTCATCTTATCTCCATTATTGGGTTACTTGATTATCTGTCTTGGGTTCTGTACTCTCTACCGGTGTTTCACCCTGGTTGATTTCTTGTTATCCCTTTCGTGCGTTGACTTCGTGTTGACTTAGTATCATTATCGCCCTCTTCGAGCGTTGGCTGGATTGCTGCGGAATGAAGATCCCATCTGGACTCTGAGATTGGATATTTTAACATTTGTTGAGTATCCAGTGGATGTTCTTGTATGAATTCAGCTCCTTTGATTCGGGATATTTCCGGACTCATGACTATCTATTTCAGATATTATTTTGTTTATAGATATACTTGCTATACATTATATTTTGATAAGGATTCTTGATTTGGAGTATTTTCTACGGATATGGAGTATTTTTTTTTCTAGAAAAGCTATCTTATGGTTATTATTGAAAATATTTTTGGATGTGTGTTACGATTCACCTGGATTTTGGATTTTGATGGTTTTCAAGGACTTGATATATTGTTGGAGATTTTGTGATTTTAGTGATTCGGATGTTTGGGTTATGGATTTGATTCGTTTTGGGTATTTGTCAAGAGTACCGGGTGACCCTAGTATACCTTGACGGCGTGGTAACGAAAGTTGCAGCCGCTCGATTATAGTGTCCTGATGCATCTTTTGCAGCCATTTCGGATGGCGCGGCACGGAATGATCATGACACACATTTTTCGGATATTAGGAACAACGGTCATCGGTTCGAGACAGATATCCTGTATTTTATGATTTGTGAGGATTTTTATGCAATTGGGATTTACGTTTTTGGACATTGTTTTCGATATTTTGTACTTGTTTTGATTCATGGGGTTATTTCGTGCATGTGAGATTTTGCCTTTTCGAGATTGCTTCATTGTTTGGATTTACCTCACGAGTTGATTTATGTAGCCGTACACTGTTCTTCTTGATGTTTTCATATTTGAGATTTTGTTCATTTCCTGTTGTATTACTTGATTTCTGTAAGGTGGGTAGAGTTTTCATGGTACCTATATGTACTAGTTTTGAAAATCTTATACATGATTTCAAAATTTCGAGGACGAAATTTTTGTAAGGTGGGTAGGATGTCATATCCCTATTTTAGAAATAGGTATATGACTGTATTTTGACTGTATTTCGTATTTTGGAGGATTTTAATTTTTGGGGTGTATTTAAAATTTTTATTATTTTATTGGAGGTGATTTTGCCCTCATTAATTATTTGTTATTAATTAATTTCATGATCCTAGTCTACCCTCCAAAATATCTACTTCCCCTCTCTCTTGTCATTTCACTCCCTCACATCATCTCTCTCTCCTCCCCCTACCTAACCCCCTCACCTCTCTCTTCACTCTTTCTCTCTCTCCCCTCTCACTTGCTGGATCAGCCGACCCCCACCCCCAATTCCTTCCTCTCTCTCATCTCTCTCCCGACCACACTCACCCCCCCGGCCCTCTCTCTCCTCCCTCAACTCTCCTCTCTCCCGCTCACTCGGCCTCTCGTCCCTCTCTCTCGCTCGCTGTCTCCCTCTCTTCTTCCGGCCTCCGCCGACCTCCGGCCGCCCTGAGCTCTCACCGCCATCAGCCACCCGCGCCACCACCATCATCGTCTCCCCCTCCGGCCGCCCTGAGCAGCGCCGCCATCAGCCACCCGCGCCACTGCCATCAGCCACCCGCGCTACCACCATTATCGTCGCCCCCCTCCGGCCTCCGCTGCGGCCGCCACCCGCCAGCGCCGCCATCTCCTCCGTGGCCGCTGTCTCCTCCGCCGGAGAGCCGACCTACCCCGGTAAGCTCCTCCGGCCTCCCCTCTCTGTCTCCTCCCCTCCGCCGGAGCCTGGCCGACCCCGGCGGCACTTCCCCTCCATGGATCTGCTCCTCCTCTCCCTCTTCCCTTCTGTCCGGCGAGCCGCCGTGCCCCGCCGCGAGCGCCGCGCCAGCCTCGAGTGGCGGGTCGCCCTTGGGCCCCGCGCTGCTCGAGCAGTGTGCAGCCTTGGGAGTCGCGCTTTCCTCGGGCCGCGCGCACGCTTGACTTGCGTGTTCCCTCGTTTCCCGTACGTCTCGGGAAGCGAGCCCTCGAGCTTCGTGCACGCCTCGAGCAGCGGGATGCTTTGGGCCCCGTGCTGCTCGGGTTATGTGCCGTCTCGGTACGTGTACACCTTGGTGTACGTGCTATCTCGGTTCTCGTGTCACCTCGATTAGCGTATTGCCTTGGGCAGCGGGACGCCTTGAGCCCCGCGCTGTCTCGGGCACCGCGCCACCTCGGTTTGTGTGTTGCCTCGATCCTCGTGTCTCGGCCTTTGTGCCTAACTTGTGACCCGTGCTGTCTCGATTTACGTGCACGTACCGATTTGCGTACCGTATCGATTTGCGCGTAATATTGTATCTTGTGTTGCCTCGGTTTGCGTGCTCGCTCCGATTGGCGTACTGCATTGGTCTCTGTGTCGTCTTGATCTACGTGTACGTCTTGATTTACGTGCACGTTTCTGTTTCTTGTTCGTCTCAATATTCGAGTCATCTCGATTCTCGTGTGCGTCTCGATATACGTGTGCGTCTCGGGTTGCTTGCCCGTATCGGTCTGCGTGCCTCAGTTTCTGTGCCAGATCCCTGCGCTGCTTGCGGAACCCGCATGGTATAGCCTTCTGCCATCTCTTGTGATTATTCTATTATTTTATTATTTAATTCTAATGATTGTTTATTATGTGTTCTGAGGACCTCGATGGACGTGCTAGCTTGGATCCAGATCGCCGAAGACTTGCTTACCTAGCCGAGCCCTCTAGGCAAGTATCCCTTGCTCATCGATGGCTCTTGCCCTCTCTCCTGGATTTTATTGCATTTAATTAATTTGTACTTGTAAATTGTATAATCATGATCAGTGTAGCCTAGTAGTAGAACTGCCATGATGATAACTTAGGATAGCTTGGTTCGATACCGGTTTACGACCGTATCGGACAACTCGGACGGGTCATCCACACCTCCGAGGACACGAGCACGACTCACACGTATGGATTGTCCCCATATGCCTCGTGTCCGACTCACGGTCGGGTACGGCTTGGCGAACTACTCTTGTGGCGGTGTTTGTGCTTGGGTTAGGAATTTATGGACATGTGTTGTGGTGCGCCCTGCGAGGCGGTTATCTTATTAGTATGCATGTTGGCTTGGCGCCCAGTACGCATTGTAGCGCTGCTGGAGACCGGGACTTAGTGGTCTCGGGTTCGAGAGGTTTCCAGTACGCATCGTAGTGCTACAGGAGGCCGAGACTTAGTGTTATCAGCTGTCGACTTGTTTCCAGTACGCATCGTAGTGCTGCTGGTAGCTGAGACTTAGTGTTCTCCGTCTGCGATTCTGCGATTCCGCGGCGGGTTGCGCCGAGTGGACTTTAGCCCCAATTCGTAGGGTGCTCCCGTCCAGAATACAAAGGAGACTCTGCCGGATTTTTCCAGAATTCTCGGTTGGAAATTTGGTTCGAAGGATAGGGCAGTGCCATTCCTTTGGTTTGCGGGACAGAACTCATGCATGTTCTTCTTGGTATAGTATCCCCGATCTCATTGCCTGCTAGGTAGACTCCCGACTAGATTAGTCGTCTAGCGTCTTGATCTGTCCCGTCCGCCGGATTGTGTAAGGAGAGCGGTTCTACTCGGGTGAGGGTCTGCAACCCTGGTCCTTGTTTGGTTTAAGGGTTGTGGATCTGATCCAGAGTGGTTCACGCAATCCTTGCCTTTTCGACGGTATCACCCATTGGACTCTTGACTCGTGATTCTTCCTTTAGATGGTGTTCTAGTTTAGTTTGTTATCTCATTGTCTGTCCTGTCCGCCGGATTGTGTAAGGAGAGTGGTTCTACTCGGGTGAGGATCTGCAACCCTGGTCCTTGTTTGGTTTAAGGGTTGTGGATCGGATCCAGAGTGGTTCACACAATCCTTGCCATCATCCGACGGCGTTGATTAAGTGCTGACCCGTGTGTTGGGATTATGATCTGATTCGAGGATTGACTATGAGGAGATATGATATTGAGATAATGATTATGGTAGACTAAGTGGATTCTTAGATAGTGTTGCTTGTTCTTTGGTGATGTTCTAATTTGATCAGATATGTCTTCGAGGACTTTTGGATTTTGGATACTGGTACGAGTGTCTCGTGGAACGAGGAGGATATCGAGGGTATTATTATATAATTTTTACTCGACTTCCCAAACGCCCAATCCGGTACCTTTGTGTACTCCGGTAGTTAGAGAACCTGGTTGATTGCTGTGTCCTGGTAGTTGAGGGGCTTGTTTTCTAGTGGCTTGTGATCATTGTCTAGGAGGATTCTTGTGAGTCTGAGGGCCTAGCATTGTTAGGGGGAATGAGATTGGTACTTGGTGGTTGTCTTTATTGACGTGATATTCACTCCCTCATGGATGGGAGACACTTGATAGATTGATTTGGTGGATAGACCGACTTGATGATTGGAGCTGTAGGCTCCCATATATGCTTGAGATGTTATTATAGTAGAGGTTCTGTTCTTGTACTTGACCTGATATCCATGCCACGATGTGGGCAGATGACTTCTTGTGACTGACAGAGTTGTCCTTGTCCCAGACCTGACTACCTGTATCCGTGCTATAAGTCCAGCTTACCCCGTGAGGTACTGGCCTTGACCTTGTACTGCGGTGCCCTTTGTCTATTGGCACTTTGAGGTGCTACATCCATGATTATATGGCATTGCGATGCCATCTTGATATTCTGGCTATATTATATGATTACCTGCACGGGTATCTGGTAGTTGGCCTATAGTTTTAGCGTGGTTAGGATTGCTTGCTTGCTTGTTGCATAACACTAAGGATGGATCACAACTGGGACTATAGGTGCCGAGGCTGATTCTTACTTAGCGTTCGCGTACTGAGGTACGACATCTAGGAGGATGAGCATGTGACCACGGCATGTGATTCCGGATAAATGTAGGGTTAATCTAGGCAACTAAAAATGGTAGAAGCATTGGAAGGGAACGGAATCCCGAGATCGTGTATTACCGGCCGCCACAGGCTCGTCCTGGCGCGTCGGGGTTGGCCGCCACGGATATGGCAGTATCCGACTACTATATGTACTCCTGCTTAGCACGGTAGCCTTCCGAGGGACCGTGCATACCTACCTGCTATGTGTTATTTGGCCTCGCTAGCCCTTGCGGGATATAGCACGATCTGAGGATTCCTATATTGCATTGTTGGGGTAACCCAACCACCACATAGACAGCCGTAGACATTTGAGTGGCCGCTTATTTACATAATTGTTTGGCTTGTTGCTTGCTAAGCTGGCTGGCACGTAACGCTGTCCCGGTGCAGTAATTCATTCCCTTGTTCTTGTTTGATGTAGGGATGGGTTACTGTTCCGATGACAGACTACGATCTCCAGTTAGCGATGCAGGCATTAGTGTGTGTTAGGATGATTGTGATGATTGTTGAGTTACTTTTAGGAATAACTGAGGAACATAGACTATCGTGGTGCATGATCCAACCCATGTTCTTGTTTGATTGTTGGGTTGGTTATTGTGCTACGATAGGCTATCGACCGAGGTTACGACCAGAATACTTTTAGTTATTTGATTATTATCGTGCGTTGGTACCGCACGATCCCTTACCTCATTTACTGTTTTTAGATGCTATTTCTGTTATATTATATCTTGCTGGTTTTTTTCGCCCGTCCTTGAGCCTTCCTTTCTGGTACTTGCTACGGTTGGCCTGACCAACCCTGGATTGTTCCCAGATTGCCTGTGACCGACCATGTGGATCTTCCAGACTTGACTTGGAGGACGTGCTTCAGTTCCTGACCATGAAGGAACTGTGTGGGAAGGTATTCTTGTCTACATTATTTCTTATTGTAGACTCTCTGGTTATCATATGAGTATTTTCTGTTTTTCATATGATTATCTCTCTTGTCGGTATTTCATTAATTATTGCCTGTGGATATGAGATCAGATTTAGGCCATAGACTGCTTGCATGCTAGGATACCCAGCAAGATTGACAGCCACGATCGCCGTATGACGTTTTATACCTCATACGGAGTAGCTGGCCTAGTCCATCCCCGTATTTCGGTACTGGGGCATGACAAGTTTACTACAAAAGTGATTCTTTTAGTATATAACCCTAACTCTTCTTTCTTTCATATCTTCTCCCATTGCTGGAGAACCCCCCTCCCCTGAGCTCATCTTTCCCCTCCCTCTCTCTCAGCTCTCCCTCTCTCTCTAAGCTCTCATCCCTCTCTCCCACTCGCTCTGTTACTCTCCCCTTCGGCCACTCCTCCGTGGCCTCCGGTCTCTCCGCCGACGTCATCCCCATAGCGGCCACCACCATCAGCCACCGCGATCACCACCACCATCGCTGTCATCGCCTTCCACCACCGCCGCCATCATCATCATCGTCGTCGCCTCCATTCGTGCCTCCAGCCGTGACCACCTCTACCACCTCCCCGTATTCTTCGGCCTCCTCTGGCGACCACCACCACCATGGCCGGCCTCCCCCAGTTCTTTTGCCTTTCTCTACTTCTTCACTCCGGCAGCTAGCACCTTCGCAGCACTGCCTCGTGCTGTGCGCTCCTTGGGGAGCGAGCCCCCTTATTTTGCTTGTCTCGGGACACGTGCTGTCTCGAGCAGCGTGCTGCCTTGTACAATGTGCTTGTCTCGAGCAGCGCACCCTCAGTTGGTGCGCTCCCTCGTTCTTCATGCCTCTTGGGATGCGTGCACCTCGGTGTACGTGTCAGTTTTGACTTTTGTGTTGCCTCGGTGTGCGTGCTGCCTTGGGCAGCGGGATGCCTCTAGCCCCCTGCTGCCTCGGGTAACGTGCTATCTCGCTTTGCACGTTGTCTCAATTTTCGTGTCTCGGCCTTTGCACCTACCTCATGATTCGTGTCATACTGATTTGCGTACACGTACAGATTTGCTTGCTGTAATAGTTTGCGTGCCACCTTGGACTCCGTGTCATCTCGATTTGTGTGCGTGCCTCGATTTGCATGTCGTATTGATTCGTGCACCATCTCGATATTCGTGATTCGTCGATCTACTTGCACGTCTCAGTTTACGTGCACATTATGTTTCTTGCCCGCCTCGATCTCTGTATCATCTTGATTCTCGTACATGTCTCGATATACGTGTACATCTTGGTTTGCATATCCGTATCGATCTGTGTACCTCGGTTTTTGTGCCAGATCCCTGTACTGCTTATGGGACCCACATGGTATAACCTTCTGCCATCCTTGTGCTCCATGTTATTATATTATTATTTAATTCTAATGATTGTATCGCTGAAGACTTGCTTACCTAGTCGATCCCTCTAGGCAAGTATCCCTTGCTCATCGACGGCTCTTGCACTCTCTTCAGGATTTTATTGTATTTAAATTAATTTTAATTGTAAATGTATGACCAAGAGTAGTGTAGCATAGTAGTAGAACTATCATGATGATAACCTAGGATAGCTTGGTTCGATATCGGGTTAGGCCGTATCGGAAAACTCGGACGGGTTATCCACACCTCCGAGGACACGAGCACGACTCACGAGTATGGATCGTCCTCATATGCCCCGTGTCTGACTCGCGGTCTGGGAACGACTTTGGCTAACTATGTCTGTGACTTTGCTTGTGGCTTGGATTATGACTGTGGGTCTGTGATGCGCCCTGCTTGGCTATTCTTGTTGCATGTGTTGGCTTGGCGCCCAGTACGCATCATAGTGCTTCTGGACGATGGAACTTAATGTTCTCGGCTATGGTTTGGTTTCCAGTACGCATTGTAGTGTTTCCGGAAGCTGAGACTTAGTGTTCTCAGCCTGCAATTTTGCGGCGGGTTGGGCCAAGTGGATTTAGTCCCAATTCGCTGGGAGCTCCCGTCCAAAATACAAAAGAGACTCTGTCGATTTTTTTCCAGAATTTCCGGTCGGGAATTTAGTTCGAAGATTGGGCAGAACCGTTCCTTTGGTTGCTGAACCAGACTCATGCACGTCTATTGTAGTATAGTATTACCTAATCTCAGTACCTGCTAGGTAGACTCATGACTAGATGAATCGCCTAGTTACTTGACATGTCTTATCCGTCGGATAGCGTAAGGAGCACGGTTCCACTCGGGAGACGGTCTGCAACCTTGGTCCTTGTTTGGTTTAAGGGTTGTGGATCTTCTTCAGAGCGGTTCATACAATCCTTGCCATTTTTCGGCGGCATAATTAATAGACTCTTGTGCCCCTGACCATTCTTTCTAGGAGTTATCCTAGTCTAGCCAGCTAGGACTGATAGTTGTCCTATGTATCGAGATTTATGATTTTTGGATATATATGAGGATTGAGTATTATGGAGAGTATGGTCTCGAGATATTGATTGATAGACTTACGTGGATTCTTGGATAGTGTTCTTTTGATGAAGTTCAAATTTGATTAGATATGACTATGTGGGTTCCTGAATTTTGATGATTGTGTGAATATTTCACGAAACGAGAAAAATATCGAGGGTATGATTATATAATTTTTACTCGACTTCCCAAGCGCCCAGAACCTGGTTTGATTGCTATATCTTGGTAGTTGAGAGACTTGTTTTCTGATAGCTTGTGATCATTGATTCAGAGGATTCTTGTGAGCCAGATGGCCTAACATTGATTCTAGTGATTGGCTTAGTATTTGGTGATTGTATTTCTTGGTATGATATTTCTTCCATCGTAGATGTGAAGACTATTGATTTATTGATTCGGTGGATGGACCGACTTGATGATTAGAGCTGTAGGCTCCAATGTGTGCTTGAGATGCTATTCTAGTCGAGATCCCGACCATGTACTTGACCTGATATCCATGCCACGATATGGGCACATGATTTTATGTGACTGACAGATTTGACCTTGTCCCTGACATGACTACTTGTATCCGTGCTATAAGTCCAGTTTACCCCTTGAGGTACTGGCCCTGACTTTGCACTGAGGTGCTCCTTGGTAGCGACACTTTGAGGTGCTATTCCCTTGATTACATGGCACTGAGGTGCTCCTTGGCAGCGACACTTTGAGGTGCTATCCCCTTGATTATATCTATGATTACCTGCACGGGTATCTGGTAGTTGGCCTATAGTCTTAGCGTTGTTAGGATTGCTTGCTTGCTTGTTGCATAACACTAAGGATGGATCACAACTGGGACTATAGGTGCCGAGGTTGATTCTTACTTAGCATTCTCGTACTGAGGTACGACATCTAGGAGGATGATCATATGACCACGGCATGTGATTCCGGATAAATGTATGGATAATCTAGGTAACTTAAACTGGTAGAAGCATTGGGAGGGAACGGAATCCCAAGATCGTGCAATACTAGCCTTAATATAGACATTAGTCATAATTTGTAGGCTGGCCGTTGCGGATATTATTACCATTCGCTCTAGTGGATGGCAATATCCGGCTACTTTATGTACTATACATTATATATATGGCATGCTCAGCACGGTGGCCTTACGAGGGACCGGTGATGATATGCATAGCCCGGTGGTCTTACGAGGGACTGGTGCTTATCACCAGTTATACTTGGCCCCGCTAGCCCTGCTGGGACGGCACGATCTGAGGATTTTTTATACTTGCATTGTTGGGGTAACCCAACCTCCACCTAGATAGCCGTAGACATTTGAGTAGCCGCTTATTCATATAAATTGTGTGGCTTGCTGCCTGCTAAGCTGGCTGGCCCGTAATGCTGTCCCGGCGCGGTAATTCATTCCCTTGTTCTTGTTTGATATAGGGATATATTACTGTTCCGACGACAGACTATGAGTTTCGGTTGGTGATGCAGGTATTATTGGATATTAGGACGCCTGTCCCCGTATTTCGGTACTAGGGCGTGACAACGAAGCAACGTCGCTCTCCAGCCCATCGAAGTACTTTTCTAGCCTCGTGTTGCTTTGCTCCATGGAGCCCATGCGCATCTCCGTGTCCTTCGAACTTGCCTCTAAGACTCCAACACGTTCGACAAGATCCACAAGGCTACGCTCCGCCGTAGACTCCTTTCTCTTGCCCTTCTTGTGCATCTTGGCGTGCCCCTCCTTAGGCGACATGGGTTCCTCCTGGACATTCTCAGATGTCGACATGGCACCAACCGACCTTCGCTCTGATACCACTTTCCATGGACTTAGTGTTTTAGGCTACACTTCGACCCGTGCGGCGCACTATCTTCCTCCTCAAATAGTCGTGCAAGCCTTCCCCTAACGCATAACTAGATCGCTAAGGCGATATTGAGAATATTGTGGAGCAAAAGAGAGAGATAGAGTGGAAGATTAAAACTTCACTATACTAGAAAAGAGTACAACTTTGGATGGTGAGGAAAAAATGAGCCTCCCACTTATTTATAATGGCTCATAGAGCTTTACGTGGAAATTTCTGGAAGGAATATTCCAGAGATTATTCTTTCTACCATACTGGAATCGACATATTCCAGGATTATTCTCTAAGGGAAATAAAAGAAAACTTCATGGGCCATCCAGAAGGATCTTGGGCCATCTAGAATGATCTTGGGCCTTCCAGAGAAGTCCACCGTCTTCTAGAGTGTTCCGCCATCTTCTAGAATGTTCTGGAAGCTTCCTGTATAACCCCGGTCCGTGGAGAGTTATGCAAATCCGTCTCGGTGGGGCGCAAACTTTTGTGCGTGACAATATGGTCATAAAAGGTAATGTGCATGGTAGCCCATACGCTAAGGAATTGTCCTCCCTACCCCATGCCTATCTATGTCGTATCCACAACATAGTACCTCTAATAACTGCTAGGTTAATCTATCATTCATTCTATTTAAGCAGTTATACCTATCACACGGCCTGTACGTACCGATGCGCGATCAGTATGCAAGTCCGAAATCTATATGTGACTCATGATTTCGTCGCACACAGGTGTCAAGACCAATGAATGCGGTATAAACAAGGACAATCTACTAATTCTTGGCTAATGTGCATAGAAATTAAATAATTAAATAACGAAAACATGACTAAACAGTAAATTGCATCTAAATACAATTTGAAAGAGTAATTTTATATTCAAGAAAGTAAATAATAAATAAAAGAATGCAATATGGCAAGCCAATTATGATTGGATTTCCATTAAATATATGATCGATACATATTGGAATATTTCATATATATTGGCCTTCCATGTATATATTTCCAATATGGTAACCCTTATTCATGCAAGGGTTTATAAAAGGTGGATGCATACAAGTTGAAAAATAATGGCAGAAGAACACAAAAAAAAGAGAGAAAAAAAGGTGGCAAGAGTGCTTGTGCAACTTTGGGAAGGAGAAAGAAGGATTGGAGGCCGTTTCGGAGAAGGAGATCAATTTCGAATATTTTTCGTTGTCTTCTATCTTCGTGGTTGTAATCTATTTTCTGTCCCAGTTAGTTGTGGTGATCAGTGTTGGATCGTGAGGAGCTTGTAGAGGGTGTATTCTCTTTATTCCATTAGTAGAGGTTCTTCAGGGTTGGACTCCAATCGTCCCGTGGTATTTTTTATAAGGGTTTTCTACGTAAAAATCTCTGTATCTGCAATTTGTGTTAGCATTTTTGGTTTGTGTATTTTTGTTCGGTTCTCTTGCAGGACTTTCTGGTTTGGGGAACGATTTTCGTGCTTCATTCCCAATAGAGTGGTATCAGAGCTTTGGTTCTAGAGAGGTGTCAGAAGTTGACAGTCAAATCAAAAAGTAGAGATGGACGCGAAGCCGGTGTGCATGGTAAACCTGAACGGTACCGACTATCATTATTGGCTGAGCAAGATAAAGGATTTATTGTTCGTCAAGAAGCTGTATCTTCCAGTATTTACATCCGAGAAGCCTAGTAAAAATACGATGAGGATTAGAATTTGAGCATATAAATGTGTATAGGTATATGCGACAATTCATTGACAAGAACGTGTACAACCACGTTGCCAACATTTAGCACGTGAGGACACTTTAGGATAAGCTAAAATCTTTGTATGCAAAGAAGACCAGGGTGAATAAATTATTCCTGATCCGGATGATGATGGGTCTGCGGCACAAAAGTGGTGCATCCATTACGGATCACTTGAGTGAATTCCAGGGCATGGTTGACCAGCTATCCTCGATGGGAGTCAAGTTCAACGACGAGGTTTAGGAACTTTGGTTGCTGTGTACATTGCCAGACTCGTGGGAGACCGTACAAGTGTCTATGATCGCCTATACTCTGGAAAGCGTAGTCAGTCTGGAGTTTTCCAAAAGCGGGGTACTGAATAAAGAGATGTGGAGACGTTCTCAGGGCACTTCATCCACATCCTACTCGGAGGCGCTAGTTTTAGAGAGCCGTCGAAAGAGCAAAAGCGGGGCTCTAGGCGGTGGTAAAGATAAGAGCAGGGGAAAGTCCAAGTGTCGGTACAAGGATTCGGAGTGTTACCATTGTGGCAAGAAGGGCCACATCAAGCGGAACTCTTTCGTTTGGAAAAAAAAGAAGAATGACGACAAGGAAAAGAAAAGTGAGAACACTACAACGAAGATCTCGGCACATGGAGGCGATATGATCATTGTAGGTGATGAGGTTGTCATGAACCTCGCCTATGATGATAATTCTTGGCTGGTGGACTCAGGTGCTTCAGCACACGTATCTCACAATAGGGCACTATTTGCCACTTACACGACAAGCGATTGTGGAGTATTGAAGATGGACAATGGAGATATGTTGAAGGCGGTTGCCATTGGAGATGTGCATTTGAGGGCGAAGAAGGGTACAATTCTTATTCTCAAAGATATCCATCATGTCCTTGATATCCATTTCAATCTGGTGTCGGTTGGAAGGTTGGATGACGAAGGTTTCTTCAATCTCTTCGAAAACGGTCAGTGGAAGCTTTCCAGAGGTTCGATGGTGATTGCCAGAGGAAGTAAGAAGTCCGAACTCTACTATATAGAGGGGAGCGCACATGGAGCACATGAGGTAAACGCAGTCAATGATGCGTCTACCGATTTTGTGGCACAGGCGGCTCAGTCATATCAGCGAGAAAGGGATTAGCTACTTGGTGAATAGGAAGGTGATTCCAGGGCTAAAGTCTACAAAATTGGAGAGATGCATGCACTGTCCGACGGAAAAGTAAAATAGGGTGTCTTTCTAAAGTCACCTAAGTTCGAAGAAGTCAGTGTTGCTCGAGTTGATTCACTTGGATGTCTGCAGTCCTATGAAGGTAAAATCTATTGGTGGTGCTTCTTATTTTGTGACGTTGATTAATGATTGTTCTAGGAATATTTAGGTTTATACCTTAAAGACCGAGGATCAGGTGCTGCCCACTTTCAAAGAGTTTCAGGCCTTAGTTGAAAGGAAGATGGGTAAGAAGCTACTATATGTTCGGTCTGACAATGGCGGCGAGTATATTGGCCCCTTTGATGCTTATTACAGAAAGCAAGAAATACGGCACCAGAAGACTCCACCAAAGACACCATAGCTCAAGGTGTAGCGGAGCACATGAACATGACACTGATGGAGAGGGTACGGTATTTGCTATCAGAAACTTTTCGAGCAACTATTGGGGTGAGGCACTTCACATAGCTGCTTATACTATTAATTTATCTCCTATTGCTTCTTTGCAAGGTGATGTACCTGACAAAGTATGGTACGACAAAGAGCCGTCATAAAATCACCTACGAGTATTTTAGTTGTAAGACCTTCGTATATGTACCGAAGGACGGAAGATCCAAACTTGAGCCGAAAACGAGGCGATGTGTCTTTGTCGACTACGGTTGGGATGAGTTTGGCTATAGACTCTACGACCCCGTGGGAAGAAAGATCTATAAAAGCAATAATGTGGTATTCGTCGAGGATCAGACCATGACCAACACCCAGGATTCTGAGATGCCTTCTGAGGCTGAGGAATTACCTGAGTTAGAGTCATTTCACTTCGAGCAGTTTTTAGAAGACATCGCAGAGGATCTAGTTATGGAGGAGCTAGTACATGGAGTTGCTTCCAACCTTGATCATCAGCCTACTAATAGTGGTCAAGGTAACCCTCAGGCTGATGATTATGTCGAGGAGGCAGTTCTTGAAGGGGAGAAGGCTGTTGATATACAGCCTGCACCAGTAGTTTTGTTGAGGAGGAGCGACAAAGAGCATCGACCATCTACGAGATACTCACCGAGTGAATATGTGCTGCTGACTGACTGGGGAGAGCCTGAAAGTTTCGTAGAGACTATGGACGATGAACATAGGTATGAGTGGATGGAGGCTATGTAGAAGAAGATGAGTTCCTTATAGGCCAACTCCACTTATGATCTGGTGCGGTTGGCAAAGGGCAAGAAGGCTTTGAAAAATTGATGGGTGTTCAGAGTAAAGCAGACAGATGATACTACTCGCCCTCAATACAAAGCGAGGCTGGTATTTAAAGGCTATGGTTAGCAGAAGGGCGTAGATTATGATGAGATCTTTTCGCCAGTCGTTAAACAGTCATCTATTCGGGTGGTGCTAGCATTGGCAGCTAGTTTCAACTTAGAGGTCGAGCAGATGGACGTGAAGACGACATTCCTTCACGGTGATCTTAAGGAGTTATTGTACATGGAGAAGCCAGAGGGATTCTATGAGAAGGGCAAGTCACACTTGGTCTACCGGTTAAGAAAGAGCTTATATGGTCTGAAGCAGGCTCCGAGGCAGTGGTACAGGAAGTCTGAGTCATTTATGGGGGAGCATAGTTATGCACGGATGACGTCAGATTACTGTGTATTTGTCAGGTACTTTGCTGAAAATAATTTTATTATTTTTCCGCTCTATGTTGATGATATGCTACTGGTAGATCGGTATGCCACTAGGATGGTGGAGTTGAAGCACCAACTGGACACGATATTCTCTATGAAAGATCTAGGCATAGTAAAGATTATTCTTGGGATAGAGATCAACCGATAAAGAGAGTCCAAGCTGCTACACTTGTCCCAAAAGAAGTACATTCACCGGGTACATTAACATTTCGGGATGGATGGGTCGAAGAAAGTGAGTAACCCCCTTGCGGCTCACTTTAAGTTCACTGAGGAGCAGTGTCCATCTACCAAGGACATGAAGGAAGATATAGAGCGGGTTCCATATGCCTCAACTATAGGAAGTCTCATATATGCTATGGGGTGTACGAGGCCAGACATCGCTCACGCAGTTGGCACAGTTAGCAGGTATCTTTCCAATCCTGGAAGGATACATTAGAGTACGTTCAAGTGGGTCCTACGATTCCTTCAGGGCACTGCCGATTGGAGACTTTCTTTTGGTGGTGACGAACCAAAGCTAGTTGGGTATACCAATGCTAATATGGTTGGAGATGTAGACACAAGACGATCGACTTTGGGCTACGTAACAATGTTTGCTGGTAGAACGGTATCGTGGCAGTCGTGGTTGCAGAAGTGTATTGCCTTGTCGACGATAGAGGCATAGTACATTATGGTAACAGAGACTTGCAAGGAGTTGCTATGGATGAATAAGTTATTGCAGGAAGTGGAGTTAAAGCAAGAGCAGTATACTTTGCTTTGCGATAGCCAGAGTGCCATTCACCTTGTGAAGAACAAGATATTTCATAGTCGGTCCAAGCACATTGAAACTTGGTACCATTGGATACGGGATGTGGTTGAGAAGGAGGACGCGATGCTTGAGAAGGTCCATACTGATAACAATGGAGCCGACATGCTCACGAAGGTTCTACCAAGGGAGAAGTTTGAGTACTACAAGCGGATCGTCGGGATGACGAGTTCCTGCACCTAGTTGTGAAGGAGGAGATTTGTTGGAGTGGGTGGGGTTCCCAACCTTCGTGGAGAATATCTCGGAGTACGACGAGCGCCATCCATGTGTCGGAGAAGCTCGGGGAGTGCATCGATCACCTATTTTGGAATATATATGGTAAGCAAATACATGATTGGATTTCCATATTTACTTTGATCATATATTTATGATTGAATCTTTCATATACTAACTTTCCATATAATTGGACTTCCAATTATGGCAAGTCAATTATGATTGAATTTCCATTAAATATATGACTGATAAATATTGGAATTTTCCATATATATATTGGACTTCCATGTATAGATTTCCAATATGGTAACCCTTATTCATGCAAGGATTTATAAAAGGTGGATGCATATAAGTTGAAAAATAATAGCAGAAGAATACAAAAAAGTAGAGAAAGAAAAGGTCGAAAGAGTGCTTTTGCAACTTTGGGAAGGAGAAAGAAGGATTAGAGGCCGTTTCGGAGAAGGAGATCAATTTTGGGTATTTTTCGTTGTCTTCTATCTTCGTGCTTGTAATCTATTTTCAGTTGTGGTGATCCATGTTGGATCGTGAGGAGCCTGTAGATGGTGTATTCTCTTTATTCCATTAGTGGAGGTTCTTTAGGGTTGGACTCCGATCGTCCCATGATTTTTCTCGCAAGGATTTTTCACGTAAAAATCTCAATGTCTGCGATTTGTGTTGGCATTTTTTGTTTGTGTGTTTTTGTTCGGTTCACTTGCAGTACTTTCTGGTTTAGGAGAACGATTTTTGGGCTTCGTTCTCAACATTTTGGAATAAGAAAAATGTCTAAGATCTCCTACCCATTAATCCAATTTTGGACAGGGACAAAATCATAATTTCGGATCAAATCGGTGTCCGCCGTTGGACCCACTTTGTATCAAAAATGTGCCAAATTCTACGGTCTTTCAAGTCACCAAGTTATATGTCTATGGGTCCTTGATGATACAAACTCAACAGTATGTTCAAATTTGGATTCCGGTGAGCCGTGCACAATTTTGCCTATTGGATCAGGTTGCGGGCCCGCTGAAATAGTATTCCGGTCGGCCTTCTCAGAATCAAGCCAAACTTAGCTCATAGGACTAGAAAATAATACGAGTCCAGCGGCGTAAGTTTCATCTCGATGTGATGAACATGTACTAAGTTATGGGTTAGTTTGTAAAAGGACCGATACGGGGTACCTCGATTGATACGTCTCGATTTTGTTGCGCACACGCAACCAAATTGAGTTCTGTCAAATCCCACACGTCGGCGAAGTTGATACGCACCTTTCGATGCTTTCGGTTCGCAACCATGTCGCCCGGTTTGTCGGAACGAACTCCGTATCGAGGTTTTTAGGGTTTATAAAAACCGATTTTTGTTAATTTTCTAAAAGATTTACCTTGAGTTTTAATACAAAATTATTCAAAATAATTGTTGGGTTTCATTACTGGTTTTATTAGCTGTAAGTCAGAGAAAAAAATTTAGAATTCTATGAACAAAATCAGAGGAAATTTGCTTTTCAAAAAGGGTACTTGGACAGTTGTTCTGTTCTTGATAATCTTAGAAAAACTTTTTTTTTTGAATTTCAGTTCGATTTTTCTTGAATTCTAAGCCATCGAAATCCAAATTAGTTGAAAGGATTTAAGGAGGTATATATTGTTTATGCAAACTGGATCAAAAAATAAAGGACTATGGAGGGAGAAATCATACCCGATAAGAGAGGTGTTGGTGCTCCTGTTGTGCGCTGGCCGGCGGCATGCGGCGATCGTACAAGCGAAGCGGTGGCTGAGGGTACGAAGATGGTCGGGGAGGACACATGATTTGCTCTGGAATGATCACTCAAGAGCTAGGGGCTTTCTTCAAAAAAAATTTCCTTCGTGTAAGAACTATTATTTATAGAAAAGTTTTGACAGAGATTTGGATTTAAATTGAATCTATTATTACTAGGATTTGATGAAATCTTATGGAGAATGCCATTAGGATTTGATCAGGGAATGGTTTGATTGAATCTGGGTTCAAATGGACGGAGTTATCAAACAAAATCTGGAAGGAAAAAAACCATACTCCTACTGCGCTCTAGAAGAAGAAAGAGCAACAGTGCCTTCGGGCCCTATTCATCCATGTTTTATATATATATATATATATATATATATATATATATATAGTCATGACCCGCACCCTGTGTAGGGGAACGAGAAGTGGGTACGTCCAGCCTACGTCGCAGTATCGGCGTTAGAACGCTGTCCTAGGTCACATACATCTAACAATTATAAGGTACTTGTAGAATATATACACTCTGAACGGAGGACAATATAGAAATATACAACTCAATCACAGCTAAGGTAGAAATACGATAAGATAGATAGATATGAAAGTCGCCAAATGAAATACAACAGGAGAAGCAGTCTAAGTGTCTAAGATAACATATCCACAACATCCAGAATAACAATATCCCAAATAAGTACATAATGTACCCAAAATAAGACAAGACAATAAAGTAAGATAACTAGTCTAGCTAACTAGCCTAGACTACTGGGGTAATATCCTCTGCAAGGACTGGGTCCTCCTGGGAGTCCAGTTCGCAGGTGTCATCTAGGCCTGCTCCGTAGTACGTAGGACAGAACTCCTCAATGTCATCTGTAATATTTCAACATATCCAGTCAGGACAGGAACGAGCACAATACATCTCACACAGTTCATAATATGACAGGAAATATAAGCATGCTATAGAGTAAGATACATGAAACGCTAAAGAATATATATGAAGTAAAATAGATGACTATAAGGAAATATCTACTATAAGTAAGGAACTAACCGTGGCTCGTGATGTAGAGTACAAGATAGACATGTGACCGGATTGAATTTGCACATGATTATACTACTTTAGAATTGTTCACATGACCATTTATACTCCCCCGTACCCCAATCAATACACAAGGATCCAGACAAGTTATATTATTGTATATGATTTCACATGGGACCCCATAAATGGGTGCACATGAAGTATACATGAGGGGCTCTGTGAACATGAGAGTACATGATTCACAAGAGTGCACATGAATGGTGAAAGCACATGAATACATGATGTACGTGAAAATCACATGACATGACGTATCCCGATGCTCCCGAGGGGGATAACATCTCATGAAGGGATCCATATAGTACCAATCCGTGTTAACAACGTGACAACATCAAGTAAAGTAATATAGAGCATAAATATAAATCCTATCAAGTATGAAATGATCAGAGAATGTACTCGCCTGATATCTTGAGTATCCGATGAGTATAGATGTCCAGACAGAGTAGATGAGTCATATTTAGAGCAACACAAGTCACAACATGTCCAGAATGGTAATATTGAACTTTACAATGCATTCTATATGAATTCTAGGTCATTCTAGACTAAAGTCAACTCTTGGTCAACTCTAGTCAACTACACTAGTCAAACTAGGTCAACCAAGCTATACTAGGTCCAAGCCTAGTCCAACAAGTCTCACTAAGCCTAACCAAGCCTACTCTAGCTAGTCTAGCTCTCAAACACAATCAAAAGCCAAAACAAGTTATCACACACACAAATTATATATATATATATATATATATATATATATATATATATATATATATATATATATAGGCATTCATATAGGCTAGTGCCTAGTACACAAGCAAGGCACATACATGGTATAAATATAAGTAGGGGGGTGAGTGTGTGTGTTCAATGAGTAATAGTGTATCAGTGAGTGTGTGCACAGTGAGTTATATGGTGACAGTGAGTGATATAAGTGTGTGCACGTGTACAGTTGTATGGTGTGTGTGTATAGGTTATGAGTGATAGGGAGTGATATGTGTGACAGGTAAATGAGTGATAGAGAGTGATATGTGTGTGTGTGTTCAGTTGTGTGGACAGTGAGCTAGAGAGAGTATGTGTGTGTTTGTGAATAGGTAAATGAGTGATAGTGAGGGTGTGTGTTTTCAGCATCATGTTATAGAGTGTGTGTGTGTGTGAAATCACCTTAAAACATGCACTAAATTCTGAATTCAAGAACATCAAAACCTGATACTTCAAGTATTAGTAATTTCAAAATCTACCCTTAATGCAATTTTGAAACCTAAATAACTAATGCAATGAACACAGTTTATACACATTCAATTAAACTCAGTTCAAATATAGGATCTCAGTTACCACATTACAGAAATTAGTAAGCATTTACAAATGCAACCTCAAGTCATTATTTCCATTCAGTTTTTCAAGTATCAGTAAACTCATATCCCTTTCGAAATCGAATCCAAATTCTAAATGAAAACCTAAAATACAAACCTAAGCATGAATCATTTGAACCCAGCTATGATAACATGTCTAAACTTAACATTGGACATAAATTTTAATTCTCAAAACTCAGTTATCAGTAAAAACCCCATTTCCCAGGTTCAGTCCAACCAAAGAACCCAAATTTCCAATAGAAAATCAAATAAAACTTAAACCAGTATGTGCACAGGTGCTAGGTACAGGTGTTCGTATGTCAGAGGGGTTTCGTGTCCACACAAGTGGATACGAAGTATCCAGAACAATTTAAACATACACAAATACAAACTGCACAGCACAGCGTCGTGCGGCGAGGACACGGGTTCATGCACACGACACACGACACGTGACACCTCGTGCTCATGTCCATGTGTTCGTCAGGGGTAGGGCTAGAGGGTCGACACCCTGATTTGAGTCCAAGACGTGTTTGTACATGACATGACTCACGTATCTGTCGAAGGAAATCGACTGAACAATGTCAGTGCAAAATGCGTGCATGCGTGAGAACGTGTCCGATACGACACGTGGCCATGCGTGGCTTAGGGGGTGACCTGTCAGTCACTGCCTCGACCAACTAGCCTAGTGTTAGGCTACCACGTGGCGTGTCGTGTCCAGAATCAGTGTCGGGTAGCAGGGCACAACTCGTATGGTCTGTGCGGCGTATCCAGCCCCTCATTCGACACGACACAAAGCCATAATCGACTCAGTCATGCACGAAATCCAAGAGCACATGTTGCTCTACAAATTTGTTCAAAAAGATTCAAAAATAATAATAAAATTTTCATTGAGGCATTTCATCAAACACCTATAAACCCACATTGATACGTGTCTAATACGGACATCAAATCAACATGAATTTTCACCAAACTTTTCCTACAGCTAGCGGACACCTAGATGGATGCATCTATGGAAAGAAATCAAGATTTAGGGGGTGATTTGAAGGATTACCTATAGAGAGCCAATCTCCAAGAAAAAGCCCCAAATTGTGAAGTCTCCTTCCTCAAGCAATGTCCCAATGAGCTCCCCTCCTTGCAAGCTAGCCTCCTTCAACTTCTACTCTAGATTTAGAATCAAATGCAAAAGATTGGGATCAATTTGGTGGAGGAATGATGAAAGAGGGAAGAAATTAGGGTTTCCTAAAGGGGGATTTCTAAAAGAGGCAAGTGGTCATGTAGAGATATTATATAGGCTGAAATTAGGTCATACTTGGGCTGTGGTGGCCGGCCATATAGGGGATTAGGGTTAGGGTTTCATATGAATGGGCTTCGGGCCAAGATCATTAGCTAGCTAGCTCAACCCTTTAGCCATAAGTCCAAATACAAAACTCTCCCAATCCTTTCATGAACCCTAGCCACACTCAAGTCAACTAAGACCAACTTAAGTTATATTAGGGTCCCACACCATGCTAACTAAGTCACCAAAGTCAAAGTCAAACTCTAGGCTAGTCTCTAAAGTCACAACTAGCAAAAGTCAAAAATCACAACACCAATGCAATAAATAATAAAATAATTCACAAAAACCAAAATGACCAAAATACCTCAAACTAAAATGTGGTAGTGACTTATATATATATATATATATATATATATATATATATATATATATATATATATATATATATATATATATATATATATATATATATATATAAACACACACACACACACACACACACACACACACACACACACACACACACACACACACACACACACATAATCAATAAGGATCTAATAAAATTCTAAAAAAGAATTCCTAAAATCTAAAAATAACTTCCAAAATAATTTAATAATTATTTGTAAAAATAAATACCCATTATATATATTATGTAGAAAATATTTATTATCTTTAATATTTAATAATAAAAAATAAAAACTTAAATCCTTTTACTAAATAACAACTCCCTCTAAACAATTAGGAAAGAAAATACATAAATTATATTTAATAAAAATAAATAAAATTTTTGGAAATTCAGGGGTTTACATCTGTTCATCCCTATTAAATTTTTTTCTTATATATATATATTTTATATATATATATATATATATATTAAAATATATATATATATATATATATATATATATATATATATATATATATATATATATATATATATATATATATATATATATATATATATATATATATACACATACTCAATAAGGATCTAATAAAATTCCAAAAAATGAATTCCTAAAATCTAAAAGTAACTTCCAAATTAATTTAATAATTATTTATAAAAATAAATACCCATTATATATATATTATGTAGAATATATTTATTATCTTTAATATTTAATAACAGAAAATAAAAACTTAACTCATTTTACTAAATAACAAGGCCCTCTAAATAATTAGGAAAGAAAATACCTAAATTATATTTAATAAAAAAATAATTATTTTGGAAATTCAGGGGGTTTAACCCCTCCATTATGGAGAGAAATTATGCAGAAAACTAACTCTCCCTTGGTCTATTATATTGAAAACCTTGTGAGAGTGAGAGAGAGTGGTTTAGAGTTTCTAAGAGCTTGGGAGTTGCAAAAGTGAAGAATTGGAGAAGGATTTTGTTACGTCCCAGTCCAAATATACGTGCAAGGCATATCAAAATTGGATAAGAGAAAGAGGCTTTGTAGAGTTCATTGAGTTCATATGCTTTAGTATTTTGGTACAACTATGATTTTTCTAAGAGTGGGCATAGGCATAAGTGGAGAGACTTGCTACATGTTTATTTGTTGTATATTGAAGGATTTGCTCACATGTTGATAAAAATGGAAGGTATTTCGTATTTGTTTTAACCTTGATCTGCGGGCTTTGGCACTTATTTAGTTGAGAAATTATCATGGGAGTTCGAATCAGAGATTAAGGAGTTTTCTTCATTGGTCATTTGGTGCAGTTGGAGGAGTGTGTTCTTTTGAGTTTCAAGGACGAAACTTTTTTGAGTGGTGTATTATATAATGCCTTCTTCACATGGTGTATTAGAATGGTTCGTTGTGTAAGACTCCTGATTTTTGGAATTAATTTTTAATTATTTTAATTATTTTAATTATTTTATATGGGTATTTTAAATATTAAAGTCAACAATGACTGTATTAGTAGTTTACCGTAGCTTTGATTTTTTGAAGCACAACAAATATCGTTTTCTCAAATCCAATTTCATATTTGAATTCTAGACACATCCACCTTCAATTTGATATATCATGTCCCATGTAAATTTGTTTTCGAACATTCTTTTGACTTTGCACAATTTCGGGTCAACTTAGGCCATTTGATAATTTATCGTAATTCTAGGCCCAACTTCCAATTTGATTTTGGGACTTGACATAGACCGAAGTCGTATGACCCAATATATGGTCTTGATCCATGTTGAATCTACGACGCACATACCTAAGGTGTACCATCCAATCGAGTTTCCATGTGCTACTTATTTGCAAATGGCACATGAGACTCATTAAATTGATTATCGGGTCCAATTTGACTAGAAATACTACTTGAACCCTAACCTAGTCAACCCTATTAGTTAGAGCCTAACTAAATAAGATTTCCAAAACCAAGTAGACATATATTTAAGTGATTTTTAGAGATTAAATTACAGCCATGTGCAATATATTATCAATCTTTGACTTGGTCAAACAACACTCTAAAATAGAAAACCTATTACCATTAGTTATGTTTGGAAGGCCAAATCCGACCCGAATTAGTTCAACCAAAGCCCAAATACTTATAATATAAATACCAACAAAACCCTAACCTATTCCCATCTCCTCATAACCGCCTACTACCTGAAATTCCCCCTACTTGCGTGCGGCCACAATCCCAAGGTCGAGAGCATAGCCGACCCCCTTCACCAAGATCCGATTTAACTCGACTTTTGTGCCAATCACCACTACTCTCGCAACCCCCTAGATGCTATCTTTCACCCTAGAAACTGTAGGAGAAATCTGGCATCTATTAGAGAGGTGCACGATGCGCTACTTGGGCCGAAACTCTGTCGAATCAAAATCTGAACATCACAGCAAGTTAGTCAACTTGTAGACAAGGTTTCATCTACTTTTTCTCATCGAATTAACCTCAAACCAAAATTGGAAGCTTTATGTGTCTACTTTAATATTTGATTGCTGGAATACACAGTTCCAAGCAGTTTGCCAGTGGCGTCGATTCTACGACAGGGTGTCTAGAACTGACGAGTTCTGTTGCGAGCAAAATTTTACCTACTTAAGGTCAATTTTGATCCTTCTAATATTTTTATTCAGAAATTAGACATCGCGAGCTTTCCAACGCATATCTATTTTCTAGGTTTCGAGTTTGTTTTCTATTTTTAAAAATTTGTGACATTTGTCGTATCACCAAACTACGAAAAATTCTGTCTTCTTTGTGTCCAAAAGTGCCAATACTTTATAAAACTATATTAAAATATTTGTTGTGTAAGGTTTAATGTTAAAACCACTATTTTATCTAATTTCTAGAATTTTTACAGAATTTAATAATTTTAATTAATTATTATTTTGGAGCTAAATTAATAGGTTGAATTGTGGTATCAATGTGTAGTATTGAAATAGGACCCGTTGTGGAAGAGTTCCAACATTGAAAACATAATTTTGGTAATATATAGGTATTTATAAATAATTTGTAGAATATAAACTTATTATTTTTGTTATAGTTATAAATTATTTTATGAGAGGAGTTGGTACTTATATGTTAATATAGTGTTGTATCACCGTTATGGCGACTAGTAGACGTAGATACTAATATAATCTATATATGGTAAGATGATATAGAATATTAAATATAGTATATTATTATAGGTGATCTTGGAAGGAGTAATGAGAACACCGGAGTTGGTCAGGCCTACCCTCAAATAGCAGTTACAAGCAAGTATACCTTACCGTGGTTACATATTATTTCATTTTTCTTCTTGTTGTTATTTTGATTAGCATTGCATGACGTAGGGACGTCAATACTTAGTGTCCATTTTGTAGATGGGTACCGATGTCATGATGATAACACCAAGTATTGACATTAGGTATTACGTTCATATTGACGTGTCCATTGACACGATTGATCACAGGACACCGACACATTCATGATGCGAGATTTATATGACTATTTATGGTATTGACCTCGTACTAGCATTCTAGATTGTTCTTCGTTATTATTATTACTATCACGATGACTATACAGACTTGACATTGCTATAGATTCTAGACATGAGGTTGGGGAGAACTTGACTATAATATCAAACCTATTGTCGAGTGGCCCATTATTTAGTTACCCTTTAGCTCTGCACCAGAGTAGAGGATTATCACTGTGGAGATTAATTGTCCTTGGTCCCATGACAGGGTACTAGGGACAATATCCTGCTGTGGTGCTTGTGAGCCTTCGTGGAGAGGTTTGGTATTCTATGAGAGTTTCTCACTTGCATAGCACATAGACAGATACAGTAGATTGTTCTTAGATCATATTTTTGCATCTGTACCTTGGCATGTATATTATGTACCTTGCTAGTCTCCTAAGGACCTGGTGATCTCTCCAGGTATTCGACTGAGCGAAGTTGGTTGCTGATTATGATGGTTGATATTTACTATTTCAGGTATCTCTTATGGTTACATATTCATATATATATTTAAATTACATTCTGCTTGTTAGCCTAGTACTTGTAGACTCAAGTTATTCTTTCTAGTCTATTTGGACAAATATAGCATAGGATGTACACTATGTTATATCTTGTTCATTCTTGTATTTTTTATTACCATGGATTGAGAAATAAATATATTATTGATTGGTAAAGATAGTTGGTCGTTACTATACAGCTTATACGTACTCGAGCTAGGCCGGAGTCCATTTTTATATGTAGCTGGCATGTATACGGTCTGCTAGTCCTATGTATTTTTGGGACTGGGACGTTACATATTTTGTGGTGGCCCATGCAGGTTAGAGCATATCGTTTCGGTTACCCCTAGAATTTTTACTAAATAATTTATTTTACTATCAGTTATTTTAAATAGAATATATGTTAATTCTTTATATGTATTTGAATTATAATTATATAGATATACCCTTGTTATTTTTATTATCTATAAAATTTTATATGTACCAAAATATACGTATAGATGCACTATCAATGGTATGACATTCGATACAGAAAGATATATTAATAATTTCTTTATGTTTATTTTACATTTATTTGAGAATTTGAAGGACTTTTAGAATTATTATTTTGGTGAAGGAGAAGTAATAATAATAATTTAGAGCTTATAAATATTTTTATTGAAAAATATGTTTAAGTTTATTTTTTAGAAAGAATACAAAAAATTATAGTTTTAGTTATCAATAAGAAAAACAAAATAAAAAAACAAAATAAATTACCTCTGCTACTGTTCCTGCAGGAACAGTAGCGCCCCCAAACCCGACCCTTTCTCCCGATTCCCCCTTATATAAGCACACAAAGTATGAAATCGAAACCCTAGCCCTAAACTCTACCAACACCGTCGTCCCAGGTGCCTTACCCATCTACGCCACCGTGTCTGGCCATCGGGCCATCGTACGCGACAAAAGCAGCATGCTGCAATGGCGATAGCAGCGGCTGTCGCATCAACATCAGCAGCAACAAGGCTGCGAACACCTATATTCCATAACATTTCTCTGACCTCGCTCCTCTATTTTTTAATCCTATAGTTTCATTGGATAGTCAACATAACCAAGATCAAACACCTTCAAGTAGATTAAATTCTACTGGATTATGTTGTCCAGGAAATTTCTTGGAAAATCACGAAAAAAAATGATACATACTTTACCTATTTCAAAACCCTATTTTGGAAGACAACTTATGAACAAGATATTAGGTGTTTCAAAATTCTACTTAAAGATAGGCCTAGACAACCTATAGGTCTTCACGACCCTTTTCGTAGATTCGAATTTCGTCGTCTGTGCGTCGAGAAATTGATTCTCCAAAATTGCCAAAAATGTTTTTAAAATTGTAGAATCTTGGAAAATCTTTCCGATATAGTACACGTCCCGACAAATCAGGCGACGTTCTCGCAACCCATGAGCATCGAAAGATGCATATGGATGTTGTCGACGTGTGGGATTCGACGGAACTCGATTTTGCTGTATGTGCACGACAAAATCGAGGCGTATCCGCCGAGATACCCCATATCGGTCCCTTTGTAAACTAGCCCATAACTTCGTGCACGTTCGTCATCTCGAGATGAAACTTACACCAACAGGACCGTGTCATTTTTTTGGTCCTCTTTGCCAAGTTTGGTTCGATTCGGAGAAGGTCGACCGGAACGCTATTTTGGCGGGCCCGCGACCCGATCCAACGGGTAAATTTGTACAGACCCATCGGAATCCAACTTTGGACATACGGTTGGGTTCGTATCGTCAAACTGGACCGTAGACATATAGTTTGACGACTTTAGATACCGTAGGTACTGGCATACTTTTCGGTGCAAAGTGGGTCTAACGACGGACATCGTTTTGACCCAAAATTATGCTTTTGCCCCTGTGTCCAGAATTGGACTTTTGGGCAGACATTTTTAGACATTTCTTTTATACCAAATATGCTCGTGATGTTTATTTCAGCATCCGAGGACGTTTGTGGTAGTTGGCTTTCTTTGCTTCACCAAACCTTCATCAGCAGCTTAGGACACCAGGCAAGTACATTTGTTGTTTGTTTTCGATATTATTTTCGATATTGTTAATTACTATAGTTCAATGTTAGTTATTTAATATTTGATTTTTGAAACGCACGTCACACAGATATCACATCATGTATTGTCACCCTCAAAATCTGTGTTACGTATTTTCGTATACGTGTACATATTTCGGGTCCGTATTTTTTTAGTCATGGTTAGCTAGTCATGATTTTATTTTTAGCATTTTGCATTGGCATGGTTATTTTGGCATTTCATTGGTTATGGCTTAGCTTGGTTCGGTTTAGCTTGGTTTGGTTTGCTTTTGGGTTCATCATGAACCAAAAAAAACCCCTACATACTACCACCATCATCATTCAAAACCCAACCCCCTTTCTCTCTCATCTTTACTCTTCATTTATTTCTTCATCTTCTTCCTCTTAACTTCTCCATACCAAGAGAAGCTTAGGCAAGTGCAACTTGCTTCATAGAGAAACTCCATTTTTGTTGTTTTATTGTCTTCCTCGCGAGATTCTAAGATACTTTAGAACTTGGCATTTTTATTTTGATGATATTTTCTTGTAGATCTAAGTTTATATTATTTTCGATTGTCTTGGGTTTTGATCTATTAAACTTCATTATTTTCATGTTTTAATTGTTCCATGTTGTAGAGAATTCGATTTTACCCAAAATAGACCTTTGAAAAGTTAGATTTCGACTTGTTTTGAGGAAGTTACGACAAAAAGTATTTTTGGCCATTTCTATGTTCATCTGTCCTGATTTTGGCAGGGATGATGAATAGTGCCGCATGAATAGTACCGCAGCCGCATGAATAGTGTCGTAGCCGCATGAGCATGAATAGTGTCGTAGCCGCATGAATAGTGCCGCAGCCGTATGAGCATGAATAGTGCCGCAGCCGCATAAGCATAAATAGTACCGCAGCCGCATGAATAGTGCTGTAGCCACATAAGCATGAATAGTACCACAGCCGTATGAATAGTGCCACAGCCGCATGAGCATGAATAGTATCGCAGCCGTATGAGCATGAATAGTGCTGCAGCCGCATGAGCATGAATAGTACTACAGCCACATAGTGCCACAGCCGCATGAGCATGAATAGTGCCGCATGGAATAAATAGTGCCACAGAATGCCGCATAGGGCCTATTTTGGCTGTTTTTGGTATTTTAAGTCCTATTTGGCTGAATTGTGGCCAGAATTTTTTCCAACTCCCAACATGAAAGTTGTAGATCTTTTCCTTGGCTTTAAGAATATGTTATTAGTTATTTTAAGCAAGTTTTTCTCATTCATGATAATGTAAGAATAGAACACGATAGTGGCCCGCTATGGAGCACTTTTGACAAGTAAACTGACATGATATATCTCGATATGCTGTTACGACAGCTAGCCTGACATGACAAGTAGGAACGACCTGGACACCGTGGGCGATTGTTTGTACAAATAAACTGGCACTGTCTGCATCAGTCTAGGATGAGGATCCCTGAGTACCACGGTCAGGGGTACCTACTGAATTCAACTAGGACTAATAAACTAGAATAATTCAGTAGTCATGAAGAGATTTTCCAGCGACAGGCAATCCCGTTATCTGGGCGCACTAAGTGGACTTGTAGCCTACCGACGAGTAGGGCACATTTCCAGCACACTGTCACGTGTTGCATTCTTCATAAACGGACATTCGACCTGGATAACCGGATGGTCTGCAGGGCTTATGGCTGTAGGAAATCTCATTGCATCTTGCTAGTAACTAGGCCTGTGATAACCCTAGTTAGTTAAAGTATCAAGATATACTCTTGATTGGCCGTGGTTGATTGGATGGAGTTATTTCCAGCTTAGTCTTATCCTGATCCTGTGCAAGATTGTGACATGACATGATTATTGATGCTTGCCTTAACAATAACGATCGTGGGTCTAGTTCTGTTCAGGCGAAGGGGTTACAACCCTGGTCCTTGTTTGGTTTAAGGGTTGTAACATGGCTCCCAGAGCAGTTCTGTGTCCTCTTTTCATTTATTGTCTTATTTCAACCCCATGCCATGTTTGTCATGTTTTACCTTATCTTAATACCATGATTATTTATACTGGCTTTAGCAATAAAGATCAGGGGTCCAGTTCTGTTCAGGCGAAGGGTTACAACCCCGGTCCTTGTTTGGTTTAAGGGTTGTAACCTCTCCTGGAGCAGTTCTGTGTCCTCTCTTCATTTATTGTCTTCACTGTACCAATAGTTTGAGACGAGTTTCTATTCAGGTGAAGGGCTGCAACCCCGGTCCTTATTTGGTTTAAGGGTTGTGACCTGGCTACTTGAATGGTTTCTCGTACTCAGTTTACTGTTGTTATCTCTATTATTATCAGTTCTTTATTTATTATCTTTAATATTCTATTGTGATATGCTAGTTTTAATTCCTAAGTGAAGCCTCCTTTGTGGCACTTGCTCTTTTTGGGGTCTGACCCAGCTGGTTTTGTGTGGCCAGATATCGGAGCAGCACCAGAGGATCCACCTGTCTTCCAGCCAGATGGTGACCACCAGGCATAACCCTGGCAACGAGTGGGTTTCTTTTTCCTTCCACTTTATTGTAAAATTATTCTTTTGAGATGTTTAGCCGGCGAGCACGTGTTAGCTCGTATTGTACCTTTATTTACTGTCTGTCTACGGGCTGTAACATGATTGACAGATCCTAGGGTTGATCATGTATGACTGAAACTCTTGCTAGTCCTGACATTTTATACGACTAGCTTCATGATCATCCGAATATGTAATATGGGACGCATTACTATTGTATATTTGGTGATTTTACATCTTGTAACCTTACTTGTTTGCTTGAGATTGAGACAATAGGCTTGTTCATGACCATAGGTGACTGATGGATTGTAGTTAAACCCTCATATATCTAGACAGCCGTGACCGTATAGCGAGGTGGGTTGCACTTCAATATACGTAGCTGGCTATGTACGCCTCCGCTCTCCAGTATTCTGGTTCTGGGGCGTTACATGGTTTAAGTGGTGGTCCATGCAGGTCTTGTAAATCAAGATATGTGAGGGTTTACCGAATAGATGTCTCAATCGGCACTCGCCCTCGATCTCTGCTCGTATCCTCTAAATCTCTGAACTCTTGACCTGGTCATATGCTTGCATCTTTGATCTATCCTGGTCCTTCCTTATTGTTTCCTATGTCGTCTTCTTCAGCGATATTATTCCTAGACCTGCCGATCAGCAAGGCGGAGCACCTCCCGCGGACCAGCAGCAACCTGGGGATCAAGCCCAGCATTCAGGAGTAGCCTCCAGAGTCATGCCTACTGGAGGAGAGCCTCCAGTTCAGTCCGTCCAGCCTGCAGAGCCTGATGATGGCACTTTGGTGGGTCTCATCAGGTCCCTATTAGCTTTCCAGGATCGTCGTGGAGATGCCTTGCACCAGGCGATGGCAGACGCTTTGACCAGAGGAGGTCATCAGGGTAATAGCGCGGCCAACAGTTTCAAGTGCTTGAACCCTCCCTTCGACGACAGTGAAGATGCGATCGCTGCCGATGCATGACTTCAGGACACAGAGGTGATTCTAGAAGCAGCCATGACTCCAGAGAAAGAGAAGGTGGCCATAGTGCGCCTGCAGTTACTAGATCTTGTCCGTAGCTGGTGGGCGGCGTAGGCCGTGGGATTAGTGGCCCCGATTGCCTGGATAGTATCAGGAAGAGGTTCCAGACCAAGTATTTTGATGCTGTATCTCGGTATGATCTACAACGATGTTTACCAATATGAAGCAGATGGGCAGGACGGTCGATGGATATACGGCCGAGTTCTTCAGGCTTAGTCGGTTTGCTCCCACCTTGGTGGCGACCGAGTTCGATAGAGCCCAGTGGTTCCAGCAGGGGCTCCACCTAGAGATTTTATTGGCGGTGGAGCCGTTTGAGCATCAGACTTTTGATGCAGTATTGAGAGCAGCCCGGGGCATGAATACACCTCCCAGAGGATCGTGGATAGGACCGGATGTCGGAAGTGATCTCATGGCCAGATGAATCAGTCATCAGTACCAGCCCCGGCAGTCAGGGCTTTAACCATTGGAGCTCCGAGGCGGGCGGCCTCAGTGACGTCGTTCAGCATTCCACCCTGACGCACCCTCAGCAGCAGAAGCAGAAGCATCTTCCGCAGTGGGATGTTCACAATACGGAAGCCAGGGCATGTGGTATTAGAGTATCGCAGAGCACAGGGTTTGTGCTTGGTTTGTGGTACCCCGGACTATAGGGGGGAACTGCCCGAACAGGGGGAGTTCATCGGCCTTCTCTAGTCCTTCAGTTAGAGGACCACACCAGTCCAGCAGCAGTAGCAGCTGTAGTACCCGTTCCCGAGGCCATTGCCGATGCAGGCCCAGGCATTCCAGCAGCAGGACCGCAGCAGTATGCCCCAGCCCAAGCCTTGATCCAGAGCAGGCAGAGAAATTTTCAGCAGAGGGGACCCGCACCCAGAGGACATGGTCAAGTGCTGGCCTTGACCATGGGAGAAGAAGGATTAGCACCAGGAGAGGTAGTGGCAGGTACTATTCTCGTCAATACCTTTCCAGCTTCAGTATTATTTGACTCTGGTGTATCATTCATTTATGTCTGCTCGATTTGCGACACGGGTAGGACTGGAGCCTGAGTATTATCAGTAAGACTCAATATACTTACTGGTAACGGATTTATGGAGTAGATAGAGTATTTTCCTCGTGTGGATCGTAGTTAGCGGTAGAGAATTCCCCGCTAGATTGATAGAGTTCTCGATGGCCGATTATGATATGGTCTTAGGGATGGATTGGTTGAGGGACCAGTATGCTAGGATAGACTGCCACATTGGCAGGGTTGTTTTTAGCATTCCAGGCAAGCCGAAGTTTTCCTTCTCCCGAGGCAAAGTTGAACCTTCTCCTCCATTATTGCGATGGCAGTAGCAGCAGTGCAGTTGCTTCGAATATTCGAGGAGTTTCCAGATGTTTTCCCAGAAGAGCTTCCAGGAATGCCGCCGGAGCGAGAGATCGAGTTTACCATCGACTTGATTCCCGGGACAGTCCCAGTGTCAGAGAGTCTACAGGATGGCGCCGTCGGAGCTAGAGATATGTACAAGATGATTGAAGAACTCAGAACCAAGGGGTTCATTCTTGATAGTGGATCACCTTGGCGAGCCCCGATGCTTCTTGTGAAAAAGAAGGATGGTACGTCCAGATTGTGTGTTGACTATCGTACCTTGAACTCAGTGACAATCATGAACATATATCCTCTCCCGAGGATAGATGACTTATTTGATCAACTCAAAGGGGCGTCAGTATTTTGAAGATTGACTTGTGGTCAGGATACCACCAGATTAGAGTCAGAGTGCAGGACATCCCGAAGACAGCGTTCAGATCGAGGATGGGCATTAGGAGTTTCTCGTTATGCCATTTGGAGCAACCAATACGCCAGCCGTATTCATGGACCTCATGAATCGTTTCTTCATGCCTTATTTGGATCAGTTCGTGATTGTGTTCCTAGATGACATCTTGGTCTACAGCAGTGAGGCGGAGCATGAGCAGCATCTCAGAATTGTCCTCCAGATTCTCCGAGAGCACCAGTTGTATGCCAAGTTTAGTAAATACGAGTTCTGGCTCGATCGCATTTAGTACTTGGGCCATGTTCAACCCAGAAGATCGTGGACATTGAAACGTGGCCGGTACCTAGCACAGTGGCAGAAATTCACAGTTTTCTTGGCTTGACCGGCTACTACCGGCGATTTGTTTCAGACTTTGCTCGAATTTCAGCGCCATTGACCCAGTTGACCCGCAAGGATGTGCAGTTTGCTTGGACAGCAGAGTGCCAGGATTCTTTTGAGAGGTTGAAGCGAGGCTTGATGACGGCTCCTATTCTCACGCTTCCAGATGGAACTGGAGGATTCTCAGTGTATTGATGCTTCGGGCAGAGGTTTAGGATGTGTTCTGATGCAGCATGGGAAGGTAATAGCTTATGTGTCACGACAACTTCGTGATCATGAGAGGAATTACCCAACCATGACTTGGAGCTGGCAGCAGTAGTGTTTGCACTTAAGTTGTGGAGGCACTACCTATATGGAGATAGGGTGGAGATTTTACCGACCACAAGAGCCTGAAGTATGTGTTCACTCAGAAGGATCTTAAGATGCGTCAGAGGAGATGGCTGGAGCTTCTTGTGGATTATGATGTCAACTTGCAGTATCACCCAGGGAAGGCCAACGTTGTTGCAGATGCATTGAGCAGAGAGCTGGAGTTTATTTTCTCAAAGCGCAGCCGGAGTTATTAGCCGATCTTTAGAAGATGGGAATAAAGTTGTCCTTCCTACCAATGGCATTGATAGCCAGCATGCAGGTTCAGTCCATCATAGTTGAGAGGATCCAGATGGCACAGTCGGCAGATTCAAGCTTCAGCGACTTAGAGCAGAGTGTGAGGCAGGACGAAGACCAGAGTTATGTATCTATAAAGATGGTACACTTCGATATGGGAAGTGTCTTTGTGTACCCAGTGGGCATATCAGATAGGAGATCATGGCAGAGGCCCACAGTTAGTAGTATTCCATTCATCCCGGCGGTACGAAGATGTACCGTGATATTCGTCAGCACTTTTGGTGGAATGGCATGAAGAGGGAGATAGCCCGGTTTGTCTCTCGTTGTTTAGTCTGCCAACAAGTTAAGGCTGAACATCAGAGACCAGGTGGACTACTTCAACCATTGCCAATTCCAGAGTAGAAATGGGAGCATATAACCATGGATTTTGTGACTGGATTGTCTAGATCCCCGACTGGCAGAGACGCTATTTGGGTTGTCATAGACATGCTCACGAAGCTGGCTCACTTTCTCCCTTTCAGAGTTGGTCAGTCGACGGCTCAGCTAGCGGAGATGTATCTCCGGTAGATTGCAGATTGCACGGTGTACCAGTCAGTATCACCTCGGACAGAGATTCAAGATTTGCGTGCACTTTTGGCGTAGCCTGTAAGAGAGTTTGGGGACTCGCCTCCAGTTCAGCTCAGCATATCCCACATACAGATGGCCAGTCAGAATGCACGATCCAGACACTCGAAGATATATTGAGATCTTGTACGCTCGACTTCGGTGGTTCGTGGGAAGATCACCTGCACCTGGTAGAGTTCTCGTACAACAACAGTTTCCAGGCCAGCATCCAGATGGCATCGTACGAGGTACTATATGGTAGGAAGTGCGATCCCCGCTAGCATGGGACGATGTCGGAGAGAGGCAGATGCTCGATCCAGAAATGATTGCTCAGACCGTTGAGGTGGTCAGGAGAGTCAGAGATCATCTTCGAGTTGCCCAAGATTGCCAACGTATTGGGCCGATTCTCATCGGCGCCCTCTTGATTTTCTGTCGGCGACCATGTATTCCTGAGGATTTGTCTAACCATGGCGTCATTCGTTTCGGCGTGTGGGAAAAGCTTAGTCCTAGGTATATAGGGCCATTTGATATTCTGGAGCGAGTAGGAGTGTATCCTATCATCTCGCTCTTCAACCATCGCATGAGGTGCATGACGTATTCCATGTATCCCAACTGCAACTGTATATCCCGAACCCGAGCCACATCCTGGATCATTCGGAATTGGTTGTTGGTACCAACCTTTCGTATGAGGAGAGGCCCGTGTCTATATTGGACCGAAGAGAGAAGACACTCAAGAACAAGACTGTCAAGTTAGTCCGAGTTGCTTGGGGTCATCACTCTTTGGGTGAGTCAACGTGGAAGTGTGAGGATGATATCCGATGCGATATCCGACTTGTTTGACTCGTGAGGTATAATATCTTTCTTATGCCTTACACTTCGAATCCTTGCTTGCATATTTGATTGCTTGATTGATTGCTTAGCTGTAGATTGCATCTGATAGTGTAGCTTGTCCCGACACCTCTAGCCTCTTTAATTAAATTTCGAGGACGAAATTCTTTTAAGGTGGGTAGAGTTGTCATCCTCGAAATCTTTGTTACGTATTTTCATATACGTGTACATATTTGGGTCCGTATTTTTATTAGTCATGGTTAGCTAGTCATGATTTTATTTTTAGCATGTTGCATTGGCATGGTTATTTTGGCATTTCATTGGTTATGGCTTAGCTTGGTTCGGTTTAGCTTGGTTTGGTTTGCTTTTGGATTCATCATGAACCAAAAGAAACCCCTACCTACTACCACCATCATCATTTAAAATCCAACCCCCTTTCTCTCTCATCTTTACTCTTATTTATTTCTTCATCTTCTTCCTCTAACTTCTCCACCTTCCAAGAGAAGCTTAGGCAAGTGCAACTTGCTTTGGAGAAACTCATTTTTGTTGTTCTATTGTCTTCCTCGCGAGATTCTAAGATACTTTAGAACTTGGCATTTTTCATTTTGATAGATATTTTCTTGTAGATCTAAGTTTATATTATTTTTGGTTGTCTTGGATTTTGATCTATTAAACTTCATTATTTTTATGTTTTGATTGTTCCATGTTGTAAAGAATTCGATTTTACCTAAAATAGACCTTTAAAAAGTTAGATTTCGATTTGTTTTGAGGAAGTTATGGCCAAAAGTATTTTTGGCCATTTTTATGTTCATCTGTCCTGATTTTGGCAGGGACGATAAATAGTGCCGCATGAATAGTACCAGCCGTATGAATAGTACCGCAGCCGCATGAGCATGAATAGTGTCCAGCCGTATGAATAGTGCGCAGCCGTATGAGCATGAATAGTATCACAGCCGCATGAGCATGAATAGTACTGCAGCCGCATGAATAGTGCCCGCCGCATGAGCATGAATAGTACCCAGCCGCATGAATAGTGCCACAGCCGTATGGCATGAATAGTACCGCAGCCGCATGCGCATGAATAGTACCGCAGCCGTATGAGCATGAATAGTACGCAGCATGAATAGTACCGCAGCCGCATGAGCATGAATAGTACCGTAGCCGTATGAATAGTACATGAATAGTGCCATAGCGCATGAATAGTGCCGCAGCCGCATGAGCATGAATAGTACGCAGCCGTATGAATAGTGCCGCAGCCGCATGAGCATGAATAGTGCCGCCAGTCGCATGAATAGTGCCGCAGAATGCCGCATAGGGCCTATTTTGGCTTTTAAGTCCTATTTGGCTGAATTGGCCAGAATTTCTCAACTCCCAACATGAAAGTTGTAGATCTTTTCTTGGCTTTAAGAATATGTTATTAGTTATTTTATGCAAGTTTTTCTTATTCATGATAATGTAAGAATAGAACACGATAGTGGTCCGCTGTGGCGCACTCTTGACAAGTAAACTGACATGATATATCTCGACATGCTGTTACGACAGCTAGCCTGATATGACAAGTAGGAACGACCTGGACACCGTGGGCGATTGTGTTTGTACAAATAAACTGGCACTGTCTTACTTCAATTTAGGATGGGGATCCCTGAGTACCACAGTCAGGGGTACCTACTGAATTAACTAAGGCTAATAAACTAGAATAATTCAGTAGTCATGAAGAGATTTCCCAGCTACAGGCAATCCCGTTATCTGGGCGCACTAAGTGGACTTGTAGCCTACCGACGAGTAGGGCACATTTCCAGCACACTGTCACGTGTTGCATTCTTCATAAACGGACATTCGACCTGGATAACCGGATGGTCTGCAGGGCTTGTGGCTGTTGGGATAATCTCATTGCATCTTGCTAGTAACTAGGCCTGTGATAACCCTAGTTAGTTAAAGTATCAAGCCGTACTCTTGATTGGCCGTGATTGATTGGATGGAGTTATTTCCAGCTTAGTTTATCCTGATCTTGTGCAAGATTGTGACATGACATGATTATTGATGCTTGCCTTAATAACGACCGGGGGTCCAGTTCTGTTCAGGCGAAGGGTTACAACCCCGGTCCTTATTTGGTTTAAGGGTTGTAACCTGGCTCCCGGAGCAGTTCTGTGTCCTCTCTTCGTTTATTGTCTTATTTCAATCCCATGCCATGTTCATCATGTTTTACCTTATCTTAATACATGATATTTATACTGGCCTTAGCAATAAAGATCAGGGGTCCAGTTCTGTTCATGCGAAGGGTTGCAACCCCGGTCCTTGTTTGGTTTAAGGGTTGTACCTGGCTCCGGAGCAGTTCTGTGTCCTCTCTTCGTTTATTGTCTTCACTGTACCAATAGTATTTGAGACGGGTTTCTATTCAGGTGAAGGACTGCAACCCCAGTCCTTGTTTGGTTTAAGGGTTGTGACCTGGCTACTTGAATGGTTTCCTCGTACTCAGTTTACTGTTGTTATCTCTATTATTATCAGTTCTTTATTTATTATCTTTAATATTCTATTGATATGCTGGTTTTAATTCCTAAGTAAAGCCTCCTTTGTGGCACTTGCTCTTTTGGGGTCTGACCCAGCTAGTTTTGTGTAGCCAGATATCGGAGCAGCACCAGAGGATCCACCTGTCTTCCAGCCAGATGGTGACCACCAGGCGTAACCCTGGCAACGAGTGGGTTTCTTTTTGTCCTCCACTTTATTGTAAAATTATTCTTTTGAGGCGTTTAGCCGGCGAGCACGTGTTAGCTCGTATTGTACCTTTATTTACTGTCTGCCTATGGGCTGTAACATGATTGACAGATCCTAGGTTGATCATGTATGACTGAAACTCTTGCTAGTCCTGACATTTTGTACGACTAGCTTCATGATCATCCGAATATGTAATGTATGGGACGCCTTACTATTGTATATTTGGTAATTTTACATCTTGTAACCTTACTTGTTTGCTTGAGATTGAGACAATAGGCTTGTTCATGACCATAGGTGACTGATGGACTGTAGTTAAACCCTCATGTATCTAGACAGCCGTGACCGTATAGCGAGGTGGGTTACACTTCAATATACGTAGCTGGCTATGTACGTCCCCGCTCTCCAGTATTCTGGTTTTAGGGCGTTACATGTATTCCCTTTTATATTTGCCATGCTTCTTGTCTGTCGTGTCAGGAAGGGGAAGTACCAAGTAGATATGTAATCAACCCCATAGACCGTGTTTATTTTCATAATGTAGACCATGTGAACTGTGTTTTATTTCATGCAATATAGACCATGTAGACCGTATTTTATTTCATACAATATAGACCGTGTAGACCGTGTTTAATTTCATGCAATGTAGACAGTGAGGATGCAAATCCTATATAGATCGTGCGGTGTAGTGGACCAGCCTGATCACATATCGAAAGGAGTACTTCAACACACATAGATAGTTATATTTCTTCGTTCACCCTCGATATTTCCATGTATTTTCCTGTCTCTTGTTCATTATTACCGTGCTATAGTATATTCTCTAATCATGTATTTTATGGCTAACCTCTGTTTTATAGTCTCTATCATATTGGAACTGCACTCAATGAATTGTACTCGTTCCATTCATGACTGGAAACCAATATTTTTTCAGATAGTCACCGCTACGCTATGCTTGGACCATTGGAGAGACATGGGTATATGCGGAGGCCAAACCATAGAAGACTAGTTAGATGTGTTGTCAGTTTTTAATATTTGTAAGTTTATATTTTCTTCAAATGTAAAACTTGTGAATATTGTAAGTTTAATTTAGCTATTGTGAATGAGCAGAAAGTTATTTATGTGATTTGAGCATCATGTCCTTGACAGCGTTCTACCGCCGACACTGCGCGTAGGGTGGCTTGGACACGCACTGTATCCCGAAATGTTGGAGCGGATCGTGACAAGTTTTTGTGGTAGCCCACGCAGGTCAATTTTGCAAAATTGTGTGAACTCGTGATAATACTTAAGTTAGTCATACTATTGTAAGCCTGCGACTAGGAAATGCTCATTCAAAATTAGGATTTATAAGGATAACAAGGAATATGAGTCCCTTATTCAATATTGACCTTGGGTAGTTGTTATATAGGCCATGCAATTTAGGTAAGGAGTCATTAAATTTAGATAGCTTGACAGATCCCCATAGATACACTATTGCATTTTGATATGATGATATGATCCAATGTGGATAGACTATTCACTTGGTAAGTTAGGCCTTCCTAGAATTAATGCTCTAACCTTCATAAATTGTTCAATTCCTTTTTTTTTTGCCCTCTTTAGATATGATCCTCATATCATAAGTCCGAATTGCCTATTTAATTCCTATTTTTTCATAAGGAATTTTTATAATTTCTAATTTTGTTATCCACATACGAACCTCGAGTTAGTTTCGATTCAAAATTTTTCCTCAATCATTCGAATACACTGAAATAGAGATTAGAATGTTTGTACTTCTCTTGTCTTCAGTTATTTCCTCCCTGATTAATCTTTTATTTTTTAGGATGAGACTTATAGGACAGATATTTACACTTCTTCCATCTTGATCACCCTGGGATCGGTTCGAGTTATCTTTCTTGTCTAAACCATATCATTTATTTGTTTCCATAAGAAATTATTTTCTAAGGAGTCAATATTCTATTTTTCCTGTTGACTTTTGAGCCTAACATGACCCAGTTATCCATCTAGTAATTCTGAGTTAGTTTTGTTTTATGTTGTCCTTCGATCCTTGAGTATGAGAGAAATAGAGAATTAGAAATTTTACTTCAGTCGTTTCTCCTAGTCGATCGCTTAGTTTTCGAAATTGATACCTAATCGATCATTTGATTTTCAAAATGGATACTTTCACTTCAAGGACAGATACTTATGCTTTTTTATCATAGCCAACTATTTGAATCTCTAGAAGCTCCTTTGAATTTTACAGATATAGATAGAAGAATATTCGTTGACTCATAATGGCAAGACAGCAGCGCACTGTCGCTATTTATTCGAATTATGGAGACCGTGGCTTCACTGCAACCAGCAGTGCACTGGCGAGGCATGACCCCTAAAGTTGAAATTATTTTAAGGAAACGTGTAGTTTTCCTCTCTTGATCTTAGTTACTCTTGTGTCAATATTGAATAGAGTTAATAAATTCTTCGATGTCATATCATATTTGAGTCACGAAACCAAGGGTTTACTACAACCAGGTGTACACTGACGATGCATAAATCTTGATAAAATGACTTCAGACATGATTACAGTTTTCGGATACTATAGAGGTTAGGAAAATGACCTGTATGCCCATTGATTCAAAGCCAATACTAGCAAAAATACTATAAGTTGGGTAGCATGCCTCCCAACCCAGCATCCTATTGTCCTTATGACCTATTAACAAAGTAATTGAATGATACCAATAGGTTTACCTAGAATATAGAGTTTACAGGTCCCTAACCCATTGGTCGACCAAGGCCTTAGATGAGAAGATAGTAGGATGACTGTATAAGCACGAACATCGGATAAGGCTTAGATTCTCAAGAAACTTGGACTACTTGTGCCTTCTGTCAATCATAAATCTCGTACACTTATGTTTTTGACTATCTTGACTAATGCTGCTATTATAGCCTAGTTTTGCAAGCTTACTCGTTATCGAGCTTGATTCAAGATATATGTTTATTGGGGATGCCCACTAACATATTATCTAATTAGAATCAGTGTATTATGGTATGATCAACCTTAGTGCACTTGGTTCGCTCTTCATATAATTATTCCACATGGATTGAGATATAGTTGCCCTCTAGGATATCATCCGCAACTGCCTTGACAACTCCCTTTGAATTATTCAATCGCCCTTGGAACCTCATATTCACATTCGACCCCATCTTCCTTGAACTTTTTATTGTTTCTCGCCCTTACTTGTTTCGAAAAAACAAATGCTGTATTTGAGAGATGATAGACACATAATATCTCCCTTAGTTCACCATATCAGCTATGGCCATGAAATCTGTTACACAATCCATCATTTGAAATCGGAGAACGATCTTTAAACTTGATCCATATCTATCATATCATGTATCTATTACACCGTGATCACAACTTGAATTTTTTAACTCCATTAACCATAAAACCTTGTCTTAGTTTAATTTCGGGAAATAAAATTTTGAAGTATATAGGGTGCGAGCCCTCTAAATTTTAGGATTTACTAGTATTAGCGATTGATTAAGATAAGTTGGTTCCCACTAGAATAATAAATTTGTGTCTCATGAACACCTACTTTCTATTTTAGATAATTTGGTGTCCTCTACCATGACATTGATATTCGGAGCGCGAGATCAGTTGTTAGCTTCCAACAAATCTCATATACATGACCTAGACGAGTCCATCTCCATGTAGACATATCATGTTCCACTAAAATACGTCCCCTTGTACTCTATTTTTTGATATGACTTTCAAGTCAAAAAGGCTAACTATAACCTTTACCATAATACAGATGCATTTCCCGACTACAATTAGAGACTCAACCTTGAGCCAAACCTTTTGGCCCAATATGTGGTTGTGATCTACTCGAAGCCCACTACGCACATGCCACTAGTGTGCCACTCAATTGAGTCCTCTTGTGCTATAAATACAAAAGTCACAGAAAACATATTTGGACTTAAAGAACCTAGTTAACCAACCCGACTGGAAATTAGCGGAACGCCGATTCAAACGGCAAGTGCAACAACTCAAACGAGCCGTCGACCCGAAGAGTTGGCATCGACCTGATGAAGAATCGATGCAAGACTTACATTGGCCCGTCAAAGATGAATCCAGACTTAGACTTTCAAAGGCGCACTCGGAGTGTCGCGCGCCGATGCGAACATCGCTAAGGTGGGGGCTCGATGAACCCGTCTTTGCTTAGCCTAGACACATAATAATACGGACACTATCACTGAAATCGCTAGGCGATAACACCGCGTATGCTAATAAATGACCCAACGCACTAGCTAAGGGATTAATCCCATCTTGTATGCTTGTATAGAATATGGAAATGAACATAGAAAATACGAGAACTCTCGCACCGCACTCCACGCTCGTGCTAAGGCACAAGCTTACGTTCAAGTCCCTTATGCGTTCAACAATGAAACAATGAATGGTTTACAACAATGAAACGGGAAGACTATCAACATAGTCGTTCCGAGTAGAGTATAGCAACATTAAAAGACTATGGGACCGATGGGTCGCCAAGGCGACTCCCGCACGGGAAGTTGCATAATGTATAAAAATGAAAGAATGAACGAATGAACGAGTGAATGAATGAATCAACGAATGGATGAATACGAAAATGAACCAATGAACGAATGGACAAGTGAAAGAAAGAAAAGAAAGAATGAATAAAAGATAAGAAGGAAAGAAATGGTTAGCGACATGTGTGACGGGCACGTGCAACGGGGCTCGCTACCCGCGCTGCACGGACGCCAACCTGGTCGATAAGTATTGTGGCTAAGGGTTAGCCTATGACGATAAAATACGAAATGGTCGTGGAAGGACCGTGCACGGGTGATACGGATTCTGCGGTATGATCAAAGGGAGGATCGTGGCCGGCC
>JANAVB010005797.1:4787372-4904872 GCA_029216955.1 Iris pallida
GAGAGGAGAAGGAGAGAGGAGAGGAGAGAGAGATATGTTATATATATTGGTGTGTGAGTGTGGTTAGTGTGCGAGGGAAGAATGTGTGTGTGTGTTAGTGTTAGAAAGTGAGAAGGAGAATGTTTGTATGAATGTATGTAAGTATATGTGTGAGTGTATGTATATATAAGTGTGGTGTGTGTGTGGGTGTTTATGTATATATTGTGTTGTGTGTTAGAGGTTGTGAGTGTGTGAGTGTGTTTGGATATATATAGATGGATGGGAGGATGGATAGATAGATAGATAGACAGATAGATGGAGATGTATATATATATATATATATATATATATATATATAATATATATATTATATATATATATATATATATATAGAGAGAGAGAGAGAGAGTGGGAGGGGAGAGAGAGAGGGAGAGAGGGAGAAGTGGAAAGAAGAAGTAGCAGCAGCAGCAGCAAGCACAACAACAGCAGTGCCAGCAGCAGGCAGCAACAGCAGCAGTGCAGCAGCAGTTGCACTTGCAGTAGCCACTGCAGCAGCAGCAGCAGTGCAAGCAATGGGGGCACCCATTGCCTCCATTGTATTGCCTATATGTGTGTGTGTGTGTGGGTGTGTGTGTTGTGTGTGTGTTTGTCTCTAGGAGGGTTAGAGAGGTTTATGAGATGGTTAAATTGATATTAGATGTTGTAATTTAGTAGTTAGTGACAAGGTTTGTGGTAGATATTGTTTGCTATAAAAATATCAAAGACAGGTATTACAGAACACTGAAATTGATTGCAAACTCGCTTGTACAAAGAAATGCCTAGAAAGAAACTCTAGGAAATAATCTAAGTACAATTGTTTAGTTTTGATTCTGGGGGTAACGGTGGAGGCTCGGGAAAGTGCTATCAACTCTGCCTTACTTCGTGGACTATCTGATGCACTCTCTTGATCTTGAAGAAAGTACTCTTGAAGGTTGCCAGCCGTTACAGGGGTGTGGCACTATGCTATTTATAATAGAATGTATGTTGAGCCGATAGATGGCCTGCGGCCACGTGGCCGATTGGCACGCGAAGACTCGCTCTTTGGCTGCCATCTGTCGATTTGTTGGCAACGGGGGAGAATAAGATCTAACATCTTTTCTGAATACAGGTTATGAACAATTTTATTTTTTCTCTGTAATCTGGCGGTATATATTTTTGAATTGATCCAAACCAAGATGTTATATCGGCAAGGTTTGTCAATTATCAAAATAGGGGAGATTGTTGGCCCATTAGTCATGGTCAAACCTGATTTTAATAATTGATCAAACTCTGTCTCGATATAAATGCAAGTCAATTCAGATATTTAGCTACGACGTTTTGGACACTGCTCAACGATGGATATCTACTCTGTTCAAGAACGAAGCTGTTTGCCACTAAGAATGTATTTTTTTCAAAGCAATGTAATTTTTCATTTTATTGAGTCTAAGAATACATTGTACACCAAGTCGTACTAGTAAATAGGCTATCCTAAAATCGTTTTTGAAAACTGACCTTATCTTTTTAAAAATGACCTATGTTTTTGAAAAACATCTTTTTACAAAAAGCTTCTGAAGGACTTTTCAAAAAGCCAAAATTATTTTTCTCAAAATCAACTGAACAAACCCTGACAGAACTCGGCCAGAGTTCGGCCAGAGTTCAGCCAGAGTTCGGCCAAGTTGAACGTTATGTGAACTTTTGATTTTGAACTTGGTCTCCCTTCAGTTGCAGTTTGTTACAAAGAGTTCTGTCCGAATTCTGCCCGAATTCTGTCAGAGTTCTGCCTTTGGAAAAACTATAAATAGAGAAGGATTTCGATCATTTCAAATCACCAATTCACTTTCAATCTCTTCTCTTCTAAAGCTTACATTTCTTCCAAAGAGTTCTAAAAAGCTTTCATTTTCAAATCCCAAGCCAGTTACAATCCTCTAGTCGATTTGCCAGTACGGTACGGTCTAGAAGTTTCAGAGCGATTGTAATCAGAGGCTTGATTGAAGATACAACTCTTCATAATTGAAGTTGGTCGAGTTCTTCATATCAAAGCTCGCGTATGTAGAAGTTGCAAGGACTTCGTATGAAAACTTGCGGGATTTTCCAATAGTAGATTCAACTGGAAGCTAGAGTTCTTTCGACTGGACTAGTTCTCACAAGAGGAAACCAATATAAATCTCGGTGTTTGTGTTTGCCTTCTGATCACCTTTTTATTACTGTCATTTATTTTGTGATTATTATTATATCTGTGATCTAACTGCTAACGAGTTTTTTAATTTGCAATATTCCGCTGCCTACTCTATTCACCCCCCTCTAGAGTATTTTGCTTTACGATTTCGTTCCTACAATAATTGTATAAGTAACAAGCAGTGAAAAAACACAAAGAAATAAGAGATAAACAACACAGGCATGGTAGTTGTCACATGCAGTTAATATAGAAGCATAAAGAAAGATAATGCTAGAATAAAGCTGAAATAAATAAAGTGTTGAATAATAAACTAATGCGAGTCAAATGCCAAACTGAGGCATAAAAACATATATCTATGTAAGTCACAAATCATAACCAAAATAAAGAGTACTGATAATTCTTGGAATGTCGGAGCATTTCCAAGTAAACATAAGACAAAATAGACAGTCTCAAACAGTAACATCTCAGAAATCATCATCCTCATCCTCATCATCATCGGCTACAGCGCCAGCATGTCCAGATGGACCAGCTCCAGAAGTGTCGGCTCCAGAAGTATGATGAGTGACACCAGAAGTATGATACCAATCGTAAGCATTCCCTGCCTGGAACAGAGAGTGGACCGCCTCATCATTAATGCGGTAGCCAGAAACAGAAGGGTCTCGAGGTAGAGAGCTAGCAGAGTGACCCGTCTGTGCAAATCTCAGATCGACGAAGGAATTGGTAATAGCCTGGAACCGAGTCACGTCACGGAACTCATGTTTCTTGGAAGGGTCAACATAAAATGACTGTAGATCTGATAGATGCTGATGAATACCCTCAAATATCATAGGGTAAGACTGAGGGGGACCAGGTACTGTGGGAGTAGGTGCAGGGGGAGCAGGTACAGTAGGTGGAGGAACAGTGGCAATGCCGCGATGAGAGAGTTTAAAAAACTTGGGCTCAGGGTCCAGAGCACAAGTGGATAAGTCAATATCGAATCTCTGAAAGATGTGTGGAATGATCATCGCATAAGAGAGGTTGCGGTCTCTTCCGCGACATCTACCATCATCTGAATGATAGTCTTAGGGGCAGAGAAAGGAATCCTCTTAAGAATGTGATATAAAGCAGAAAGCTCAAGTGCAGTGACATCATCTTTTGAAGTGGATTTTAGAAATAGAGTTGAAAAGATGATGCAATGTAATTCGTAGTTAAACAAGTTCAAGTTATTGGCCTTGAACTTTCCAGGACGAGCAGGTGCGGACGCACAAAGCTCATTCTTGAAACTAACGAGAGTCGTACCATCGAGGAAATCGAAATCAGTGATTTCATCGAGCGGGGCACCTTCGTTTGGAATACCAAGGATTTCTGCTAGCATTTTATCATTAAATTTGACATCTACCCTCCGACACGTGTTCTCGCGATAAAAGTGTCTAACACAAAATTACAGTAAAATAGTCTAATGACATTAGTAGCTATAGGAAATTATAAAGTAGCAAAGTGTTGTAACCCTAATGCCTCAAAGTAAGGACGGTGGTCGAGAAAGACAGTCCATTTGATCGAAGATCTGGTACAAATAGTACGCATAATAAAATTGGCATACCAAAGTAGGGCTTGGTCGAGAGTTTTCAAATAAAACTCGTCCAATGCACCGTCATCCGATTAGACCGAAGAAAAGAGGGAATCCGTATGCGGATCAGAAGACGATGCCTCTTCACTGGCGTGTGTCTTCTTCCTCTTGAAAGGATTGAATCCCTTAGGCATTCTATACCAAAAACTAGAAACCCTAATAATTGGAAAGTGGTGGAGAGAAGGAATTATACCTTCCGAGAATCAGGTATGCTGGAGAGAACGAGATTCTCTGCACGAATCCAAATTTTGGACGAAGATCTCCACGTGGATTGGAAGAAGGAAGGTGGAGAAGAACTAGGGTTTTCGGGGCACGGCTGCTGCTGTTTTGATGAGGTTTGGAAGAATAAAGAAGAGGAGGCCTCGAGTTCTGACTGGTACATATATATACCCAGCCGAACTCTGGTCGAATTCGCCAAGGGTTGCCTGGCTATATATGTATATTAAAAAAATTATGGGGCCACATCATTTTCATCAATTCGTTTCAAATATTTAATTCAAAGTTCAGTAATTTTAAATTTCAAAATAATATAATTAATATTATTTTATAAATTAATATTTTTTACTCAGCATGTCTCAGATTAGCTGCAGGAGTACTGTCCTAGCTAACGGAGGTTCACCGGGGAACTCTTAAATACCGCTTTGCTTCGACCGTAGTTGGGGTGACAGACAGACTCTTTTTAGGCTTGTCTTGAAATAGTTTTTGAGTATTGAATAAATAATTAATGAAACAAAATTAATTAATATTATTGACATCTAAAATTCTTAATTCTCGACGTAAATAATTGAAACGATCTTCCGCTAGAGGTTTTGTGAGTATGTCAGCTAATTGATTCTGTGTGTCTATGTATACAAGGTCTATATCTCTATTTTGCTGATGATCTCTAAGAAAGTGATGTCGAATCTCGATATATTTAGTACGAGAGTGACATACTGGATTCTTAGTCAAATTAATAGAACTAGTATTGTCACAGAAAATGGGTATATGTGTAAAATGTAATCCATAGTCTTCTAAAGTTTGCTTCATCCACAAAATTTGTGCACAACAACGTCCTGCGGCGATATACTCAGCCTCGGTTGTTGATAATGCAACAGAATTTTGCTTCTTACTAAACCAAGAGACTAGAGCTTTTCCTAGAAAATGACATGTGCCGCTAGTACTTTTTCTATCTACTTTGCATCCGACAAAATCCGCATCAGAATAATCGGTTAGGTCAAATAACGTGGTTTTGGGATACCATAAGCCGACAAAAGAAGTACCTTTAAGGTATCGGAAGATACGCTTAACTGCGCACAGATGTGATTCCTTAGGATTAGCTTGAAAACGTGCACATAAGCAAACACTAAACATAATGTCTGGTCGACTAGCAGTTAAATACAGTAAGCTACCGATCACACCTCGATACTTACATATGTCGACAGGTTTGCCTTGTTCATCAATATCAAGCTTGGTTGATGTCGCCATTGGAGTGCTAAGTGGCTTGACTGCTTCCAGGTCGAACTTCTTTAATAGATCCTTTGTGTACTTTGCTTGATTTATGAACGTCCCATTGTTGGTTTGTTTGATTTGCAGTCGGAGAAAGAATTTCAGCTCTCCCATCATGCTCATCTCAAACTCATTCTGCATACACTTTAAAAATTCTTGACAAAGAGATTCATCAGTAGATCCAAAAATAATATCATCTACATAGACTTGAATCAAAAGAATGTTGTTATTTAAAGATTTTATAAACAATGTAGTGTCAACCTTTCCCTTTGAAAACCCGTTATCAAGTAGAAAAGAGGTTAGGCGATCGTACCAAGCACGAGGGGCTTGTTTCAAACCGTATAAGGCTTTCTTTAACTTGAAAACATATTCAAAAATTTAAAATTAGTAAAACCGGGAGGTTGAGCTACATAAACTTTTTCTTTTATAAAACCATTTAGAAATATGCTTTTGACATCCATTTGAAATAACTTAAAATTATGAAAACATGCAAATGCACATAACATGCAAATGGATTCTAATCTCGCAACTGGGGCATAAGTCTCATCGTAGTAGATACCTTCTTCTTGATTGTATCCTTGAGCTACGAGTTGAGCCTTATTACGAGTCACTAAACCATTCTCGTTCAGTTTGTTTTGGAATACCCATCAGGTGCCAATGACCGGATGATCAATGGGCTTAGGAACAAGGTCCCAAACTTGATTCCGTTCGAATTGGTTTAATTTCTCTTGCATAGCATCTAACCAAAATTTATCACTATATGCTTCTTCAATATTTTTGGGTTCAAACTGCAAAACAAAAGCAACACAAGAATCTATATCTTTATTAGAGGAACGAGGACTTACACCCTTGGTAATCTCACCAATTACCAAATCCTTTGGATGATCAGCCAAGAATCTTATATCTTTTGGTGTAGTCTCAGGATTGCTAGTTTCGGCTTCTTTGCTTGAAGGTTCATCTGATGCTTGATGCGATGGTTCTGCATCTCTGTGTGAAGGTTTTACAGTAGCTGTACTTGGTGTGATTATGTCTTCATTGTCATCATCGTCTAAGTGTTGATTTAGTTCATCAAACTTGACATTGATTGATTCTTCGATGATCATGGTTCTTTTATTGAAGACTCTGTATCCTTTACTCTTTGCTGCATAACCTAAAAATATACATTCATCGGCCTTTTCATCAAATTTACTCAAATTGTCTTTAGTATTAAGAATAAAACATTTACAACCAAAAATCTTGAAATATGAAACATTTGGTGTTCTATCAAACCATAGTTCATAGGGAGTCTTCTTCGATATAGGTCGAATTAGAACCCTAATGAGAATATAGCATAATGTATTGACGGCTTCAGCCCAAAAGTATCCAGGTAGACTAAACTGGTTTAACATTACTCTAGCCATTTCAGATAGAGTTCTGTTCTTACGTTCCACAACTCCATTTTGTTGCGGAGTCCTAGGGCAAGAGAATTCATGTAAATAACCGTGTGTCACAAAATTGATTGAATTCTACATTCTCAAATTCGTCGCCATGATCACTACGAATGCGAGTAATCATGAACCCTTTTTCATTCTGTACTTTCTTGTAAAAGGTGACGAATTTTGATAATGCATCGTTCTTGCGTACAAGAAAATAAACCCATGTATATCTAGAGAAATCATCTACAATGACAAATGTATATAACTTACCACCTAGACTAGCAATTTTACTGGGTCCAAATAAGTCCATATACAACAGTTGTAAAGGTCTAGTGGTACTTACAGCGTTCTTGGATTTAAATGCGGATTTGGTAGTTTTGTTCTTTTCACATTCACTACATACCGTATCCTTCTAGAAAGAAATGTCCGGTAAGTCGCGTACCAATTTCTTTGTAGATAGTCTTGAAATTGTATCCATGTTTGCATGACCGAGTCTCATATGCCATAGTTGATTCTCGATGCTTTTGGCCATCAAACATCTACCTGCTTTGTTAGCATCTTCCAACAAATAGAAAATATATATATTGTCTTCCCTAATACCTTCAAATATAGTACTACCAGTTGAACTATCAACTATAGTACATTTATCTTTGACGAAGTTAATACCATAATCGTGATCAACTAAATGGCTTATGCTGAGCAGATTATGTTTTAATTCGGTAACTAGACACACATCTTTAATCACTGGATAGGGAGCCTTACCAATGTCACCGATACCGATTATGTACCCTCTTAAATTATTACCGAAGGAGACGTATCCTTCTTTATTCTTTTTCGACAGTGTTGCGAATAATGAAGTGTCACCGGTCATGTGCCGTAAGCAACCGCTGTCGAGGATCCATTTGCTCCTAGCATGTGAAGGACGTCCCACCTGATCGCAAGCCATCAAGCATACATTTACAGCATCATCTGATTGTTCGTCTTCTGAGTCGTTGGCCTCACTTTCATGCCATATGTTTGTGTTGGCGTACTTCCTTGATGTAGATTTTTTCAGGTAGCCTTTGTCATATTTGCTGCTTTTCTTTGATGATGATGTTGTTGGACAATTTTTCTTCATGTGTCCTTTCTTCTTGCACCCGTAGCAAATAGGATCTTCTTCGTTTTTGTTGTTGCTGTCTTTTGTTCTCCTATTAAATCTCAAGAAGTTCTTGAATTTTATTACCAGAAGAGCTTGATCTTCAGAGTCGGAGTCGCTGTCAATATCAGAGTCGTCTTCGATAGTTATTCTATGTTGAGCCTTGAGAGCGATCGACTTCTCCTTTGGTGTAGCATCTTCAAAGTCTTGAAGTTCTAACTCATGAGTGAGTAGCTTACCCATGAGTGTTTCCAGAGACATTGTTGAGAGGTCGTTCCCTTCAATGATCGATGTAGCCTTTGGAATCCAGTTCTTTGTAAGGGCTCGTAGAAGTTTGCGAATCTTCTCATGGTTACTGTAATCCTTGCCTAGTGAAGACAAAGGATTTACAATATCCAAGAATCTTGTAAACATCTGAGTGACTGATTCACTTGGCTTCATTTTGAACGCCTCGTACTCCTGAGTAAGTCTGCTGATCTTTGACTCCTTGACTTGTGTTGTTCCTTCGTGGGTTACTTCGAGAAATTTCCATACTTCGTTTGATGTTGTGCAGGTAGACACCCTGTTGAATTCAGTTCTGTCTAAATCACAAAATAGAGCGTTAATAGCACGTGCGTCAAGACTGGCATTTTTTTTTCATCCTCTGTATATTTGTCATGGGGTTTTTCAACTAAAACTCCATCAACATTAATACGAGGGAGCTTTTTATAGCCATCAATAACTACAGACCATAAGTCAAAATCAAGAGATTTCAGAAAGAAACTCATACGTGTTTTCCAATAAGTGTAATTTGTGCCGTCAAACTGTGGAGGTCTGTTTGTGGCTTGGCCTTCACTTGTGAATTTCACAGTTGCCATGTGTAATGCTGTGATCTATATAACAATTGAATATAACTATAATTTTACCTTGCTTTACCTGTATAAGCCGCTCTAATACCAATTGTAAGAACAATTGGGATCAGAATATAATACCTCTAGTTACAGCACTGGCTCTGATACCAATTGTAGGAACGAAATCGTAAAGCAGAATACTCTAGAAGGGCGGTGAATAGAGTAGGCAGCGAAATATTGCTAATTAAAAAACTCGTTAGCAGTTAGATCACAGATATAATAATAATCACGAAATAAATGACAGTAATAAAAAGGTGATCATAAGGCAAACGCAAACACCGAGATTTATACTGGTTTTTCTCTTGTGAGGACTAGTCCAGTCGGAAGAACTCTAGCTTCCAGTTGAATCTACTATTGGAAAATCCTGCAAGTTTTTATACGAAGTCCTTGCAACTTCTACAGACGCAAGCTTTGGTACGAAGAACTCGACCAACTTTAATTGTGAAGAGTTGTATCTTCAATCAAGCCTCTGATTACAATCGCTCTGAAACTTCTAGACCGCACCGTACTAGTAAATCGACTAGAGGATTGTAACTGGCTTGGGATTTGAAAATAGAAGCTTTTTAGAACTCTTTGGAAGAAATATAAGCTTTAGAAGAGAAGAGATTGAAAGTAAATTGGTGATTTGAAATGATCGAAATCCTTCTATATTTATAGTTTTTTCAAAGGCATAACTCTGACAGAATTCGGGCAGAGTTCGGACAGAACTCTTTGTAACAAACCGCAACTGAAGGGAGACCAAGTTCAAAATCAAACGTTCACATAACGTTCAACTTGGCCGAACTTTGGTCGAACTCTGGCCGAACTCTGGCCGAGTTCTGCAACTCTATAAATAGGAGTCATTCGGAGTTCGGCCAAAGTTCGGCCAGAGTTCGGCCAGAGTTCGGCCAGAGTTCTCGAGAATCGAAGTCTCTCTTTTCAGCAACTCTATAAATAGGAGTCATTCGGAGAGAGATTTTCCTCTTTCACCTTCTCTTCCTTCGACTTCTTCACACTTTCTGCTATGGCTCCAAAAGCTTCCAGGTCGACTGGTGCGGCGGCCAAAGGTAAGAGACTTGCTTCTCCGTAGAGAGAGCGGCAGACGCTCCTTCGATTCATTCCGATGTGCAACCTCCTCTCAAGAGTAAGGATGGTGAGCAGACGATGACTAAATTTTTTAAATAGCCATAGCGCATATTTTCATGCGCGGGCCTGTCATATACTGCCTCTGCTATAAGCCTGGTCAATGCATGCCCTATCTCATCTGGACCACATGTGTTTTGTACGATAGGTCCGCATGGACTGAGCCGCATAGCCGCCGCTTATTCGAACTTGAACTGCCTGAGTGCCTCAATCTGTATGAACATTTCATGACTGAGCCGTATAGGTGCTGCATGAGCACTTTATGATCGGGCTGCATAAATACTGTATGGCTGGGCCGCATGATTGTCTCGTGACTGATCCGCACGAGTATTGGGCCGTATGAGTATTTCATAAGTACCTCATATTTGAGCCGTATGAACACTTCATGACTGAGCCGCATAAATGCTTCTCCAATTGAGTTGCATGAGTACATCGTGAAGTCGGCCTCATGACTTTGGGCTGCATGAGTTCTGTTTTGGCTAGGCCGTATAACTGGCTAGGCCGCATAACAGAGTTCTTTGTTCTCTTTTTGGTGCTAAGTCCCCTTTTTTTTCTTTATTTTTGTAGGGATCTGGCTAGCAAACTTCTCCAGGACCGGTATCGACGATGGAGTGAAAATACTACATTCTGGCGCCTACATCAGACAGCTTAAAACTCCCCATGCTTCGAAAGAGTTTTCTCCACGCCTTTTTGGCATACACATCAAACAACTCAGGACTCTTCATGCTTCGGAAGAGTTTTCCCCATGTGGTAGGAAGAGCCTTTATACCTCGGAGAGTTGGATGGTAGTCAGGCGTCGTTTTGAATGTCCTATCTTCACGGCTCTCCAAATAGGCGAAACCACCATCAGGGACCATGTTTTGAAGGTATGGTCCTTCGGGGGAGCGGGGCTAAGGCATCCGTAATACAGAGGGAAGGATAGCATGCTATATTTGCCCTCCTCCAGGCAGCTCCTTGGGATTCAACAGCTTTGTTTGCTTCTCAGCAGTAAAACATGACTTTCTTCGAGGGCCACGAAACTGCTTGAAGACGAAGTGCTGTCAAACCAAACTATGTATTGCCAGATTTTTCTTTCTTTGCTTTCTGCTGTCGATGTAGTCCTATGAATGTATGTGATCTTGAATGAGCAGAGTATTCTCACTCTATTTTATTTGTGGTATTTTGTGGTGTTTGTACTAGAGGGCCTAATACAGCATTTGTATTTGATAAAGGACATCCCACTGAGGGATTTTTGTGGACCTATTGCCCTTTTGTGCATCTGGAAATGTGAGCAAAATAGATTTGAATGATATTTTGTGGACCTACTACTCTTTGGTACACCGATGGTGCGAGTAATAGATTAGGATAACTTTTATGGACTTATTATCCTTTTTGTGTACTGGCGATGCGAGTACGGATAATAAGTGGAGAGGAAACCAACATATTTACTCAGATGTAATGGGTACGTGGTAAATATAGGTCAAAACAGAGCCTTCCTACTCAGTGGTAATGAGGACATGGTAGGAGTAGGGATAATAGGGGTATGCAGAACAACTCAGAGGTGCTATCAACGTGGAAGTTCTATGCGTTGGGTGATTTGTTTGTGATGGACGGGAAAATAACTCAGAGGTAATATGGACAGGGTTGTTTTTCCCCGTTAGGGATTTTTGTGGACCTATTACCCTTTTTGTGCACTGACAGTGCGAGTAATAGATTAGGATAAGTTTTATGGACCTATTACCCTTCTGTGCACTGGTGGTGCGGGTAATAGATTTTGAGACAAAAGCTATGACTAGGAGGTTCATAGATATGACCAAGGGATGAGGTATGAATTCATTCGAAGTAGTCAGAGAGTAAGTTCAGTGGTACCTGAGGGTTCATAACTCAACAATCTGGGAGATTTAAGGTCAGAGTGTAAGTTCAGCGATACCAGAGGGTATATAACTCACAATCTGGGTGATAGCTGGAAGATGTCTTATAGACGTAGTATTTCTTGAGGAACTTGCCATTGATGGGCATCATGAGCAAGTCTCCATTTTGTTTTACGAGACGGTACGCGCCGTTGGAGAACACGGTCTCGATGATGAACAGCCCCTCCCATTTAGGCTGGAATTTGTCGGAAGTCTTGCGAGTCATGACCATTGGTCTACGAATGGCCAAGACAAGATCGTCGACTTGGAATATTCTCTGTTTGACTTTCTAGTTGAAAGCCCGAGAGATGCGCGCTTGGTAGAGCTCTTTGCCTTGCTGAGCTTGTAAACGCTTCTCATCTAATGCTTCTAACTCTTGTAGCCGTCGGCGGTAGTTGTCATCCGGCGTTAACCGATAAGTAAGGGCCACTCGGAGTGAGGGGATCTGAGTCTCCAATGGGAGGACTGCCTCGCTCCTGTAAACCAAGGAGAATGGTGTATTTCCTGTAGCCGTCCGAATTGTCGTACGATATGCCCATAAGCACTCGCCAAGCTTTTCATTCCAGTCACGTTTGTTTGCAAACACGAACTTTTTGAGGAGCTTGATTTTGGTTTTGTTGAAAGCTTTAGCCAGACCGTTGGCCGAGGGGTTATATGCTGTCGAGGTCATGTTCTGAATCCGATTCTTATCATAAAATCGATAGAAAGCATGGCTTGTGAACTGTGGACCATTGTCATGAATAATCCTCCGGGGCAGTCCAAAATGGTAGATAACATGATGTTTTATGAAGCTAATCACGTTCGATGTCTTTACCTCTGCCAACAGAACAGCTTTCACCCATTTGGAGAAGTAATCGGTGATTGCAAGTATGAACCGATGCACTCTAGACGACGGCGAGGTGATTGGCACAATGATGTCCATTTCCCATACTTCAAATGGCCAAGAGGCCACAGTCGGGTACAAGAATTCAGATGGTAGATGTATGAAATCCGCGTGGATCTGGCAAGCCTTATATTTCTTTGCATAATCAACTGCATCTGCTACCATCGTGGGCCAGTAGTAACCCATCCGACGGATATGATCTTGCAATTTTGGGCCAGGTTGGTGAGCCCCACAAGTACCGTCATGAGCTTCGCGTAAAGCTTCTTTGGCTTCTGTGTTTGACAGGCATCTTAATAGTAGCCCATCGTAGGATCGTCGATATAATATTTTTGTCTCCATATCGTAGAAGAATCTGAGGGAGCGTCTTCTGATTGAGGTTGCTTCCTTCACATTCTCTGGCAGAATTCCATAGACTGCAAAGTCGATGAGCGGACGTCTCCAGTCTTGTGTGTCGTTGGTTATCTGGGCGGAGTAGCTCATACCCAGTTGAAGATTGTTCCTGGGGCAGACCAGCTCATGTCCTATTATGTCGACTAGATGATAAGTGTTATTTGGAAGCGCCAAGGAGGCGGCGAGACCTGCTAGGGCATCGGCTTCGATATTTTGGAGCCTAGGAATGTGCTCTATAAAAAACCCTTCCAAGGTTGTAATGATGGCAATTGCTGCCTGGTAATAGGGAATCAGGTCCTCGTTGCGAACCTCGTATGAGCCTCGGATCTGGTTAACAACCAACGGCGAGTCACCATATGCTTCCAGGTACCTGATCCCCACTTTTTTTGCGAGTTGGAGCCCGATGACTAGAGCGTTATATTCGGCTACGTTATTCGAACAAGGTTCTGTAAGAGAATACGTCCGGTTGACTACTAGTCCAGAGGGAGAAATTAATACTACCCCGACTCCAGCGATAATATCACCTTGTGGCCCCGTTCTTGAAGCACCGTCGAAGAACATTCGCCAAAAAGCGTCGTACGAAGTCATGTTCGAGGCGACGACTTCATCAGGAATTTCTTCATAAATTCTGGCTATTTTTGAGCCTGGATGGGCTGCTAAAAAGTCAGCCAGGGCTTGACCTTTGATAGCCTTCTGCGAAACAAAAACCATATCGTATGGAGATAATAGTATCGTCCGGGTGGCTAGACGAGAACTGAGTGCGCCTGTCTTGGTCATGAGAACCCAGAGGGGATTAACTTGTGAAACAATATGGATGGTCTGCCCTGTCACATAGTGTCGTATTTTCTGAATGGCGAACACTAGGGCAAGGCACTCCTTCTTTACGGCGGTGTACCTATGTTCCGATCCTACCATCATCCGGCTGAGATAGTAAATGGCTTGTTCATGTCCCACATCATTATTCTGTTCTAGCAGAGCACCGAGGGAGTGTTCCATCGCCCGTACGTAGAACAAGAAGGGCTTTCCGACGACTGGGGCTACCAGAACTGGCAAATTTATCAGGTACTCCTTAATATCATCGAAGGCACGCTGACATTCCTCGTTCCATACGAAAGAGACACCTTTTCTCATAAGTTTAGTGAAGGGTTGACATCGTCCTGAGAGGTTAGATATAAACCTCTTGATATAGGCTAGTCTTTCCTGAAGGCCGCGGAGTTCACGGAGGTTCTTTGGTGGGCTCATCTCCAAGATTGCTTTTGTTTTGTCGGGATCTATGTGAATGCCCCAGGAAGTAATAACAAAGCGCAAGAACTTTCCGCTAGACACCCCCAAGAAAGACTTGGTGGAATTTCATCTTCAGGTTGTGCACTCGCATGAGGTCAAATACTGTTCTCAAATCATGTAAGTGATCACTTTTGGAACGGCTCTTGACGGAGATGTCGTCAACGTAACACTCCACCATCTTACGCAAATGATCTCTAAAGATGATACTCATAGCCCGTTGATATGTAGCACCGACGTTCTTCAGGCTAAAAGGCATTACCGTATAACAATATACGCCGATCAGTGTTCGGAATAATGTATACTTTTCGTCATCAGGAGACATTTTGATTTGATTTTATCCTAAAAAGCCATCCATAAAGGACATGCGCTCGAAGCCACACGTATTGTCGATCATTATGTCGGTGATCGAAAGAGAGAATTCATCCTTGGGGCATGCCGAATAAATCGATGCAAATTCGGATCGTTCTATTCTTTTTGATGACTGGTACTACGTTGGCTACCCAGTCTGGATGCTGCTCTTTACGGATGAACCCGCTAGCTATAAGCTTTTTCACTTCCGCTTCGATAGAATTCATGATGTCTGGACGAAATTGCCGCTGCTGTTGCCTGACTGGTTTAGCGTCCGGATAAATATTGAGCTTATGAAGTACAATTTCGGGGTTTAGCCCTGACATGTCATCATAACTCCAGGCAAAGACGTCGATGTATTCTCTGACGAGTTGTAACAACGACTCCCGTTCGTCGTCTGTCAGGCTTTTACTGACGAAGATTGGCTTTGGAGAGGTTTCATCGCCGAGGTTGACTTGCATAACCTCATCCTCAGTAGGAGGATCACGAAGTTCAAAGCGTTTCTCCCATTGTGCATCTAGTTGCTGGACCTACGGCTCTGACTCAAGTGGTTCATGTTGTTCTTCGTCTTCCTCTTCAATATCAGTGGATGTCATATTGACAGATAATGTCTGTCTGAATATATCTCTAATACTGTTATCGGAGTCGTAAATGGGTGACTCAGACAAATGAGAGTGCCACTTGCATTCTTTATCAGAACCTTCGGGCGTTGTTGGTGGAGTAACATGCCCGAGACCGTATTTGGATTTGTGATAATGATCCTGAGGTTTCCCTGCCGGTGCCGCCAGCTGTAGAGGCAATCGCCGACCACTGCCGTGATTTAGACCCGGGGTAGCCTCCATGTCGTACCCCTGCTTTTGCATGAAGTACTTGGCTTGGGGACTATACAGGTAGAGCGGTAATCTTCCAGCCTCGGGTCCGAGATCGGACTCTTTTGATGTGAAAGATTGAGGACCTTCTTCTCGGCCAAAAATGATCGTGTGATCCCATCCTCTTCTATCTGGGACCGAGAAGTAGGTACCTTTTATGGGAGCAAGCCAATTTGGGGTGTGGACGGTTGTCACCTGTGTGTGCAGGCTAATGTCTAGACAGCCCCGTACGGCATACATTAGATTAGGCTTATCATACTCAGAATAGTCTAACGGCAGCCTCTTATTGATAAAATAAGGAATTTTATCCACAAGAATTACATCATCAGGAGAGGGGCTGTCCACCTGTGTAACCAAGTATTTGGCAAGTTCTTCGTCCTCCTTGGCTACCCCCTGCGAGCTTAGAGGTCGGGATACTGTCTTGGACAACTTGACCACCAAGGGTTCCGCTTGAGGTATTGAATTGCCTGAGAGTGTTGGATCGACACTTGGCTGCTCGCTCATTTTGGGAAGACGAATGACAATTGGCTCAGCAAGGGACTTTGTGTCTTCCGGTCGCCTTAGAGTGGATTTTGGCAATCGGATTACCATCGGTGTTTCGGAGGGCCTTGCATCTTCCTGTTGACTTTGATTGGACTTCGGCAGTCGGATCACCATTGGCCCTACGACAGGTTTTGGCTCCTAGCTAGATCTCGGGAGATGGATGACCATTGGTTCCAACTATGTAGGTGTGGCAGGAGAACCAAGCACCTCTTTATGCAAGGTTGCGACAAGGGGTGCGGCCCTGCCTGGTTTGCGGGCTTGGAGACAAATTCTCAGGGGTTCTTCTGGCCCTGTGATGGCTTCCAGCTCGTCAGTTATATGTTTCCTAGATTCGTCATATAGACAAGCCTCTGAAGAGTAATAAGATTCAACCCCTTTGAAGGGATCAATGTCGGCGAATTCAGTTTTCACGGAACAATGCTTACTGACGTACTTGAAACACTGGTGAAGGGTGGATGGCACGGTCATATAGTCATGTATCCACGGACATCCCTGGAGGATGTTTAGGAGGTGTCTGCATCTATGACGTAGCAGGTAACTTTTGTCTTCAGGTCACCAATCTGGCACTTCAACCGAATCTTCCCTAGGGGATAACTTCTTCCCGAGTTAAAACCGCTAATGGCAGTGTTGGTTGCTGCTAGACGATGCATAGGGATGCCAAGTTGGAGCAGGCTTTTTGGGATGATGCTTATTGACGAGCCAGGGTCGATATGCATCCGATCCACCTTGATGTCGCCTATGTATCCAGTGTAGTATAAGGGGCGATCATGCAAATTGGACTTGATCAACATATCTTGTGGAGTAAATATGATGTTGGGCATTGCATCTGTGTTATCGCCGTCCTGTGGATCTGCTTTCGGGTCTTCCCCTGGAGGCTTGACCTGAGCTAAGTAGGCGTCAGCATTCTGGAGTGCTTTGCTTAATGCGACACGAAGATCCTTGGAGAGCCTTAGGAGCTCGTATAACGATAACTTTGCTGGCGTATTATCCAATCGTGCTAATATGTCAAAGTTGTCAGGTCTCTCTAGTCCCTGAGGTACATCATTGCAGAGTTGCCTGTCGAAGTGGATTTCCTTTGTTTTAGACTTATACGCCAGTGGAGGCTGAGATGGCCTTGGAATATCAGAGGGAGGCAACGTTGCCGGCTGAGGATCTTTGGCTGGACTATTCCGTACGGGCTGGACTTGTGCTCCAGATCGGGTAACAACATCTGCAGCTTCTTCAACTTCGACTGAAATTGTGTGGCAGGCTCTAGACTTCCTGTCCTTCTTCTTGTTGGTGGAAGGTGACACCTCCTGGGTAACTTCGGGCACTAAGTCTGGATGCACCCACATAATTTCTCCTCGTGAGGTAGTGAGAGGTACCAGTCTGATGTCTGGTCCCGATCGGATAGAAGATTGGTAACTTCTATCGTCGCTCGGGGGACAGGTATTACTCCGTCTGGAGTGCTTGTTGGAGGGAAGTCGTCGAACTGAATTGACACCATATTTGCTGCCACGGTAACCTCTTCAAAGTCTATCAACAGAGCTTTAGAGTCGATAAGACTCTGGATGTACCGCTTTAATTGGAAGCAGTCATGAGTGGAATAATGGACGTAGCGGTGGAAGCAACAATATTTTGGATCCTCCATTTCTGCCGCTCGGGGCTCACGCCTTGGTGGAGGGAGTTGGATCCTACCCCCTTGCAAAAGCATATCGAAGATAGGTTTGACATGACTATCTTCAAATGTGTAATTCACCTTAGGCAACGGACCTTCCGTCTGCTTTTATTCGGGCTTCGAGGTCGCATCAGTGACCATGGCCTGCTTGCCCTTATTATCTTGGTTGGTGGTGGCGCCACTGTTGTTTTTTTGGAGGTGGACCCAGGACGTCTGCCCTTATCTTCTCCGTTTGGGATGTGTAATCCCGCTGGCAAGCTTTTTTTAATTTTACCTCTGTATTGGTAGCACTTATGATGAAGGTCGTCCAATCCCTGAACTCATCGTCACCCATCCAGAGGCTAATTGCAGGGAGCAGTTTCTTCTGGCAGATTTCAATCAAGGAGCTTTCGGGATTGCCTTGGGGCAACCTCATTGCGGTTTGGCAGAACCGCTCGATATAGTTCCTTGTCATCTCCCTCTCTCCCTGAACGACGTCCATAAGAGATGACATTGTCACATCTTGTCCCACTTCGTAGAATCTCTCCAGGAACATGTGCTTGAAGTCGTCAAAAGAATGGATACAGTTGTCGGGAAGATTACGGTACCAGTCAAACGCGATCCCCTCCAATGCTCCAATGAATAATCGTGTAAGGATGGTGTCACTATGCGGCAAGTGGTCGGTTGTGACTTCAAAGTAAGTCATGTACCGACTAGCAGAGGTCTTTCCATCATAAGAATCGATATGGACCGGCTTGTACCATGGTGGAAAAGGTACATCTCTCCAGGCGACGAGATATAGCTGCCGTATTCTGAGATCCCGAGAGGAGTCTCGGGCATTAAACATTGCTCGAAGCTCCTGGACTTCCCTCCTTGTCTCCTTGGCTTCATCTACAGCTGAAGGAACGGATGGTGCTAAGGAATCATCACCCAAAGGAGGGGCGGTCGTGTTGGAGTCCGCATTGACTGCGGGTCCCAGGCTTGTTTGTTCGGGCGTCCTCGCTGGTTGAGTTGGCAAGGCAGCTTTGATCTCGTCTACGGACTTCACCAAGGACAGGAGCATGGCGTCCAGCACTTCTAGCCGTTGTCGGTCAGGAGGTGCTTCATGATCATCGTCAGCCATAAAGACTGTCCTCACGTGGGTAGAGGTAGAAGGGATTGTGGTAGAGGTACTCTCTGTGTCGTACCCTTGTATAGAGAAATCGTCAGGAAATATCGGAATATCATCTTCCTCTGACTCAGAAGGGGTGCTACCCCCTGTGCACGAAGCCACATCGTCTTGGTGAGGGTGGTGGCCCTCAGGGAAATCCAGTTCTCTTGTAGAGTTCTGGGGGATCTCTACCCCCTGTGTGTGCTCTTGGTACACCTGGTTGTCACATATATTGAGGGGACTGCTACCCCCAGCTTCATCTACTCTCAAAAATGCCAAAGATGCACCCCCGGGTGCTGGAAGCTTCTTCTTGGATCGAGTGCCTAAATAGACACACCCTGTGGTTGTCGGTGGGAACCCTCAAGATGAGAGGCTCCTTGCAATACTGGCCGTGATCGCCGGGTTGGAAGAGCCTTTCTTTCCTTCCTTGCGAACCTTCTGAGTTGAATTACAGGAGGCGAGAGGAAACTCCTCGTCTCCCAAAATTTGCTCATATTTCTTGAGTTGTTGTCGGACAGGTGCTGGCTGCTGCAGTCGTTGGAAAACTGACTGTTGATCTTCAGGTGCTGCTGATTTGTTGCAGCAGCAGTTGATGATGACTTGGGTGCAACGACACCCCGAGAGGGACTCATTGCATGCCGACGCTGCCGTCTTGCATTTGTGAGTAATCACGTCACGTAAGTCGATAGCAAGCTGCTCTACCTTTGCACCAAACTTGTGAACTCGGGAATCCCGAGTGCACGGGTACTTAGGTATCATGTTTTCTCCCTGATCCGTGGCTAGTAAAAGAACTTGCTCGGGATCGTTGGAGGGAGACTTTGAAGACCCACCCTGTCCGTTAGCCCTGGAGGACTGGACGCGGGTGGCTCTGTACAACTTTCTGTCAGGAGCCCGTGTAACAGTCAACGGGGCCCGCTGACAATCAGCAACGTGGACAGTTGACTGGGCTGGTTGGGCCCGTACTGCCCTAAAGTTTTTTAACTTAGCACCCGAAGGTGCATAGTAAAAGGTGTCCAGATTGATACATCCCATATCCTCAGTGGGCCGCATGGCGTCGGGCCCGTATGAGAGGCGGTCGAACACAGAATTTCTGCCAGGGCCGCATGAGACATCATGTCTGAGGCCAGGATTGGCTGTCGCATGGACCATCTTCTTGCGGCTAGAGCTGGCTGTCGCATGGACCATCTTCCTGCGGGCAGAGTTGGCTACCGCATGAGTCGTTTACCTGCGGCCAGAATTGGCTGCCGCATGGACAGACTGTCAATCTCCTCTATGCAGCTTTTTCTTTGTCTGCATGGATTTCCCTTGTGCCCCCAAAAACTCAGCATCGTAGTATTTTCCTCTGCTCGTTTTGGGGACAGTGGGGTCCTCTGCGGTCGGAAGCAAAGTCGCGGGAGGGCTTTAGCCACCGTCTTGGGTTGTAGAAGGAGCTTCTTCGAGAACTTAGACGGGGGCAACCATTCTGCGTACCGACGTCCTGCGAGTTCTCTTTAGGTTGGCTCGCTTCTGAGACGGGCTGGCGCTCCCTTCAGAGAGCAATTCTTCGAAGACTTGTTGGTCGAAGCGAACCACAAGCATTTGCTGCATGGAGCCGAGTTTAGACGTGTCAGATTGTGTCACCAGCTTCTCATCAGAAGAGAAGGACATCCCCAGCAGAGTCGCCATGGTGTTTGCCATAAAAATATCAAAGACAGGTATTACAGAACACTGAAATTGATTGCAAACTCGCTTGTACAAAGAAATGCCTAGAAAGAAATCTTAGGAAATAATCTAAGTATAATTGTTTAGTTTTGATTCTGGGGGATGACGGTGGAGGCTCGGGAAAGTGCTATCAACTCTGCCTTACTCCGTGGACTATCTGACGCAGTCTCTTGATCTTGAAGAAAGTACTCTCTTGAAGGTTGCCAGCCTCTTGCAGGGGTGTGGCACCCTGCTATTTATAATAGAATATATGTTGAGCCGCATAGATGGCCTGCGACCACGTGGCTGATTGGCACGCGAAGACTCGCTCTTTGGCTGCCATATGTTGATTTATTGGGATTTTGTTGCAGCAAATCTGGGTAGTTTAGGACTTGGTCAAATTGCCACGTGTCCAGTCGCAGGGATCATTTTAGCCGGATAGATCTCTCGGTTTTCGACCATGTAGGGTCGCATGAGACTCATGCGGCTTAAGTCGTAAATTTCCTTAGTCCAGACATAGCTTAAGGATTTAAGCCGCTTAGATTCTGGATTTTGGCCGCATAAAGCTTATGCGGTTTGGATTACAGCTACTCTTGGCTGCATGAAGTTTGGAGACTTTTGGGGCCACATATGTCTGAGCCGCATAAGGTTCATGCGGCTTAGGTGACACTCTTTCTGGCCGCATGAAGGCGTACGTACCTTGCTTTTGGGCGACGTCTCACGTCTTGTTTTTTGTCGAAGTGTCAGAGTTGTCATTTCTGTCAGTTTTGACAGGACTTGTCAGCTTTATTAGACAAACTGCTCCTTTTGGCCGTATATCTTTTTTTTGCAGCTGGTTGTCGACGGGCCGCATATGTCATTGAGCCAGTCATGCAGCTTTCCTTTATGCGGACCTGTTTGGCCCAAAGTACCTATGCGGCAATTTGTAATCCGCATGAACCCCATATTTTTCATCTAATTTTCCTCATCCGATTCACTTCAAACAAAAATTAAAAGTTACCTTTATGTGTCTACTTCAATCTCTAATTGCTGGATCATATAGTTCCAAGCGGTTTGCCCGTTGCGTCGATTCTACGACATGGTGTCCAGAACCGATGAGTTCTGTTTCGAGCAATTTTTCACCTACCTAAGGACAATTTTGCCCTTCTAATATATTTATTCAGAAATTAGACGACGCGATCTTTTCAACGCATATCTATTTTCTAGGTTTCGAGTTCGTTTGCTATTTTTAAAAACTTGTGGCATTTGTCGTATCACCAAACTCTAAAAAATTCAGTCTTCTTTGTGTCCAAAAGTGCCAATACTTTATAAAACTCTATTAAAATATTTGTTTTGTAAGGTTTAATGTTAAGAACACTATTTTATCTAATTTTTGAAATTTTTATAGAATTTAATATTTTTAATTAATTATTATTTTGGAGCTAAATTAGTAGGTTGAATTGTGGTATCAATGTGTAGTATTGACATAGGACCTGTTCTGGAAGAGTTCTACCCTTGAAAACATAATTTTGGTAATGTACAAGTATTTATAAATAATTTCCAAAATTTAAAATTATTATTATTATAAATTATTTTATGAGAGGAGTTGGTACTTGTATGTTAAATATAGTGTTGTATCAACATTATGGCGACTAGTAGACGTAGATGCTAATATAATCTATATATGGTGAGATGATATAGAATACTAAATATAGTGTATTATTATAGGTGATCTTGGAAGGAGTGATGAGGATACTGGAGTTGGTCAGGCTACCCTCAAACAGCATTTACAGGCAAGTGTACCTTGCCGTGGTTACGAATTGTTTTCTTTTTCTTTTTTGTTGTTATTTTGATTAGCATTGCATGATGTAGGGATGTTGATACTTAGTGTATGTTTTGTAGACGGGTACCGATGTCATGATGATGATGACACCAAGTATTGACATTAGGCATTACGTACATATTGATGTGTCCATTGACACGATTGACCACGGGACACCGACACATTCACGATTCAAAGTTTACATGACTATTCGTGGTATTGACCTCGTACTAGCATTCTAGATTATTCTTCGTTATTGTTATTACTACTGAGATGACTATACAGACTTGATATTGCTAGATTCTATACATGGGGTTGGGGAGAACTTGACTATAATATCAAACCTATTATCGAGTGGCCCGTTATTTAGTGACCCTTTAGCTCTATAGAAGAGTAGAGGATTATCACTATCGAGATTAATTGTCCTTGGTCCCACGATACGTTACTAGGGACAATATCCTACTGAGGTGCTTGTGAGCCTTAGTGGAGAGGTCTGGTATTCTAGGAGAGTTTCTCACTTGCATAACACATAGACATATATAGTAGATTGCCTTAGATCATATTTTTTTACATCTGTACCTTGGCATGTATATTATGTATCTTGCTAGTCCCCTGAGGACCTGGTGATCTCTCCAGGTATTCGACTGAGCGGAGTTGGTTGCTGATCATAATGGTTGCTATTTACTATTTTAGGTATCGCTTGCGGTTACATATTTATATCTGTTTAAATTACATTCTACTTGTTAGCCTAGTATTTGTAGACAAGTTATTCTTTCGAGTCTATTCGGACAAATATAGCATAGGGTGCAGACTATGTTATATCCTATTCATTCTTGTATTCTGTATTATTTTGGATTGATAAATAGAGATATTATTGATTGGTATATATAGTTGGTCGTTACTATACAACTTATACATACTCGAGCTAGGACGGAGTCCATTTCGATACATAGCTGGCTTGTATACGGTCTCCTAGTCCTACGTATTTTTGGGACTGCGACGTTACACGTTGGATCGAAGGGCTTAGTTGGATTTGGATTCGTACAGAAGAATCGTTCAGAGATCTGCTTGATCGGGATAAATTTGATTCCTCAATGGTGGATGATTTTGATACTCTCTCATTTATATTCACACTAATAAAAGAATTGTTGTTTATCTTTGTTTCTATTTTCCATGAAATTGTTAATGTTAAGCAAAAAAGAACCAAGATAAAGAGAGTAATATCATCATTGTTAATTTTCTATTATAGACATGTATTATCATGTTGTTGTCGTAGACATTGATATTTGTACTGTTGTTATGTTATTCATACGGAATATAGTGTTTTTTTTATGTTATCTTGTGGAATATCATATTATTGTTTTAGAGAAATAGAAATGTAGAAAAGTTTAGGACAGTTGAGTCATCAAGGTACAAATCCCTGGATTTGGGAAGAATGGAAGTGAGAGCAATGGCTCGAAGAATGTGGTAGTAGAAAAGTGAATGTGTTCCATAGTTATTTCAAATTTTTGTTGTCATGCATGTTATATTTTTATAGCTAAGTTGCATAGGCATGCATGGTCGTAGATAAGTTGTGTACAATATTTGGTTCCTTGAATGGTTGCCAGGGTACCGGAACCGGTTCGACAAGGAAAACATGGGTAATAAGTACTCACGTACTAGCATAGGTAATTCGGGACCTTTAGTGGGGCTAAATACTTGTACATGAAGGATCGTCGTCTTACTAGATAGCCCAAGATGGTGTGGGTTCACCAGTAACCTTCATATAGTTATGTTGCATGCTAACGTTGTTTTTTTTGCAGGCCTATCAAGTTGGTTGAAGGGACGAATTCATGGCACATTTATATTTTTATGAAGGCATATAATTGATTCAAGGACACACATTATGACACATTCATATATTTTGAATGGTAACATTGGTTGCAGGAAAGGATGGTAGCTTTAGGTAAGATACACTGCGTCAGTGGCATAAACGTGTGTGTGTGTGTACGCGCGCGTGCTGTTACCTGCACTCTTCTTTAATTTTCTATCATTTAAATTCCAAATCTACTTATGCAATAATTTGACATTAATTTGTGCATGCATGGAGCACGGAGTGCATGAGATATTTTAGGAGTGCTAATAATGTTAATACAGGAACAAATTTGGAATTAGACTGATATACAATTAAAAAGTATATTATATATATGACCTCTAGCCTAGTGGTTAAGAGAGATGCATGCGGCCCAAGTAGTCAGGAGTTCGAGCCCCAGTGGAGGCGAGTTCGCCACAATTACCCATTACTTCAAATATATATATATATATATATATATATATATATATATATATATATATATATATATATATATATATATATAGGAAAAAGATGAAAAGAGAGCAGCTCCCCTTCCTGGCGATTCTGCCTGGGGCACTTAGTGCTCCGGCGTACTCTATCGGTCTCCCCCCTCTGCGGGAGATGGCCTTTGGTGAGTCTGTGTGTCCCCCCTGGTGGTGCTGGGCCCCAACGTCGGCGCTCCTTCTGTGGCCCCTTCGTCCTCTCCTGCTTTCTTCCCGTCCCCCAGCGTCTGTGTTGTCGTGCCGCCTTCCGACAGTTGTCATGGTCGGCCTCCCGTCCGGGGTCACGGCTCCGGCGGTGGCGCCCATTCCTGGGACCCCGTCCGAGATCGCTCCATGGATGGCCACCCATCTCGAGCTTGTGGGCCTCGCTGTGTAACGTTGCAGTCCCAAAATACTTAGGTCCGAGTACGTAGACATGCCAGCTGCACATATACGAAGAATACTCCAATATAGGAATCCTCGTATACGTACATAAGCTGTAAATATAAAATAATCACAGGCCAGAATATAATCATCTAATCTCATCAAAGCTCAACACAGAAGATAATAGAGTCCAAATAATGAATGAGTGTATCAAAGAGATAGTCGGGTGGACATACCCACTCCAAACAGCAATGAAAAATAGTCTTAAATGATCGGAGACCAACCTCCACAAAATAGAAAGAAAATATATATAAAAGATGTCCACTAAATGTCTCAATAAATAAATAGACTAGAACTCAGCAGGAGGAGCCTCGTCATCAATTTATGAGGGATCCAGTGCCGCTCCGTACTCCTGCGAGAAATCGTCTAACCATGGAGAGATAACCAGGTCCTCAGAGGGATGTAACAAGATACAAGAAAATACCATGCCATATAAACTGTGATATATAATAGAGAGTAAGAGGGAATGCATGCAATAGGGTTCCTAACCAATTTACTGTGAATATGCAGTTGAGATACAATCCTTCGACACATGAACCCTGACCGATAATAGGATCCGGTATAGTCCCCTCTTGGGCACCAGTGACCAAGCGCATAACATTCAAGAACGTCAGTGGCCAACCTGAGTGGATAATCATACCCGTATCTCCAGCGGAGCTTCCGGGTTACAAGGGAAAGTCTAATAGAAGCCCATACGCCAGGTATTGTTCTCCCCATCCAATGCCAAGTATCGTCATCTCCATGACTAATTTGAACCTTTAGTAACTGCCAAGTCTACTAGTATGCAATTCTATTGGCAGTAACTCCTATCCGTCGCATGCCTCAGACGTATAAGTGGTCAGCCGACTACGGGAGTACGTATCCTACATGTGACTCACAACACGTGATAAATCAAGTGTCAAGGCCGTATGAGATATACTAATACCTCATCATCAATGGGTAGTCACTAAGCTAAGTCAATGCAAGATAAATAACAAAAACGTTTTACCGATAGGGTCGCTTACACCCAAGTGTGACTTGGACGCACAGTGATATAATACTAACAACAGATAAGTAATGCTGAATATAAATAACTGAAAATAAGAATAAGTAAATAACATACGGTGGCAATGTATCTTGCCTGACAGAGCGGGAATAGCAACTCCAAGCAATCAATCACATCAGCAAGAAATCTCAAAATCCATGAACGGCTCCGGATGCTGAAACAAACATCAAGAACATTCTCGGTGTAAAAGATATATCTAGGAAAAGCCTGTCCAAAAGTCCAATTTGGGAACATGAGCAAAATCATAATTTTGGGTCAAAAAGATGTCTGCCGTTGGAACCGTTTTGCATCGAAATGCGTGCCAATATCTATGGTCTCTAAAATTGTCAAACTATATGTCTACGGTTCCGGTTTGAGGAAACGAAACCGTATATACAAAGTTGGATTCCGGCGGACCGTGTACAATATTGCCCATTGGATCGGGTCGCGGGCCCGCCAAATAGGCGTTCCGGTCGACCTTCTCAGAATCGGACCAAACTTGGCACACAGGACCAAAATTTTGATTCGGTACTGTAGGTTTCCTCTCGAACCGACGACTGTACACAAAGTTATGGCTTAATTTGCAAAGGGTCGATACGGGATATCTTGACGGATACGTACTGATTTCGTCGCGTACATGCAATTAAATCGGGTTCCGTCAGTTCTCACACGTTAACAACATCCATACGTGCCTTTCGATGCATATAGTGCACGATCACGTCGCCCGATTTTTCGGGGCGCACACTGTATTGGTAGGTTTTTCATAGAAATCTCAGTTTCTAATACAGTTTTTCCTTCAACTTTAACAACACATAACTTTCTGTACAATAATAGAAATATAGATCGAACAGGTGCATTATAATCTTGTTTAGGTTTTGTTGACTATTTTCAATTAGTTTCTACAAATTCCTAATGTACAGACCACAATTTGGCTTCCAAGTTTAGGTTTTAAAATAGTTTTTAATATTACAGAAATTAGGTTTTTTCCTAACTTCGTCTCAATTTTTTGAGCACGTCAGAGGGTCGTTTCAAAATTCATCTGAAAGATCTCGAAGAGGGTCATGTGGGTGTCGCATAGAAGTTTGTAGAAGCAAAATTGAATGAACAAGCATGAAGAAATCAGTACACAAAGATGGGTACCTTGTTGTATTTTCGAAACAGTACAACTCTGTTTGGTGAACAGATTTCTTCCGTTCCACGGCGATGCGGCGGTCGACGGCGAGATGCAGGCGGTGGGGTAGCTGCACACGGGTGTCAGCGAGGCTCGGGTGCAAGGAATCGAAGTTTGGAGTAGGAACAAGGAGGAATTTAGAAGAAACAAATTTTTTTGGATTTTTCCGAGTACATAGGTTTTGAATCCGAAATTAGATAGGATTTGAGCGAAATTTAGATTTAAATTTGAGTTAATCTCTTGGAGAATCTTTATAGGATTTAATAGGCAAATATTTGAAGTAATTTGTTGATTTAAATTGAGAGATTGGATTTTGAATCCAATCTTCACTTCGGCAGCTCAGCGCGCGCTTGGGGGGGGGGGGGGGGGGGGCGCTCGGGTTTATGCTGGCACTGTTCAATGAACGGTGCCGCAAGTTTTTTTTTCTTCTCTTGACTTATATATATATATATATATATATATATATATATATATATATATATATATATAAACTTATATATATACACATAGATATATATTTTCCTCATAATTACTAGGATTCTTAAGAAAACTCAAATAAAAATTAAAAAAGAAACTTAATATGGCCATACACTACCATATATATATATATATATATATATATATATATATATATATATATATATATATATATATATATATATATATATATATATATATAATATATATATATATATATATATATATCACTAATACCATAAATAATATAGAAAATAGTTCTAAAACTTTTCTAACACATAATTACTCAAAATAATATATTACTACTAGGTTTTTATGAGCAGTGTATATTATATATACCATATAATATATGTACTCCTATATATCATCATCATATAAAATTCTCCAAAATCCTATAATTGATATAATAAATCAAATAATTACATGTATAAAATATAGGAGGTTTATATCCTATCCAACTTAAAGAAATTTCGTCCTCGAAATTAAATTAACGTCGGGGGCGGCATACAATGCAATAAAGAATTAGAGGAGCTAACAACTGAAAGTCGTACCTTGGTTTTCGAACAATGCGGGTAACGATTTCGGATGTCGTCCTCATGATCCCAAGTTGACTCTTCTGGCGAGTGATGCTTCCACGCCACTCGAACCAATGGTATAGATTAATTCCGTAGCACCTTCACTCGGCGATCAAGGATACCTACCGGTTGCTCTTGGTACGACAAGCTCGGTCAAACAGTGATCTCGAAGTGATCGAGCACGTGACTACTATCTGCCAAGTATCGCCTCTGCTGCGATACATGAAATACGTCATGCATTCCCTCTAATGATGGTGGCAATACCAATCTGTAGGCAACCTCTCCAACACGTTCCAAAACATCGAAAGGGCCGATGTGTCTTGGACTCAATTTGCCACGTCCTCCGAATCGAATCGTGCCACTAGTGGGGGATATCTTCAAGAAAACTTGGCCACCTTCCTTAACTCCAAGGGTCGACGACGATTATCTGCCCACTGCTTCTGACAATCTTTCGAGGTGGTCCTGTATCTTCTTCACTTTCTCCACTGTGTTCAAAACCAACGCGGGACCCAATATCTGTCACTCTCCTATATCGCTCCAACAGACAGGAGATCGACACTTCCTACCATACAACGCTTCAAATGGAGCCATCTGGATGCTCGCTTGATAGTTATTGTTGTCGAAAAAGTCTACAAGATGAAGACGGTCTTCCCAAGTTCCACCAAAGTCAAGCATACATGCTCTCAACATATCCTCTAGCATCTAAATAGTATGCTCTGACTGGCCGTCTGTCTGCGAATCGTACGCCGTACTGAACTTCAAACGCGTACGCAAACTGTCCTGCATACTCCTCCAAAAGTACAAGGTGAACCTCGAGTCATGGTCCAACATGATGCTAACTGGTACACCGTGTAGCTTTACTATTTGTTTCATATACATATCCGCCAAAACTTCTGTGGACTGTCCCACTCTAAAAGGTAAGAAATGGGCTGATTTGGTAAGCCTATCAACAATCACCCATACTGTATCTCATCCACTAGAACTCCGAGGAAATCCTGTGATGAAGTCCATCGTAGCGTGCTCCCACTTCTACTCAGGAATGGGTAGCGACTGTAATAATCTGGCCATCCTCTGGTGCTCGGCCTTCACTTGTTAGCATACTAAACACTTGGCCACGAAACGAGCTATCTCGTGCTTCATTTCGTGTCACCAATAATACTGTCGTAAGTTCCGGTACATCTTAGTTCCTCCGGGATGAATAGAGTAAGTCGAACTGTGTACTTCTGCCATCAACTCCTACCGTAGCTCTCCATTAGGAACATAAATACGATCACCACATCGTAATGTCCCATCGGGATGAATCCTCAATTCCGTCTGCTCTCCTGCTTCAGTCCTCTCTCGAAGTCGTCAAAATCTAGCATCCGTAGGTAAACTGCTTTGATCCTCTCTACAAGCGATGATTGCACTTGGAGATTGGCTAATACGCCATCCGCTCCAGGCAATACTACTTCAATACCAAGATGCTGCAAGTCTCCAATCAACTCCCGCTGTGTGGTCAAGAAGTGAGCCATGGGCTTACGACTTAATGCGTCTGCCACAATATTAGCCTTGCCCGGATGATAATGTAGCACGATCTTGTAATCTTTCATCAACTCCAACCAATGTCGTTGTCACATATTCAACTTTTTTGTGTGAATACGTACTTGAGGCTCTTATGATCAGTGTAGATATCTACCTTCTCGCCGTACAAGTAAGGTCTCCATAGCTTCAAAGCAAAGATAAACGCTGCGAGCTCTAGATCGTAGGTTGGATAATTCTTCTCGTGCACCCTCAACTGTCTCGATGTATATGCTACTAAGTGACCATGCTGCATCAATACGCATCCTAATCCCTTCCCGGATGCATCACTGTATATTACAAATCCTTTCGGGCCCGATGGTAGTGTCAAGATAGGTGTCGTGGTCAAGCGCTTCTTCAACCCGTCAAAAACGGCTTGACACTCGTCTGTCCATACAAACTCTTGGTCCTTGCAAGTTAATCGAGTCATAGGCCCCGCTATTCGAGAGAAATCTTCTACGAACCTTCGAAAATAACCCGCAAGTCCAAGAAAACTTCTCACCTCGAAAACTGATGTGGGAACGGGCCATGTCTTGAGTGCTGTGATCTTTTCAGGATCTACCGATATGCCGTCTTCAGTAACAATATGCCCAAGAAATGATACCTCCTTGAGAAAGAAATCACACTTCTAAGCTTCGCAAAAAGTCGCTCATTCCTCAATGTCTCCAAAACAATCCGTAGATGTTGCTCATGCTCCTCTCGACTCTTGGAGTAAATCAAGATATCATCTATAAAGATGACTACAAATTTGTCCAAGTACTGGTGAAAGATCTTGTTCAGTAAGTTCATGAAGACCGCGGGAGCATTGGTCAAACCGAAAGGTATGACCAAGAACTCGTAGTGTCCATACCTCGATCGAAATGCCGTCTTCGAAATATCTTCCTTCCGAACCCTCAGTTGGTGATAGCCCGATCGTAAGTCGATCTTGGAGAATAATTTTGCTCCACTCAGTTGATTGAATAGATCATCTATACGCGGCAAGGGGTACTTATTCTTCACCGTCACTGTATTCGAAGCTCTGTAGTCGATGTACATGCGCACTATCCTATCTTTCTTAGGCACAAAATGAATGGGTGCTCCCCATGGTGACGTACTGGCACGAATAAAGCCTTTCTCCAATAAGTCGTCTATCTGCATCTTCATCTATACCAACTCCTTGGGTGCTAGTTGATAAACTCGAGATGAAATAGACTCGGCTCCCGGAACAAGCTCAATAGAAAACTCGATGTCTCGGTCAGGTGGTAGTCCCGGCAAATCCTCAAAAAATACATCTTCGAACTCCGTGATGACAGGATGCTGAGGGGTGTCCTGCATCATCATGTGAGTCCCCAATGTGGGTGCATCACAACTCTCTCATTCTTCTTTGGTGAACTCGAACTCTGTCTCATTCGATGATCTAAAGACGATACTGCCCCTATGGCAGTCTATCAGAGCAGAATTCTGGCTCAACCAGTCCATTTCGAGAACCACATCGAATGTAGGCATAGGAATTACAAGGAGTCGTGCTCTCATCTCTCTTCCATATATCACTACAGGACAAAGCCTACAAACACCACTAATAGGTACAACTCCTCCTCCAGTGAGGATTCTAATGTTCTTAGATAAGGGTGTGATGGGAATGCTGTGTCTAGTGGCAAAACTAGTGGCTATGAATGAATGAGTGGCGCCAGTGTCAAACAAAGTAATGCCAGGAAATGAAGCAACTAAAACCATACATGCTATGACCTCTGCCTCTGTCTCTATATCCTCAACGGCAAGCGAGAATGCCTACCCATAATTCTATCCCGGGCCCTGAGCTCTGGCCTTGTTGTACTGTATGCCTTGAGGAGGCATTGGTGGGCGAGGTGCCCCTGCAGCAGGCCGTGGTGCTGGAAGTGCTGGGGCTGTAGGACTCAAGGCCTGATGTGCATGTACTAGTGCCTGCTGCTTGGGCCAATCTCTGTCCATGTGTTGTCCCGATCCACATCTCATACATAATCCTAGGCGAAGTCAACAGTCATTCCTGATATGACCTAGCTTTCCACAAAAGTTACAAGTAGGCTTCTGGTAGTGTGTAGTCTTCTGCTAGTACTGTCTTGTGGGCCTCCTGATAGGTCCACCCTGGGTAGCTCTAGCCGATACAACTGTTGGTGTATGATGTCTCGCTGTTTGTTGTTGCTCCTTACGAAGAATCTCTTGAGCACGAGCTTCCTCTAAGACAGCTGAGTGGGAGAATCAAGACTGTGTAGTTGTATAAGACTTAAGCTCTGGTACAAGCCCCTAATAGAATCTCTTCGCCTTCTCTAACTCTGTCGGGATTAGTTCCGTACAAAATCTACTCAGGCGATTGAACTCTGAGTCGTACTCATCGACTGTCATATTTTCTTGCTTCGGATGAAGGAACTGGTCGTATAGACCGTCTCGAATATGGATGGGGAAGAATCTCTCATAGAATAGATCATAGAACTGCTTCCAGGTGATCCCAGTACCTAGTCACCTTTCTTCCGCCTTCCACCAGTGGTGGACATTATCCTCTAATAGTAGGTCTACTGCCGTCATCCAATCCCGAGCTGGTAACTGGATGCCCTCAGTAACTTCTCTATGCTAATAAGCCATTGAGACACCTCAAGTGGCTTCTCCGTTTCTCTGAAGGCCTTGAGGTTCATGTCTGTGAAGTTCTTGATAGAGCCTTCATAAGGATGCAGAGCCGGTGTTGGTGCTGGTACCGGTGCCGGAGGTGGAGGTGGAGGCCTAGCCAATGCTGCCATTATAGTCTGTCTCATTAGCTCAATTTGTTGCTACTGAGCCTGTATCATGGCATACATGAACTGGGAAGTAGGGCTCCCATCAGTCGGTGGTGGAGGCATCTGAGGGCATGACTGTGGTAGAAACTGCTGAAGGAATGGTGGTGGTGGAGGTAGTGGTATATTCCCTTCTGGTGGCACAGTAGTGGTCTGCCCAGCCTGGATGACTAGGGGTGCTTCAATCTCTGGGTGCACCATTGTCGAAGTCGTAATAGGCTGCGACTGTCCGGGCTGGTACAGTGTCACTGGAGTCATCGGAGGATTTCGTCCCTCCGGGGTAGCCTCTTCACCAGATGTGAGGGCCAAGGCATAAGTGCGTTCGCTTCTTAGATTCATATTATTGGCACGAAGAAAGTAGGATGATATTGGGAAAGGTTAGATATGAGGTAATTCAAGTAGTCAAAGGAAATTTAAAAAGCTTGGAAGCCAAAGAAGGTAGTAGTTCTGGATGAGATACTATTTATATTCCTATATGCAGGCTTGTTGGGCACAATCATGTAACCCAATAATATTTTCACGACCTGCATAGGCCACCACAAAAATATGTAACGCCCAGTCCCAAAATACTTAGGATCGAGTACGTACACATGCCAGCTGCATATATACGAAGAATACTCCAATATATGGAATCCTCGTATACGTACATAAGCTATAAATATAAAATAATCACAGGCCAGAATATAATCATCTAATCTCATCACAGCTCAACGATAATAGAGTCCAAATAATGAATGAGTGTATCAAAGAGATAGCCGGGTGGACATACCCACTCAAAACAGCTATGAAAAATAGTCTCAAATGATCTAAGTCCAACCTTCGCAAAATAGAAAGAAAAGAGATATAATTGATGTCCAGTAAATATCTCAATAAATAAATAGACTAGAACTCAGCAGGAGGTGCCTCGTCATTAACGTATGAAGGATGCAGTACCGTTTCATACTCCTACGGGAAATCATCTAACCCTGGAGAGATAACCAGGTCCTTAGAGGGACATAACAAGATAAAAGAAAACACCATGCCATATAAACTGTAATATATAATAGAGAGTAAGAGGGAATGCATGCAATAGGGTTCCTAACTATTCTACTGTGAATATGCAGTTGAGAAACAATCCTTCGACGCATGAGCCTTGGCTGATAATAGGATCCGGTATAGTCCCCTATTGGGCACCAGTGACCAAGCCCATAATATTCAAGAACGTCAGTGGCCAACCTGAGTGGATAATCATACCGTATCTCCAGCGGAGCTTCCGGGTTACACGAGAAAGTGTAATAGAAGCCCATATGCCAGGTATTGTTCTCCCCACCCAATGCCTAGTATCGTCATCTATATGAACCTCTAGTAATTGCCAAGTCTACTAGTTTGTAATTCTATTGGCAGTTACTCCTATCCGTCGCATGCCTCAGACGTATCGGTGGCCAGCCGACTACGCGAGTACGTATCCTACATGTGACTCACAACACGTAATATAGCAAGTTTCAAGGCCGTATGAGATATACCAATATCTCATCATCAATGAGTGGTCACTAGGCTAAGTCAATGCAAGAGAAATAACAAAAACAAGTAAAACGACCGATAGGGTCGCTTGCACCCAAGTGTGACTTGGACGCACAGTGATATAATACTAACCATAGATAAGTAATACTGAATATGAATAACAAAAAATAAGAATAAGTAAATCACAGAGTAAGGTGGCAAGGTATCTTGTCTGGCAGAGCAGGAATAGCAACTCCAAGCAATCAATCACGTCAGCAAGAAATCTCAAAATCCATGAACGGCTCCGGATGCTGAAATAAACATCAAGAACATTCTCGTTATAAAAAATATATCTAGAAAATGCCCGTCCAAAAGTCCAATTCGGGGACAGGGGCAAAATCATAATTTTGGGTCAAAACGATGTCCGCCGTTGGACCCATTTTGTACCGAAATGTGTGCCAATATCTATGGTCTCAAAAGTCGTGAAACTATATGTCTACGATTCCGGTTTGAGGAAACGAACCCAACCGTATGTCCAAAGTTGGATTCCGGCGGGCCATGCACAATTTAGCCCATTGGATCGGGTCGCAGGCCTGCCAAATAGGCGTTCCGGTCGACCTTTTCAGAATCGGACCAAACTTGGCATACGAGACTAGAATTTTGATTAGGTCACGTTGTCGCATGTTTCGTCTCGAACCGACGATTGTACATGAAGTTATGGCATAATTTGCAAAGGGTCGATACGGGGGTATCTTGACGGATACGTACTGATTTTGTCGTGCACATGCAGCAAAATCGGGTTCTGTCAGTTCCCACATGTCGACAACATGCATACACGCCTTTCAGTGCGTATAGTGCAAGACCATGTCGTCCGATTTGTCGGGGCGCACGCCGTACCGGTAGGTTTTTCATAAAAATCTCAGTTTCTATTACAGTTTTTCCTTCAACTTTAACAAACACATAACTTTCGGTACAATAATCGAAATGTAGATCGAACAGGTGCGTTGTAATCTCGTTTAGGTGCTACAAAACCCTAATGTACAGACCACAATTTGGCTTCCTAGTTTATGTTTTTGAAACAGTTTTTAACATTACAAAAATTAGGTTTTTCCCCAACTTTGTCTCAATTTTTCGAGCACGTCAGAGGGTTGTTTCGAAATCCATCTAAAGGATCTCGAAGAGGGTCATGTGGGCATCACATAGAAGTTCGAAGAAGCGAAAATGAATGAACGAGCATGAACAAATCAGTACACGGAGATGGGTACTTTGCTGTGTTTTCGAAACAGTACAACTCTGTTTGGCGAACAGATTTCTTCCGTTCCCCAACGATGCGGTCGACGGCGAGGTACAGGCGGTGGGGTAGCTGTACAGGGATGTCAGCGAGGCTCGGGTGTAAGGAATCGAAGTTTGGAGTAGAAACGAGGAGAAATTTAGAAGAAACAAATTATTTGGGTTTTTTTCGAGTATATAGGTTTCGAATCCGAAATTATATAGGATTTGAGCGAAATTTAGATTTGAATTTGAGTTAATCTAGTGGAGAATCTATATAGGATTTAATAGGAAATTTTTTAAAGTGATTTGGTGATTTAAATTGAGGGATTGGATTTTAAATCCAATCTTCACTTCGCCAGCTCAGCGCGCGGGGCGGGGGGGGGGGGGGGTTGGGGGGGGTGGGGAGGGGGGGATGGTGGGGTGGGGAGGGCGGGGGTTGGGTGGGCGGGGGGGGGGGGGGGGGGGGGGGGGGGGGCTCGGGTTTACGCTGGCACTGTTCAATGAAGAGTGATGTAAGTTTCTTTTTTTTTTCTCTTGACTTATATATATATATATATATATATATATATATATATATATATATATATATATATATATATATATATATATATATATACACACACATATATATATATATGTTCCTCTTAATTACTAGATTCTTAAGAAAACTCAAATAAATTTAAAAAAAAAACTTAATATGGCCATACACTACCATATATATATATATATATATATATATATATATATATATATATATATATATATATATATATATATAGTCATAAAAAAAAACAAAAAAAAAACAAAAAAAAAAACAAAAAAAAATATATATATATAGTCATATATACAGGTATATATGAATATATCACTAATACCATAAATAATATAGAATACCATAAATAATATAGAAAATAGTCCTAAAAAATTTCTAACACATAATTTCTCAAAATAATATATTACTACTAGGTTTTTATGAGCAGTGTATATTATATATACCATATAATATATGTACTCCTATATGTCATCTTCATATAAAATTCTCCAAGTTCCTATAATTGATATAATAAATCAAATAATTACATGTATAAAATATAGGGGGTTTACATGCTGTCTAGGCGGTCGCCGTGGCGCCTGGCCGCCCCACCGCAGCAGCGAAGCTCGCCTGGCTCTCAGCAGCACCCTCTTCTAGCGCGTCTTCCGGTGTCCGGTCCCCTCCGCCCTTTGCATCAGCTTCCCCCTCCTCGAGTGTCCCTCCCATAGATCCCCGCCCAGCTGTTGGCTTTTCGAATTTGAATTCAACTTCAACTGCTTCGTTGACGCACTCCCTCTACTTGGCTACTTTTCGTGTAGCCTCATATGGGACCCTCCTGCGCGCTCTTTTGGTTTGTCGACCTCGGCTGTCTCTGGTCCAGTTGGCACACTTCAGCTTGCGCCTTTCTTTGGTTGCGCGAGCGCTGCTCTGATTCCTTCTTCCGGCGCGCTCCCTAACGGGACAGCCCGGCCTGCGCCCTACTCGTCTGCGCATCCCCCCGCTCAGTTGGCTCCTCTGACTGGCGCTGGTGTGCATTATGTGTTTAGCATAGGGTTCCGTGCTATCCGTCCCACACCATCCTTTGGCCGGGAGCATCCCCCAGCGCCACCTCTCTCCTCGGAGATGGCTTTCCCTACGCTGCTTAGTAGTAGGGAGAACGCCTCGCTGGGGACCTCCTCTCATCCTGCGCCGCCGTCGACCTCCACTTCCCCAGCAGCTCTGTCTTACGCTAATAAGATTTGGCCAGACCGCGCTGCCAAGCTCTTCGCGCCGGTCACTGAAATTGAGTTGCCTAATATCGAGTACCCCAATTCTTCTGACACCTCCGAAATCATGGTACCTTTCTCCCCTGACAAAATTTTCTCACTGTCAACGACTTTCACGTATACCTTCGTTCTGAAATTCTCTTCCGGATGCCCGAAGATGTCGCAGATCCAGGAAGTGATAGCCAGCTGGGGCATCTCCTCGGGGTACAGGGTGGCGCCTATGGACCCTAAACACATGTTCCTACACCTTTCCTTTGAGACTGACTATAAGAATGTCTGGATCAGAAGCACAGGTAGGATTGACAATCACTCCATAAAAATTGTCAAATGGACGCCAGATTTCAACACCTCAGAAGATTCAGCAATAGTCTCAGCGTGGGTCAATCTCCCAAACCTCCCCCTCATCTATTTAGCCCCTGTTGCCATAAAGAGGATAGCTAACTCCTTCGGGACGTATGTGGCCATGGCGGAGGAAACTATAAACCTCTCTAAGGGTAATTACGCCAAAATCTGCATGGAACTAGACTTATCGAAGGACCTCCCCAATCAAATCCAAAATTCGTTCGGCAATAAGATGCACACCCAGCAAATAATATACAACAACAACATTATTTCTGCAAACACTGCCACATGAGAGGACACTCCACTGAGCACTGCTTTCGTGCGCATCCAGAGCTGAAGAAGAAGACTACCCGAAAGACAGCCACTAGCGAACTGTCCGAGAAAAATCTCCAATCCCCTCTCCTACCTCTTCCTAATACCCATATTCAGTTTGATACTAGTGTCAGAACCTCTTACATTCAAGCCCAAACCCCTTCGGAGAGGGCCCTCATGCTTTACAAACCTCAAGCCATTAATCTTTCCAACAAATTTGACACACTCGCTTCAGAAATTCCAGACGCCCCACAAGAGACACCCCCCAAGCCGGGGAGGTCCACAGTGCAGAAGAGGATTTAGAGTATTATGGAGAATCTAGAAAGGAGGCTAACTTGGACACCCTACCTCAGGAGTATTAACCGGATCCAATCAAAAAGGTCGACCCTACCCCATCCGATCGGAAAGCACTCTCCACACCTCCCAATGAGGAATCTATTCATTCGGACAATGCTGGCCAACATCGGACAAGGTCCAGGGGCCAGGATGAAATAGGTCGTTGACGCTGGATTCGCCAGATCGAACAGCTACTTCGGGGTCTTGGCCAAAATAGCTGGAGAGGTGTACTTGAACCCTAATGAGGATACTGTTGTCCATAACAAGGAGGATAGTAAAAATGCAACTAATATCAAAAAACCAAACAAAAGAAGCGCCAAAGAGGTACTGGCCATGATCACCCGATCAGCCATGAAATTCACCAAACCTTTCCACACCAACAACCTTAATGCTTAACATCCTCTCTTGGAATGTCAGGGGACTCGCGAACAAGCCCTCCTTGAGAAGATTAAAAAGTCCTAAGAAGATACATAGAATCGACATCCTAGTGATTATTGAACCAAAACTCCCTCAAAAGAAAATCAAGTCCATCCAGGTGCAGTTAGGCTTCTCCTCTGCTATCGCTGGCTGTCACGATAGTTGGATCCTCTCTATGACCGATGTGAAGATTGGCATCATTCATGACTCGAGGCAGGTGCTCTCTTGCTAGGTAGAACACCCCATGCTCCAACATCGATCTCTCCTTACTGCCGTTCACGATAGTTGCGACATCATCAAATGAAAACAGCTTTGGGATACTCTGAGTGACACCCATCAAAGCCACAACAACCTTCCTTGGCTCTGTGTGGGTGACTTTAACGTTGTCACTTATTGGGAGGAGAAGCTGGGGGCCGTCCTCCTCCCCGTCGGCCATGTACGATTTCAACAACTTCATATTTAGCTCTCACCTGTCCCCCTTCAGTTCTCCGGCAGCGCCTTCACGTGGTGTAACATACAGGAAGGCAATCAGAGGTAATATTGTTGCCTCGATCGTACCCTCATCAACCCTCAGTGGTCAGTTATGGGGATCATCTCTAATCTAGTGCATCTGAATGCGATCGAATCAGATCACTCTCCCCTTTTCATCGAGATCAGCAGAAATTCGAATCAAATAAAAAAAACTTCCGCTTCCTCGACCTTTGGAGTCATCATCCACAGTTCAAAAACATCGTAGCAGCCGCCTAGAGTAGCACTGACGCCCTCGACCCCCTCGTTCGTGTGGCTGTCAAACTTAAAGCCACCAGAAAAGCACTCACTCATTAGAGCAAGGAAGCTTTCTGCGACATCTTTCCAGTTTTCCCCAACGCCGAGGACGATGTTACTCGAGCGGAGATGTTGTTTGCTCGCGACAGATCTCCTAAGGCCCGTGCCTCTCTTAACCTCACCAGAGCGTTGTTGAAGTTTTGACTCAAAGTGGAGATGGAATTCTGAAAACAGAAAGCCAGGCTGACCTGGGATATCGAAGGTGATAAAAACTCTAGCTACTTCCACTCTTACGTCAAAGGGCTCAGACAACAACTCAATCTTCACCAGATAGCAGACGAGAGTGGTTGCATTCTCAAAGAGCATAGGGATATTCAACTGGCCGTGGCTCATTTCTATTCCAAGCTGTTCACCAAAGAAGACATCTTCAAGGATGTAGAATTTCTAGCGGCGATCCCTAACCTGATAGAGGAGAGAGACAACATCCAGCTGACACTCCTGCCCTCGAAAATAGAAGTCAAAGATGTAGTTTGGGCGTTGAACGAGCACAGCGCCCCCGGTCCTGACGGATTTACTGGCGTATTCTTTAGATCATGTTGGGACATCATCAAGTCCGACATCCACGAGGCGGTTAATGCCTTCTTTCAAGGAGCCAAGTCCCCCAGATCGATATCTAGCGCCAACCTCGACCTTATCCCCAAGAAGGACAACCTGAAGACCTTCAAGGACTTTCGTCCATTGAGCCTGTGCACCTTCACCAACAAAATCATCTCGAAGATTATCGCCAACCGTATGACCGGGATTCTTCCCAAGATTATCTTCGAAGAGCAAAGTTGCTTTGTCCGAGGTCATAATATTTTAGACAACATTCTACTGGCACAGGAAATGATCACCTGCATGAAATTCTCGTCTAGGGGCGGGAACATTGCTATCAAGTTGGACATGGAGAAGGTGTACGATAGGCTCGACTGGCAATAAATGATCTGGGTGTTCAGGATCTTCGGTTTCTCGGAGACTTGGATTAACATTGTGTGGAGATCGATCAGCGACTCCTTGTTCTCCACAGTAGTTAATGGCCAAGCCAAAGAATTCTTCAAATCTAGTCGGGTGTCTGACAAGGTGATTCTTTATCCTCCACTCTCTTCATTATTGCAGCTAAAGTGCTGAGTAGAAATCTGAACAACATGGTTGGCTCCTACCAATTTTAGCATTTCCACACCTCTAGCGGCTGCCCGATCATCACCCACCTGGCCTACGTCGACGACATCCTTATCTTCTCTTCTGGCGACATAGGATTCGTTGAGGTGGTTAACTCCACGCTGTAGAGATACACCAGATGCTCAGGACAGCGCATAAACCCTAACAAAAGTATTATTTATGTCCACCACTCGGCGAACAGAGACCACTCCTTAACTCTCACCAATATTACTTCCTTTTCAGTCGCGTACCACCTTTCACATATTTAGGGTGCCCGCTTGTATATGGCAGAACCAACGTGGGTATCTTTGATGGGCTGGTGGGCAAAATCAGGAAAAAGATTAAGGGATGGCACAATACGATATTATCGCCTGGAGGGAAGATGATTCTGATTCAACATGTGCTTTCTTCCATCCCCATTTACACCCTAACTGCTTGCTCTCCTCCAAAGAAGGTTCTCACTTCCTTAGAAAATCTTTTTACTGACTTCTTTTGGGGCCACTACGATGGTAAGAATAAACATCACTGGGCCAGTTGGGACACAATGGCCAGACCCACGGCAGAGGGAGGGCTCGATTTCTGCAGGTTGGCTCATGTTGTTGACGCCTGCTCGATGAAGATGTGGTGGAAGCTCCAAGAGAGGATCGATTTGGGCTCAGTTCATGAAGGCTAGATACTTCATGCACTCACACCCGTCTGTCGCTTTCGCTAATAGCAAATCCTCTGCTTCTTGGCGACGCATCCTGATTGGTCGTAGTCTAGCCTAGCCATTGATTCGGCTTCGGTTGGGTGAAGAGGAATCGTCACTATTTTACGTGAGATGGTACGGGGACGATCTTCTCTACCCTAGATTGGAAGCTCCCTCCAATAGCGAGATCAGACACCTGTGTGCTAGCGAGGAAGGATGGAATTGGGAAAGGGCTCGAGATTGGATCGGGGTGGAGGCAGCGGCCGGCCTCGCTGTTTCTGGCTTAGAGATAGGTACGGTCCCTGAATCTCTGAGGTGGACCCTCTCGGCCCACGGTTCATTCTCACTAGCATCAGCGAGAAGCGTGGTTCGAGGCATCGGTATGCCGTTCCCCGTGATTGGGCCATACTGGCAGAACTGTATTCCCAAAAAATGGTTCTTCCTGATTTGGAGAGTGTTACGCAAGAAGATCCCCACTAACGACGCTCTTACCACCATCGGCTTTAGCTTAGCTTCAGCGTGTCACTGCTGTTCGGCACGCAGGTTTGAAACTGTGGAGCATATTCTTTGGTCAGGTGACCTGGCTTCGCAAGTGTGGAATGCTTTCTCTTATAGGTACGGCTAGAGTCAGGTTGTTGGGGGCTTCAACGATCTTCTCGCATCCTGGGATAGTGCCTCGTATGGCCACCAGATCGTCGCATCCGCCATCACGTGGGTCATTTGGAAGAACCGTAACAAATTCAGATACGAAGGCCAATAATACACTTCCAACCAACTGATCAGAGAGGCTCACAGGCAGATATTCAAAGTTAGCAGACACTGCAAGCACGCTAGGGTGGGATTCTGGCAATCCCTCCTAACTTGAATTAGTATTTTCGTCCGAGGTTTTGGTTGTTAAGCGGGAGTTCGTGTTTGCCTCACTGCTCCCTTACTTTTCTTTTATCGGGCCTTGTGATGGCTCTCTTACTTGTAAAGGTTTTAGCATTTTGCACCTTTATATGAATATATATATATATATATATATATATATATATATATATATATTTTAAAACCAAACGGCCGTGTCAAAGACACCCAGCCACCGCTTGGCCCGGGGGCCGTGGGCGAACCACCAAGCCGCCCCCGTGGGGGCTCGAACTACGTCCGATGCCCCAAGTGCCGGTGCGCCTAGCCACTTGAGCTACAAGCGCCCGGCATATATATATATATATAATGTCTATATTCTATTTAGAAAAAAATTATACCATTTGAAAACGATAATCTAGCAGTTAAAATATTCTTGGATAAATACTATTTAGTAGTTAAAATCATAAACACTTCAAATCTTGGAATATCATTTAGGACTAAATAGATATTTAAAAAAACTATATTCTATTGGTGAAATACCTACCAAAATATTTTAATAAATACCTAAAATATAGAAATCATTTTTAGGCCTAAAATCAAAAATATAATTTTTGGTGGAAACTATATTCTGGAAAATAGCTATAATTACCATAAATACAATAATGTAATTTTAAGTCAAAGCTATAGTTAGATAGAAAAATACTATAATAATATTTTTAAGAATTCTAAATCCAATTTTGAAAATAGAAATATGACCCAAGCCCAATCCTACTAATATCCTTATCTACAAATAATAGTAAATCATAATAATAATTAATAACATATTGTATATATATACTATGATAATACATATTAATACTGTTATAATATCATAAGTAAAAGTTACTAATAATAATAAACTAAATTACCTACTAGTTCTCTCTATTAACTACAAAATAAAAGATAAAATAAAACCACAACATAAACAAAACATAAATGAGGGAGAGTCATTCCACAAACTTGAGTCTGAAGGAAATAGAGAGAGAAAGAAGAAAGGAAAGAGAGTGAGCGAGTGAGCTTCGGGGTGGAGAGGAAAGAGAGCGTTGGAGAGGAGAGGGAAGAACGAGAGAGGCTCACCTTTGGCGTACGGCGGTCGAAGTGGTCGGAGGCGCTGCGTTGCACTGCATGGAGGAGCTTCGACCACTGGCGGTGACGATTTTGGGTGAAGCGACGACAGGGCTCAGCGGCGGTGGCCATTTGGTGGTTGGTCGGGTCGACGCGGGGATCGGATCTACGACGCCCAGAGGTAGATGAGTGGTGGTGGTGCTTTTTAATTTGGGTTTGGATGTGGTTGTGCGGTCTTGTGTGGTGGTAGTGACACTGTGTATTCGGTGGTGATGGGGAGAGGAGGTGGTAATGGTGGCGGGAGGGAGAGTTTAGCCGGAGATGGGCTCTGGTAGGGTTGGGGTTGTGGTATGCAATGGTGGTTCGGGTGGCAGGGGTTGCCGGAGGAGACAAGGAGTTAGGGTGGGAACGGCCAGAGAAGGAGTGATGGGTCAGGGATCATAGTCACCGGTGAGGGTGGCTAGGGGACAAGGAGATGGGCTGCGTTGGTGACAGGGTATCGAGGTGGTCGAGCAGAGAAGATGGCCGCTGAGTTGGCCAGGGCATGGTGGTGGTAAGGATGAAGGAAGCAGCGGCCAGGATGATCGCCGACGGTGGGGGTGGTAGTAGAGGGGTTGTGCTGCTGGCACAAGGCTTCGGCCGTGGTGGAGTCGTAGATGACGACAGGGTGAAGCTGGACACGGTGACACAGTAGATGAATTGGGATTAGGGTCATGTTTTGAGTATTTAGGGATTTGGGATTTTGGGAATTAGGGTTAGGAATTTCTAGGGATTTGGGGATTAGGGCTGTTTCGGGGTTATCCGACACGGTGGAAAAAATTTGGGTTCATGTCCAGGATGTAGACACGGAGATGATGATGACTGTAAATATAAAAAGATGGAAGGAAAGTAGATGGACACGAATACGATGCACAATGGATGTGGTTGTTGCTAATAGAGTAAAAATTATTTAGAGGAGGTTAGGAGAAGGTTCTTCTTATATAGGAGTTGGAACTCTTAATACGATTAGGCATAGGACTTTAGTAGATAAATCTTTCCATTTAATTTAAATTCAAAATAAACATTTAAAATAATTAATCTAATCAAAATCTATTAATGATAATAATACCAATTTAAATCAAAATATTAAATCTTATAAATTCAAATCCAATCAAATAAATTTTAAGCAAAAATCGATCTAGTCACAATCTATTAATGTTTGCAGTAATTAATATAAAATTGCATAACTTTGAATCACCTTTTATAAATGAATTACCAATTAATATACTAATAAATATTTTCACAACTGAATATATCAAATCATAAATTAAAAAACCAAAATCGAGTTAAATCCAACTTTTGACCAACTCTTTATCAAGGAAAAAGAAATAAATAATTATTATTTTAAAAATTCCTTCTTGAGGCCAACCTTTGAAAGACAAATAATAACGACATCTCTTATATTTCGAATGGCAAAATTCGAGATGAAATATTTCTAAAACTAAATTGTAATATCAAATTATTTAATTTAAACTAGTTGTCAAAATAAATACGTAGGACTGGGATACGTCAACATGTCAGCTATGTATTTAATCAGACTTTAGTCCGACTCAAATACGTATAAATTGTGTAAATCAGAACAGGTGTCCATATAATCATAATAACATCCACAAAACTAACTACTATAAAAGTAAAAAATAACTCCGAAAGATGGAATGAAAACATCAATCGAACCTGAAGATCCCGAAGATGTAGCTCTCACTATGCCTATATCAGATCTTAACAATAACTTGGAGATATCACCAGGTCCTCAGGGGACTAGCAAGTTACATAATGTACATGCCACTAAAGAACAGTAAATAACGTTTTGTGGAAAGATAATGAAATAAAGTCAGAGTAAACGCACAAGTGATAACACAGGAGTAGGAATAGTGCTACTTGGCTACAAGACAATGTCGAGTAAAATAGCAACACGGGACGTACTAACTATCTATATAAAGTCTCTATCGCTGCACGGTGCGTACTAACAATCAAGAGGGGAAACAAGTCACGGTACGTAATAAGGCACTGACAGAACAACTATGAAAGTGTATGGAAAGGAAATAAAAGGCAGGTGATATGGTAAAACATAGAAATAAAATATGGCAAGGCAACAAATATATAACATAAAAGAGAATTAATGGAAATTATGCATGTAAAATAAACTGTATATAGGACCAGGTATACTTGTCCAGAGTTTGTCCAATCTATGCTGAGACTGCACCAAGTCTAACCACGAACTATTGTTGGTACAGCCCACAAAAATCTATCAACCCAACCATACAACCACAAGTCAACACATAGTAATTATAATCATCCACTTACTGACACCATCCTTATTAGGGTTTTCTTTTAGGAAATAATTTATCTTATAGCTAAAAATCACTTTTAGGTGATTTTAGGAAAATATTTATAATTCCCTATCCAACTATTTTCTTAGGAGAGAACTTGATATTTTATACCAATAAATCATATTGATGTATATACCCAATTATAGGTATATTTCAAATATAAAAACATTGTCATCTTTTAAATACTTATTTATGCCAACATAGGTACTAAATTTATAACATAAACATATACATAAAGAAATACAAATAGGTATATAACTTTATATAGATGAAAATATCTATAGAAGTATAGAATCCTACATATACTACTTAAATATATTCATATATATGTGTATGTACACTCTGCTGCAAATAACTAAAATACATATATGTTTAAACTTTTAAAAGTGCATATATATATATATATATATATATATATATATATATATATATATATATATATATATATATATATATATAAAGTATTTTTGTATGTACACCATGCTGCAAATAACTAAAATACATATATGTTTAAACTTTTAAAAGTGTATATATATATATATATATATATATATATATATATATATATATATATATATACACACCCACAATCTTAGTTATTTGCAGCATGGTGTACATACAAAAATATGTAAGAATGTGAAGGCAGGAAGATATGTAATAAAGGGTGTCATGCAAGGTATACAACTAGCAAGTATAGAATAATCTAGAATATCTGTGTCTAAAACCAGTGTTTTGAAATACCAAGTTAACATGTGAACGGCTAGGAGGTAATATCCGGCAAACCTCACACATCGTGTGAGGCTGCTATTATTCTAGTAAGACCATGGGATAGAAAGGATCGATATGTTCACACGTCGCCTAGGTATTTCCCTGTCCGACCAGTACACTTAGATCCAGGTCCCGACACGAATCTCAATAATCCAGAATAGATACATTAGTCCAGTAATTCATTAGTCCAGTGAAAGTCATTAGGTATGAAACCATGTATCTCAAGACAACGAATCCATACAATTGTAATCCGTGTATCCATCGTGTCAAAATCAAATAGAAAATAAATATAATATGCACTATAGGAAATATCAAATAATATAAACTATCAGAAAATGTACTCGTCTGTTGTCCTGAGCAGTAAATGTGAATCGAGGCCCAACGTGATGTCACACAAACCTATATATGAATTTACATGTTACTTGGTGTAATATGAGGAATTACAAGTTAAAATAAGTAAAATTAATTATGTCTAGGTCAAATCTAGGTCATGGAGGTCAAACTAGTCAACCTTGGTCAGATCGAGTCAAACCTAGATTTTTAGGCCATTACCTTGTCATACCAAGGTATTCTAGTCTATACTAGGCTAATATTCTATGTATTTGCCCTATAGTGTTTATATACAAAACTCAATAATTTAATACCTTGACTCAAGCCCTTCATCCTATGCATTTATCCTATCTAAATTGGTATCCTGACACCAAGGCACCCACACACACATCTCTATTCCTTATCCATATGTTACCTAGATGAATATCCTTATCATAAATATACATACCTATACTCATGAATCTAATCATGAATCTAATCATTTACCTATTGATAATATCCATACCCAAAATTTGTCAATTTCTATTCCGCAAGCATTCCTACTTTCTATATTACAAACCTTAACCTATAACACAATTTCCTACATTACCCTAATCTCTAGTATCTAGGTTTTCCTATTACCTATTCAAGGCAAATACCCCTTTCTCATATCACCACAGCCCTCACCCTTCCAATGGTTCAGATTGAATAATAGAGTAGAAACATAATTTAATGCTGATTTTGACTTTTGACCTGTTGGTAACTTGCTTTAGCAGGTCATTTTTCACTTTAATTTTTTCAATAAACACCCTAAATTAACTCATATTTACTCTCTCTTTCGTCCATCCAATTTAATATTTTGTGCATCAACGTATAAATTTTGTAATTTTTTTGGTTACAAGCCGTGTTGGTGGTGGTGTGGAAAGAGAAGCGAAGATGAAGAAGGAAATAAGAATCGGTCCGGATCGCATCGAACGTCGTCGAGCCTTCCTAGAACAACGAGGAGTACCAGCTGCGCCGAGAAGAATTGGTCCGGTTCGCGTCGGACGTCGTCGAGACCTCCTCGAACAAGGAGAAGTACCAGCGGCGCCGCTCTAATTTTACTGTCCATGCAATTGTCAGAAATTTTATTTTTTATCTAACAATTTTATATTTTGTTAATAAAGCTACATGTGATGGTGGTGGTGGTGAACTGAGAAAACCTGCTTCTGAGGTCGGGCGGATCATCTGCTCACATATTTTTAAAAAAAATCTGTATTGATCGGACGAAATATTTTTTTACGTTTCTAATGGTAATATTTTCGAAGAGAATATTTTTTTTGGACGGAGAATGGTCATTCTCTTTGCTTTTAACACGGAGAATGGCCATTCTCCGTTCCTTTAACATGGAGAATGACCATTCTTCTTGCTTTTAAAACGGAGAATGACCATTCTCCGTTCTTTTAAAACGGAGAATGATCATTCTCCGTTCTTTTAAAATGGAGAATGGTTATTCTTCGTTCATTTAACACGGAGAATGGACACTCTCTGTGCTTTTAACAAAGTATGGTACATTTAGGACTGAAAATGTTCAAGTATCTCATATTTTTTTACTAAATATTTACAGTATTTTTAATATCATTTACCAAATATCTCATATTTAACAAAGTATGGTACATTTAGGACTGGAAATATTCAAGTATCTCACATTTTTTTACTAAATATTTACAGTATTTTTAATATCATTTACCAAAGTATATTCATTTAATATTAAATCATGTTCAAGAAAATCTGAATATCATTTTATCAAGCTTCCACTATATGGCTGCACAAAATTTCTTGCGAGTGTTTGAATATAATTAACCTACTATCCAAGAGAATTTTTTTACATTACATTATGCATTATACTGGCATCGAATTCATACTGATGGCATCGATGTACTGATGGCAATAACAAAGGATGAACATGCAGGATTACAATTTTGCTTCAGCAATAACAAGAGATGAACAGGCAGGATTACTATTTTGCTTCAGCAATAACAAGGGATGAACAGACATGATTACATTATGCATTACACTGGCATCGAATTCATACTGATGGCATTGATGTAATAATTTTTTACAGAAAGCAAAACACATTACAATCAAATAAAGTTTTAGTAATCCCAGAAATACATCCGTAATGAGGCTATCTATAAACCCTAGGAATGCACCCAGGACACATGAAATCTGTGAAGGGCATATGCAAATCAAAGAAATACACCAAAATATCGATATCATCTGTGAAGGCCAACTGCAAATCAAATAAACGCTTCAACCAAAAAATCATAATCAAATTATGTATACTTCATTCCAAGTCCAATAAACTGCATAATCTACGTTACAGTAATCTGCCCAATCCACGTTAGTAATTCAACATAGAACTTGCATAATTCACAATACAATAATCCAAATAAATATCAGACCTACTCTAAATTCAAGTCCATATTATATTTTCCAAACAAATTACAAACTATGCTCTTAGTACAAGCAAAAAGTTTAGTCTTACAATATTTCAAACATAAAATTTAGTTTGACCGCCAAGACCAACAAATATTAAGAACCATATTACAATTCAAATATTACTTCCAAATTGAAATATAACCTTCAAAACTCAAAAGATGAATCTTCATAGCCATCTCCATCTTCTTCTTCTTCTTTCTTCTTTTTTTCTTTTTCCCCAAAATATCCTTCACCTACACCTTGAGGGACGGAATAAGAAAAATTATAGTCAGTATGGACTCACTATATATGTAGAAATAACATCCAAAAACATAAATAGAAGTATCATAGTGATGGCTAGCATTAAAGTGTCAATGTGCACAGTGTGTATTTTTAAATAAGTGTTTGGGCTAGCCCCATTTACCTTCTTCACGATGGAAGAAAAATCTTATTCTTGGTCAGCAAATTCAACCTCTATCTGGTTAATCTTATCCAGAATCAATTTCTGGTTGTCGGATATAGTCTTCATCTCTTTGAAGACATTCACAAAGTTTGCAGCAACAAAATTGTATAGATCATCAACCATGTCCTTAGTGTTTTTGATTCCATAAGTTGATGGTTTTCCAAATATTGATGGTTTGCTTGCAGCTACTGCCCGTTTTTCAAACATTCGAGTGAAGGTTAGTTTTCTCATGGGGCCTTTATTTTTAATATAAACATCCCCTGCCAAGCTTGGGATAGAATGTTTACTAGCCATCGAGCATACAAATCCTCCGAAAGGGAGAGCAGTCCTTGCAGTTGGTTTTCCCATGAGATGCATCATTCTACTGAACATGTAGAAACCTATATCTATCCTTTTTTTCTTCCCCATATAATAAAAAAATTTACTCTCTCGGGATGGATGGAAAACTCATGTCCAGTAGGGTTGAGTGTTTGAGATACGTAGGCATGCAACAATTTATACAAAGTTTTTAATTGATCTTTGTATACATTTTGAGGGGTCTTGGCACCCACTAATACACCTGTAATCTCATGAATTGCATCCCTCGTGGAAACATTATCAATATCTTTCATATCAAACTCAGGAACTGGATCAAATCCATAAAATTCGTTGATGACAGCAGCATTTACCCTCATCAGTTTTCCTCTCAGAAATACCAGTTGTTGATCCTCTTCTTTTTCTTTAATTTCAGCCGAAAGATTTGAGTAAAATTCTCTTACTATTGTTTGGAAGATTTTCTCAAGACAGGATTTGTACAGTTTCTCCAATTGATAGAATTTCAATATATCCAGGAAAGCTTCATCTTCGACATCATCCATCTTAATTGATCCTTCAGGCATAACAGCCTTTTTCTTGAAATATTTATTATAAATCTTCTTAGATTTAGAGTCTTTAAAATTCTTTACCTCCTCTCCATCCTGTGACTTATTTGATGATTGCTCTTCCTCTTCATTTTTCTCTTCTGATGAGGATTCAAAATCCTCAGAGTACGCTGATGACTCTGTATCCGTTGCCACCTTAGCCTTCGCTTGAGTACGCCTTCGATCTTCATAAGTTGAGTCTTCCGACGACTCTGTATCGAAGATAGATTTTTTTGTCTTTGTCGAGCAATGAGTTTTTTAGCCTTTTTTGCAGGTAGCTTGGCTGCCGCCTCCGCTTTCATCGTCGCTGCCGCCGCCGCTGCTTCCGCCTCTGCCCTTTCGGCCTCTGCCCTAGCGACCATAATCTTGGCTTTTACCGCCCTTGCAAGTTCTGCCCTTCGGGCCTGTATCGTATCCCTTTATGGATTTTTCCCATTCGGAGACGGTCGTTGTTTCTTCGGCGGTATTTTGATGAGAAGAGGGTTTGGGAGAGGGTTTGGGAGAAGGAAGAGGGTTTGAGAGAAGAAGAGGGAAAATTCGACCGTCTTATATGACCTTGGGAAGTGGAAAAAATTAGAATAATTTTGAGTCTTAAATTAAATTTATTACTATTATTACTAGTATAAGACGGTCGAATTTATTACTATTAAATTTTAAAAATTATTTTCCAAAATTAAATTTATTACTATTATTACAAGTATATATCCATGTGAAATCACTACATAACCTTTAAGATTTTGAGACCCTAATTTTAAAAACTACTTTCCAAAATTAAATTTATTACCATTATTACTTGTATATATCCACATGTTCCGTATAAATTATTGAAAAATTTGGCACAAAAAACATGGTGGAAACATGTTTAATTAACAAAATTTGACAACATATTTAAGAATGTGAAGTTTCTAATCTCAATATTTCTATTTTTCGAATATTTGATTAAATTTTTGAACGTATTTTTTTTGCATTGAGCCGTTCTATACTCGTATTTTTGCCATCCCAAATTTTTCACGTTTGACGCCTTGGTAACAAGACTATGTACTTGAAAAGAGTAAAGTTGAAACACTCAAAGTTGTCCTCTAGTTTACTTTGTAATCATATTTAAGATGGATTTGACGGCAAGATTGACGCTGGCAGCATAATCAATTCTATGACGTAACAAGTCATTGATGGGGATATCGTTGCTGATATATGGATTTGATGTAACAAGATTTATTAATTAAAAAATAGATAAAATAGTTAGTCGCTTGTAGCCGAAACCAAATTGAGTTAACAAAATATTATATTGCATTAAATCCAGCTTCGTCGCCGGAACATTCTCCGACGAAGGATACAAGAGGAGGAAAAAAACTGTAAAAAACTAAAAAAATACAGAAAAATAAGGGGTCTACCCCTCACTAGCCTCGCGGAGGATCTCTGCAAAGTCCTGCAGGGTGCGCAGACCCGCCCTATGGCACAGGCGGCGAAACCCTTCCCTCTTCTCCAGAGAATCCCGTTCCTCCGGAGTGATCGGCAACAGGTCAAAGTTGGGCGTCGGATGAAGAGGTCGAGCGATGACCTCCAGTGACAACCCGCAGGAGGTCAGGAAGTTCGCAGCCTCTGCCAGCCAGTTATGGGCCGGAGGCGGCGCAAAGGGTGCTCCATACGGAGAGGCTCGACGACGACTGGAAGAAGACTCTGGCCATGGTTCCCAACCAGATGATCTTTTTGGAGCCATGTTAAATGTGTAACCTACTCAAATGAATGGGGACCCCTATGTATATATATACACGTTCCTAACCGGCTCTTCTTATTCCTTATTGGAAGTTGGGGATATTCAATTTCTTATTCCTTATTGGAAGTTGGAGATATTCAATGACCTCCAGTGACTCTTCTTATTCCAAGGTTAGTTGGTTGTGCTGTTTGGCTTTTACATGGAAGGCCTAGGTTCGAGTCTAGTGTGTGGGTTCTGTAGAATTTTTCTATTGTTAACATTTTTGGGTGCTATTATATGCTTTTAACTTAGTATGGAACAATTTGGGACGGGTAATGGCCATTCTTCGTTCCTCTAATACGGAGAATGGTATATTTAGGACGGAGAATGGTACATTTAGGACGGAGAATAGTACATTTGTGACTGTTCTGAAGGGTTGTGAATTTTAAATAGTTTGGTTGTTTAGTTTTGTTTTGAATCTATATAAATTGGTTTTGAAGGCTGGTGAAGATGAATAGTTTGGCTGTTTGGCTATATAAATAGATTTTAAAGGGTTGTGAAAAAGAAACCAATGTTTTTATATCTCCCTCGGGCCACTCTTCTTGTATAAATGTTTATCGATCACCATTAATTATGGTGAATGGCACTGATACCACTAATATGAGTGGAATTTGCACTGCCAAAATTCATCTTGAAGAAGGTAAAATCTGTGTTGGGAAATGTCAAAATCTCTTGGATATGATTACACAGAGATGTTGTATTAATGTTAAGATAATGATACCATATCTTCCACTATATAATGAGGTTTCAAAACGGCTCAAAAGTGAGCCGTCTTAGGCGTCATTATATCACAGTCCATTTTATTTAAAAAAATTAATCATGTAAAAAATTGTTGAAAAAGTAAAATTTTGTCAAAATGGAGAATCGAACTCAAAAAAAAAAAACCTTGCACCTTAACCAAATGGGTTAGAAGCGTATTTAACTATAATTGGATAAAATTCATATTATACGTTTTTATATCTATTCTACTATATAATAAGAAAACTTGGTGGTCAAACTTTTGAATTCTAAAATACCCTTGAGTATTTATAAACATGATGTTATTATGTCAATTTGCATGTCATTTATGTTTAAGAGTCAAAGGAATAAAGTTTGCATGCAAGTTTCATTTTTCCATATAACATTATGTTCCAATGGTAATAAATTTTTATGTCATTACCATTTTCTAAAGGTTATTATTCTCAATAGAAAATAAAAATAATAATTGTACTTCGAATCTCTTAACATATAAATATTCACCTGAAAAAGACAAAAAGATGACAACTGACTTTATAATATTCTAATTAAAATACGTACAAAGTACGTATATGTAGACTAGTGAAAAATAGAAAGAAATGCATGCATGCATGCTAATATCAGAAGAACCATTCACCCCAGGACTGATTGATGATATCTAAATCACTATACATCTCGTATCCAGGTTCCCCTGGGATTACATCATCAAAGGTCGTTTAAATATCTACATTAAATCATAAATTTTTTTGAGGTCGTCGTCGAAGTGCATGTTGAAGCACCCACGTATGTCGAGCACGCGAAGACCCTTGCAGTTGCATATGATAGATCGCAGCGTGTCTCCATTGAACAAGCCTAATCCCATCTCTAGGTGCTCGAGACGAGGCATTGAATCAGCTACGGCCTTTTCCTCCGTCTCGTTCGACGTGTTCAGCACGAATCTGTTCCTGAGCATGAAATCCGGAGGGGGCATGTTCCTCCTCAGCTTGACCAGACGGTGGTAATACTTCCCGGCGGAAAATATTCCAGTCGACGTGATATAGAGGCAGTACCTAATGACGAGTTCTTCCAGCACCGGGAGAAACTCCAAGTGTCTCACGAAAGTTTTATCACTCACGTCGCACTTCGGAATGCGCAGCACCCTTAGAAATTTTCCACTGTATTATAAAAATGGGAAAACATCAATAGAAATTAACAAAGTATACATAAAATTTTGTAATAGAACAAAAAAGTATTAGAATAAGACCAAATAAAATTTTGCACAGGCCTTAAACATGCAAAATGGAACGCTGCTTCGTCGAGCTTGTACGCGGAGAAGGACAGTAGATATCCCCTACTGCGAGCCACGAGCTTCTTTACGGTCAAACTAATCTCAGCGGTTTGCTGGGTCCTCCGGCACCACTGTACCAAGTCGACGTTGGACCAATAGTCTAAGGGATCGTTGAGCGCCTTCCACCACGAACGGCAAACTGGGGCCACGTTGCACTTTACCTCATCCGTCGGCATCCCCGACAGTACCAGTATCATCAAAAGAATCTCCGTAGGGATGACGGCCCATTCGCTGCAGTTGATCGTGCTCTTGCTCCTCTCCATTGTGACTGTTCTTCTTCTTCTCTCCTTTGTTTCTCTCTAGTCGGATGGGTTCTTTTCTTTGGAAAAGGCTATTTAACCCGCTCGTTTCGGGGGTGTAACCCGCTCGTGGAGGGGTGTGACCGAACAAGGAACAATTATGCTATTTGGCTCCCAAAATATTTGGGTGTTGTCATCTCCCATTATGTGGCATCTGACATGGCAGATGATATAACAGCTGACATGACAAATTTTAACCCAAAAAATTAATTACCCAATTTTTTTTAATGTTAATGTTAATGTTAATGTTAATGTTAATGTTAATGTTAATATTAATATTAATATTAATATTAATGTTAATGTTAATGTTAATGTTAATATTAATTTTAATATTAATATTAATATTAATATTAATATTAATTTTAATTTTAACATTAATGTTAATGTTAGTTTTAATGTTAAGGTTAATCTTAATATTAATTATCATGTTAATTTAATGTTAATTTATTAATTTACTATTAATTTTAATTTTAATATTAATTTTATTGTTAAATTTTGCCATGTCAGCTGTCATGTCAGCAACCATGTCATCTGCCACATAATGGGAGATGATATCACCCAAAAAATTTTGGGAGCCAAATAGCATTTTTGAACAAGGAAAAGACTATTTGGAAATAACGATAATGCCACTGTAATAATATTAGTTTCAATTATATTATAAATTTTAAATTAACAGAAATGCCACTGTAGATTTAATATTAATGCTAGTTCCAATAATATTGTAGATTGTAAATAAAAAGAATAAAATTTTAACTTTAACTACTTTTAAATCTAAGTTTAAATGTTAAATCAAAAACTAATTTAAATTTTAGTATTAATATTAGTTTCAATAATGGAAGTGAGATTTATAGAGCTAGTATTATCAATGTTGATGGTCACGAAGAAAATGGTGTCTAATCTCAATGTGTTTCGTGCGTGAGTGACAAATCGGATTTATCGTGAGATTTATAAAGCTAGTATTATCACATTTAATGGAAGTGCAAGTACAAACACTAAACATAATATCGGGTTTGCTTGGTATCGTGCACAAATACAAACACTAAAAACAATATCGGGTCGGCTAGCAGTTAAATAGAGTAAGCTCCCGATCATACCTCGATACTTACGAATGTCGACCGAGATACCGTCTTCATCATTATCAAGTTTTGTCGTTGTTGCCATAGGAGTTCCCAATGATTTGGATGAGTCGACTGTTGGGAACCCTTCGCAAGCATCCAATCTTTGTCTCCAAACAGACTGCGACAGCCATCATCTGCCAGCCTCCCTACCGAAACCAAGTTGTAGCGCAAACTCGGTACATGGCGTAGTGTTTCCATCGCCCATCTTCACATGTCCAAACCTGCCACCGACCTACAGTTCTGACATGTTTACAGTGTTTCCATCGCCCAAGTCATACTTTATATGACGAGCTTTGAGATCGTTGTAGTGCCCCGTCCCTACATCGTCCCCCGTTTCCGTCCATGGGGTGTGCGAGAAAGGAACTATGTCGCTACCGATTCGGTCGGGACCGATATGTCGGAATCGGCCGAGTCGATCGAACGGGAACGGTTGAATTAAGATCCATTCCACGTTATGGAATGGCTTCTTTGGAACCAAGTACCATATTCAGCGGGTTGTGCCTCAAGGATTGGCTCTGCGGCTGAGTCGGGAGAGACCTCCCGTTGCTCTTGTATTCATGCCGCACTTGATTTGGAATTGGCTTTGGTTTTCGTGAATGTATTTTTCGTAAATGTTTTCGATGGGTTTGCGTGACTTGCGTGTTCGTGGCTGACCTCCTTCGCCTCGTCCCTCTACTTCAAAATCAATATATGAAGTAAATGAATGCTTGTCATAATAGTGTAGAATCAAAGAAAATCGTGGCACGATTTTTCATGAAACACTTGCTATCAAACTGCCAGTATTGAAAATGGAAAACATGCATCCTCCTGCAATTCTACTTAGCCTATGTAAGACAATGAATGAATCGATTAACATTGAACGCAACGATATGGCTAAGTGAGTAAATCGACTAAGTTCAAAACAAAGGCTAAATTTCGCACATTAAAAGAAGAAAGGTTAAGGTTCTAGAAAAGAGATAGCAAGCGCCATATCATTGTGGGTCAACTACGTCAATGGCGCTGAAATTCGAGCAAAGTCTGACACAAACCGCCGATAATAGCCGGCCAATCATAGGAAACTCTGAACTTCTGCGACGGTGCTAGGTACTGGCCATGTCTCTATGGCTACTATCTTCTGGGGGTCCACTTCTGTAGCACCCAGTTTCCCAAATGAGGGTAATTTTGAAATTTCGTATTTATAATTATTTTAATAATGATATTTAATTCATGATATAATTTTTGGTGATTTTAAATCATTTTAAAATTATTTAAATCAATGACTTGTGGTTTTGACGTTTTGCTAGTGAAATCCTAGAGACTGTTTGACCTAGAGCCTAACCATGTGATTATGATATTTTAATGTCATTTTTGGCCTAAGGATATTTTTTGCATTTGACCTCTTTGAATTATTTTGATATTATTTTATTATTTATGATATTGTTTTGGGGTTATTTGAGTCGGATTCGAATTTCAACTCAATCCGACTTGAAACAGGGACCCGGGGGTAGTTTGACTCTAGTGGGACCCACACACTAGTTAGGCATGGCCCACATAATATTAATTTTAGTCCACATGATAGAAATATTTTAGTTAGAGGTTAGACTAATTATTATGGATAAGGTTAGTGTGATTAGAGACTTTAGAATGACTAATTTAGCCCCAACCAATTAGCCCTTTCCTAATACTTATAGAATAGGTTAGTGGGAGCATTTTGGACCTTACCATAATAGGACAAATAGCCCCATATGGCCAGCCACTTTGGGAGAGGATAGGCTCAAGTTCATTTCATTATTCTCATCCACACTCTCTCTCTTGTTCTTCCCCAAATTCTTAGAGAGCAATCCCTAGCAATTTCTCCACCAAATCCTTCCATTTCACCACCAAATCTTCTTCTTTCCTTCTCCATTCTAGCCAAGGAGGAAGCTACCCAAGTTTAGGAGGATTCGGAGCTCGTTCGTGTCCTTTTGGAATCTCTACGTGTCGGTGTCGCTCCGGGAAGGCTTTTCTTCGATTCGATCTACCGAGAGGTATAAATCCCTTCTCCTTTTCATTTTCTCATGCATATAGGTCTATTTTGAACCCATAGGAATGACCCCCATGGTTGTATCTCCATTTGTGTCCATTTCGTGTCGATTTGGAGGTCATAGGAGTGTCCTTTGTGTTGTAGTTGTGTCCATGTGGAAAAATCCCAAATTTGGACACACTATGTGTCGTTGTTATGTATGAATGAATTATTACATGTTTAATCTCATATTTTTGTATTGGAGATGTGTTCTATAGTGTCTCATATATATATATAGAGAGTGAGTTCTTGATATATTATGTTATATACTTTTGTTCTTTTGTCTCAAACTACCTAAATCCGTCATGATTTTTATCCACGTTTTTAATTTCAGCCCTAACTTAAAATGTCATAACTTCTAGCTCAAAGCTCGGTTTAATCTCCCGTTTTTTTTAAAAGAAGCGTATTGAAGTTATCTTTCCAAAAACATGTATTAATAGGCCTAATTCTTTCTGTAACTTTCTGGAGAATTATTTGAGTGTCAGCTGTACGAAAGACAAACGCGTTCTCGGTGTTTTCGCGATTCCGGGAGTTTCCGGAAACGAAAACGCGATCCGTTTGAAGTTTCGGAAAGCTAACACATAGATCTATAACATACTTTAATCCTAGATTTTATTTTATGCTGAGATGGTACAGTATTGATTATTAGTAGGAGTTACTATTCGGCATATGCATTTTGTGCACCCTTGTGTGTAATATAATATTCTATTTGATTTTAACCCATGTTAATGTATATACATTATGTAATTAAATAGAGAATGCGAGCATGAGTAAATGGTTAAATAAATGATGTATGAGGTGTAAGTATCCTATCTAATGTAAGCATGTATAAGTATGGCTTGTAATGAATATGTAGGTTCCATAGTATGTAATGTATGGTGCATATAGTGGTGCAAGAGAATAAATGAATGATGAATGAATGCAAGCATGAATGTAATGTAATAATAGATGTAATGTATGTAATATACAAGTTAATGAGATGTAATGTTCTATGTTAACACAAATCCTATATTACCTCATGTACCCCCTTACACTATGTTGACACTATCACACTTGACACATTGTTCACTTACACTTTGACACTCTTTGATATGTATACACTATGTATGCCTATTTAACCCTCACTTTCCCCTTTGCCATGTTCACGTACACACACATAGCCTCTTAAATAAGTATTTATGAATATAGTTAACTTAGCTATGTATGTCTATTATATATATGTTAGCATATTGTGTTGTAATATATAAGTTTATATAACCATTTGAAATGCCATGATTATAGACCTAATGTTGAATACCAATATATGCATGTGTGTATATGTGTAGACATATATAGCTTAAAGTAATAGATTACCTAGTGTATATCTAATGTGAATTCTTGCCTATTTGAGTATTAAATAATTGCATGCTATATAGAGTTGGGTGTATGTTGGTTTGTATAGCCTTGTATTGATGTGTGCTTGCTAGGATAGTCTTGGTTAGGCCTAGTAAGACTTACTGAGTTAGGACATGACCTAGTTTGACTAGTGCAGTTGACCAGAGTTGACCAAGGATTGACTTTGGCCTAGTTTGACCTAGATTCATGTAGAATATATTGTAGTGCTTCATATTACCCTTCTGGACATGTTGTGACTTGTGCTGTTCTAATTAGGAGCCAGACACCTCTCCTCGGACAGTATCTTTACCTTGGACATTCAGATATCAGGCGAGTACATTCTCTGATTATTTCATATCCTGTTTAGAATTATTTTCCTGCTTTAAATTACTTTACTTGATACTGTCACGTTGGTCACACGGATTGGTACTATATGGATCTTTTCATGAGATGTTATCCCCCTCGGAAGCATCGGATACTGCATGTTTTGTGCGTTTCACGAATCATCACGTATCTCTATGCTTCCTCTGATTCACGAATCGCTTGTGACACATGTACTCTCATGTTCACAGAGCCATCATGAATCACCTTCACGTATCACTCATTTTATGAGCCATGTGAAGTTTCACGAATCTTAACATAACTTTAACAGATCCTTGTGTATTGATTAGGGATGGGGGAGTAGAAATAGACATGTGAATATTATTCAAGTAGCTGTAGTCATGAATCACTCTCTTAGCTGTAGTCATGAATCTCCTATGCCATTCACATGTTTATATTTTACTCTGACTCACTAGTCACTGTTAGTTCTCTATGTATAGTAGATATTTCTATTACAGTTCTCTTTCTCTGTTTACATACTGTATTTCCTTCAGATCCTGTATCTTACTTTACTGCATGATTATATTTTCTAACCTGCTATGATCTGTTGAGATGTACTGTGCTCGCTCCAGTCCTGACTGGACCCGTTGATAAATTTTATAGATAGCCTGGAGGTTACCTGCTAGCCTAGAGGAGACAGTAGAGGTTGCATAGATAGCTAGGGTTTTTGCTTATAGTTTATTTTCAGTCATCTTGAGTTGTATCTATGGATTACTGTATTTGAGTTTTGAGATGTATTCTGAGTTTGTATCTTAGACACTTAGACTTCTATCTGTTGTATCTCTTTTCGATTTCATGTTTTATCTATCTTCCTTTATGCTCTACCTTAGATGTGATTGAGTTTACATTCTGCTATGTCACCCCCATTCGGGGAGTGTAAACTGTTTAGTTTTATACTGTTAGATGTATTGAGACCTAGGACAGCGTTCTACCGCCGACACTGCGGCGTAGGCTGGGCGTTGTTACGTTCTCGTGCCCTAACTCTAGGGTGCGGATCGTGACACATTTTTAGTGGTGGCCCATGCAGGTCGAGATTCATATTAGTGCGATTTCGTAGTAGCGCAACGACTTAGTTGTACTACTACGAGCCTGCTATAGGATATATAAATTAAGATGTTAGGATGAGAGGATACTCAATCACTGTTAGGATTTTTTGAGAGATTCCTAGGATGACCCTTGAGAATTTCATTTTGAATTCCGATTTAAACTCCTTTTCCTTGTTTTGATTCACCTTTTTCCTTGATTTGAATTTGATTTTGTGGATTCATTGTAGAACTTTGAATCCTGGTATTAGTTGATGATTTTGATAAAATTTTGTAGTTGTTGATTTAATTTTGTATTTAGATTAATATTTTGAAATCCAAGGTACTCAATCACACTTAGGATTCTTTGAGAGATTTCTGGGACGACCCCTGAGAAACTCATTTTAAACTTCAATTGGAATTCCTTTTTCTCTTGTTTGGATTCTCCCTCATTCCTTGCTATTGAATTTAAGCTTGATGGGTTCCTCTCGTTTGAACCGATGAGAAGGAACATATCTTCATTATTCTTTTTCGCCATTATTCCCTTGCATTCTTATTTACCTCTTATCTTAAACTCTGTCTCATTACATTAATTACCCATATCTTGTCGTCCCTACCAGATGCACTTCGAAACCCTTGAATCTTCGTATCTTTTGCATGGAGAAGGCTAAGGAAGTGACATAAATTCTGTAGCTCAGAAAAGACGTAACTGGTTATCAGATGACTAACTCGATCTTCATTATTTTTGTGCATTAATTACCACCTCTTGAACTCCCACTTTCTAATTGAGATCCTTGACGTTCCTTATCGTGACTTTGATATTCGGAATGTAATACTAGCTGTTACCCTCCAACAAATCTTATATGCAAGACCTAGACGAGCTCACCTTCGTGTAGGTATATCATGTCCCACTAAAATCCGTCTTCTTGTACTCTATTTTCTTGATATGATTTTTGGTCAACTGGCTAAACTATAACCTCTACCATTATACTAAATTTCTTCTTATTTCAATTAGAAATCCAACCTTGACTCAATTCTTTCGATCCGACATGTGATGGTGTTCTGCTTGTTTCCTTAGATGCTTAACCTTGTACCTCATCTGATTACTTGACCCGTTGGTTAAGAAACTTGGACTATGTAATTCCTTTCATCATTACCACCCTTATATCTTGTGCTGCTAAATTAGCCTTAGTTTTGCAAGCTTATCTATTTTCGAGCTTGGTCATGACATATTTTATTGGGTGGCCACCCACTAACATATTGTCTAATCAGAACCGGTATATGATGGTCTGATCAACCTATTGCACTTTGGTTCGCTTTTTCATGTATCAATCTACGAGAATGGAGACATAGTTAAACTTGACCCTAGAGTCTCATTCGCGACAGCCTTGACAATTCTCCTTGAAATCTTTTTATCGCCTATGAACCTCGTATTCGTACTCAGTCGAATTAAATTTAATCATGACCTGAACCTCCATCATTGGATGCTCGTGCTCATACTTTGATTTCATTGATTTTCCTTCTTGCCCAAGTCTCGTTTTATCCTGAAATTGATCAACTTAGATCGTGTCAAGACAAAAATCTATTTGTGATTTGTTGTGCCTAAATTTTCAATTTTTGCCATTTTATGGAATAATAACCTTTTAATAATTTCTTAGTTGCTTGTTAATGACCAATTTTCATATAGGATGGTAGACAGCCCTACAACCTTGATGATTGTTGTTCCCTTACCTTTCCAATTAGGACACCCTAGATTGTTTGTGTGTTGATACCATAGTACTGTTTTGACCTAGAATGATTAGTGTACCTAGGTGAGACTTCCAACTGCTACGGTATGCCCTGACCTTGTATACTATTCCTTCAAATTGCATGATTTAGATAAATTTATTTTAGACCTTGATTGTTGGAAAATAGGGACGTCACTCCATTAGTATCAGTTGTAGATATATAGGTTAGTCCTTGATGTGGGGATGTGTGTCTATAAACATGTAGCTTAGAAGATTTAGGAGAGATTATAGTATCAGCCTTGATAGGATGTACTAGTCTTTTGGTGAGTATAAATGTGTTATGAGAGATAGGGGCCTATATGTCTTAGTAATGCATCGTTCCTATGGTAATAGAATGTATTAATAGATGGTTAATAGGAAGATAATAGTTTGAGCATACCTATAGCCTATTATCAGTTCCTTTTCATCCTTAGTTAAGACCACTTTAAAATAGGTCCAGTCCCTTGGATATAGGTTCCAGTCCATATTCTATTGAAGTTCCATTACCGCCGTACAGCAGAGCTGTATTGGAGGTATTCCTAGATTGACACTTTTAGATGTTCGTTTATTATTCCAGTGTTAGGAAGTGTTACCTTAGATATTGGATAGGTTAGAGGCTCTAGAAGGAGTACTATCGATCTTAAATTTCGAGGACGAAATTTTTCTAAGGTGGGTAGAGTTGTAGCACCCAGTTTTCCAAATGAGGGTAATTTTAAAATTTCGTGTTTATAATTATTTTAATAACGATGTTTAATTCATGATATAATTTTTGGTGATTTTAAATTATATTAAAATTATTTAAATCAATGACTTGTGGTTTTGACGTTTTGCTAGTGAAACCCTAGAGACTGTTTGACCTAGAGCCTAACCATGTGATTATGATATTTTAATGTCATTTTTGGCCTAAGGATATTTTTTTGCATTTGACCTCTTTGAATTATTTTGATATTATTTTATTATTTATGATATTGTTTTGGGGTTATTTGAGTCGGATTCAAATTTCAACTCAATCCGACTTGAAACAGGGACCCGGGGGTAGTTTGACTCTAGTGGGACCCACACACTAGTTAGGCATGGCCCACATGATATTAATTTTAGTCCACATGATAGAAATATTTTAGTTAGAGGTTAGACTAATTATTATGGATAAGGTTAGTGTGATTAGAGACTTTAGAATGACTAATTTAGCCCCAACCAATTAGCCCTTTCCTAATACTCATAGAATAGGTTAGTGGGGGCATTTTGGACCTTACCATAATAGGACAAATAGCCCCATATGGTCAGCCACTTTGGGAGAGGATAGGCTCAAGTTCATTTCATTATTCTCATCCACACTCTCTCTCTTGTTCTTTCCCAAATTCCTAGAGAGCAATTCCTAGCAATTTCTCCACCAAATCATTCCATTTCACCACCAAATCTTCTTCTTTCCTTCTCCATTCTAGACAAGGAGGAAGCTACCCAAGTTTGGGAGGATTCGGAGCTCGTTCGTGTCCTTTTGGAATCTCTACGTGTCGGTGTCGCTCCGGGAAGGCTTTTCTTCGATTCGATCTACCGGGAGGTATAAATTCTTTCTCCTTTTCATTTTCTCATGCATATAGGTCTATTTTGAACCCATAGGAATGACCCCTATGGTTGTATCTCCATTTGTGTCCATTTCGTGTCTATTTGGAGGTCATAGGAGTGTCCTTTGTGTTGTGGTTGTGTCCATGTGGAAAAATTCCAAATTTGGACACACTATGTGTTGTTGTTATGTATGAATGAATTATTACATGTTTAATCTCATATTTTTGTATTGGAGATGTGTTCTATAGTATCTCATATATATATATTAGTGTAGAGAGTGAGTTCTTGATATATTATGTTATATACTTGTGTTCTTTTGTCTCAAACTACCTAAATTCGTCATGATTTTTATCCACGTTTTTAATTTCAGCCCTAACTTAGAAATGTCATAACTTCTAGCTCAAAGCTCGGTTTAATCTCCCATTTTTTTTAAAAGAAGCATATTGAAGTTAGCTTTTCCAAAAACATGTATTAATGGGCCTAATTCTTTCTGTAACTTTCTGGAAAATTATTTGAGTGTCAGCTGTACGAAAGACAAATGCGTTCTCGGTGTTTTCGCGATTCCGGGAGTTTCCGAAAACAAAAACGTGATCCGTTTGAAGTTTCGGAAAGCTAACACATAGATCTATAACATACTTTAATCCTAGATTTTAATTCATGCTGAGATGGTACAGTATTGATTATTAGTAGGAGTTACTATTCGGCATATGCATTTTGTGCACCCTTGTGTGTAATATAATATTCTATTTGATTTTAACCCATGTTAATGTATATACATTATGTAATTAAATAGAGAATGCAAGTATGAGTAAATGGTTAAATAAATGATGTATGTGGTGTAAGTATCCTATCTAATGTAAGCATGTATAAGTATGACTTGTAATGAATATGTAGGTTCCATAGTATGTAATGTATGGTGCATATAGTGGTGCAAGAGAATAAATGAATGATGAATGAATGCAAGCATGAATGTAATGTAATAATAGATGTAATGTATGCAATATACAAGTTAATGAGATGTAATGTTCTATGTTAACACAAATCCTATATTACCTCATGTACCCCCTTACACTATGTTGACACTATCACACTTGACACATTGTTCACTTATACTTTGACACTCTTTGATATGTATACACTATGTATGCCCATTTAACCCTCACTTGCCCCTTTGCCATGTTCACATACACACACATAGCCTCTTAAATAAGTATTTATGAATATAGTTAACTTAGCTATGTATGTATATTATATATATGTTAGCATATTGTGTTGTAATATATAAGTTTATATAACCATTTGAAATGCCATGATTATAGACCTAATGTTGAATACCAATATATGCATGTGTATATATGTGTAGACATATATAGCTTAAAGTAATAGATTACCTAGTGTATATCCAATGTAAATTCTTGCCTATTTGAGTATTGAATAATTGTATGCTATATAGAGTTGGGTGTATATTGGTTTGTATAGCCTTGTATTGATGTGTGCTTGCTAGAATAGTCTTGGTTAGGCCTAGTAAGACTTACTGAGTTAGGACATGACCTAGTTTGACCTAGTTTGACTAGTGCAGTTGACCAGAGTTGACCAAGGGTTGACTTTGGCCTAGTTTGACCTAGATTCATGTAGAATACATTGTAGTGCTTTATATTACCCTTCTGGACATGTTGTGACTTGTGCTGTTCTAATTAGGAGCCAGACACCTCTCCTCGGACAGTATCTTTACCTTGGACATTCAGATATCAGGCGAGTACATTCTCTGATCATTTCATATCCTATTTAGAATTATTTTCCTGCTTTAAATTACTTTACTTGATACTATCACGTTGGTCACACGGATTGGTACTATATGGATCTTTTTATAAGATGTTATCCCCCTCGGGAGCATCGGATACTGCATGTTTTGTGCGTTTTACGAATCATCACGTATCTCTATGCTTCCTCTGATTTACGAATCGCTTGTGACACATGTACTCTCATGTTCACAAATCCATCATGAATCACCTTCACGTATCACTCATTTTATGAGCTATATGAAGTTTCACGAATCTTAACATAACTTGAACAGATCCTTGTGTATTGATTGGGGATGGGGGAGTAGAAATAGACATGTAAATATTATCCAAGTAGCTGTAGTCATGAATCACTCTCTTAGCTGTAGTCATGAATCTCCTATGCCATTCACATGTTTATATTTTACTCTGACTCACTAGTCACTGTTAGTTCTCTATGTATAGTAGATATTTCTATTACAGTTCTCTTTCTCTGTTTACATACTATATTTCCTTCCGATCCTGTATCTTACTTTACTGCATGATTATATTTTCTAACCTGCTATGATCTGTTGAGATGTACTGTGCTCGCTCCAGTCCTGACTGGACCCGTTGATAAATTTTACAGATAGCCTGGAGGTTGTCTGCTAGCCTAGAGGAGACAGTAGAGGTTGCATAGATAGCTAGGGTTTTTGCTTATAGTTTATTTTCAGTCATCTTGAGTTGTATTTATGGATTACTGTATTTGAGTTTTGAGATATATTCTGAGTTTGTATCTTAGACACTTAGACTTCTATCTGTTGTATCTCTTTTCGATTTCATATTTTATCTATCTTCCTTTATGCTCTACCTTAGATGTGATTGAGTTTACATTCTGCTATGTCACCCCCATTCGGGGAGTGTAAACTGTTTAGTCTTATACTGTTAGATGTATTGAGACCTAGGACAGCGTTCTACCGCCGACACTGCGGCGTAGGCTGGGCGTTGTTACGTTCTCGTGCCCTAACTCTAGGGTACGGGTCGTGACAACTTCCACTCCACCTCTGGTGATGATGTGACCTAAGTACGAGATACGATCCAGCCAAAACCCGTACTTACTGAACTTCGTGTACAACTGGTGTTCCCTGAGTATCTGAAGAACTACACGAAGATGCTGCTCATGCTCTGCCTCACTCTTGCTATAGACTAAGATGTCGTCTATGAACACTATCACGAACTGATCCAAATAGGGAATGAAAATACGATTCATGAGGTCCATGAATACAGCTGGCGCATTGGTCGCTCCAAATGGCATAACAAGGAACTCCCAATGTCCATACCTCGATTTAAATGCTGTCTTCGGGATGTCTTGCTCTCTGACTCTGATTTGATGGTACCCTGACCGCAAGTCAATCTTCGAGAATACAGCCGCTCTCTTGAGCTGATCAAATAAGTCATCTATCCTTAGTAGATGATACCTGTTCCTGATTGTTACAGAGTTTAAGGTACGATAATCAACACATAATCTTGACGTACCATCCTTCTTCTTCACAAGAAGCATCGATGCTCCCCAAGGTGATCCACTAGCACGAATGAATCCCTTGGTTCTGAGTTCTTTAATCATCTTGTACAAGATTTCCAACTCTGAAGGTGCCATCCTGTAGACTCTCTCTGATACTAGTGTCGCCCCTGGAATTAAGTCGATGGTGAACTCTATCTCCCTTTCTGGGGGCATGCCTGGAAGCTCTTCGAGAAATACATCAGAAAACTCTTCTACTACTCTGGAAAACTGAACTGCTACTGCTACTGCCATCTGCAATACTGGTGGAGAAGGTTCTATTTTGCCCCTGGAAAATGAAAACTCTGTCTCACTGGAAATACCAAAAATAATCCTGCCAATATGGCAGTCTATTCTTACGTATTGCTCCTTCAACTAATCCATTCCTAGGCTAAGGGACCGATTCAGCCCGGGAGGAACGAGTATAACAAGTGCCAGCCTTACATCGGCGTGGGTTATTCGAAAACTTTCGCACAGGGCTCGCTACCCGTCGCAAAAGGGTCGCCGTCTAACCCAGCTATAGTCCATAATGGCTTGACACTGCCAGTGGCCTTCACACCCTTTCACTGCTTAACAAATGCATGTGACACGGGATGAATATGATAGCTGCTTAATGCTTACAAATTCATATGCTTGCCTCGAAACATGTTGACATGCTAATTGATCAGGATGGTTAGAAAGATCACATAATAGATAGCTAACATGTTTATAAAAATACTTGAATCAAATGCAGAGCTTAGATTTTAATTAGTCATTCGTCAGTACATGTGATCATACTGATCCTCGCTCTTGCAGGTCCCGCGAATCAAGAAGGACGCGCCAACTAGCTCGGCGACGCTCGTGATTTTGAAGCTTCGGCCGTGCGCCGAAGACTTATCCCGTAACTCCACTTTTGAAGACTCTCAATTGTCCAAGGAAGATGGCTCAACATCCCTCCATTCCAGGTCACTGGAGTACTTTATTGTATATTGAAGGATGTGTGCAATGTATGGAACGGCTATCTCAAAGTTTCCTTTACTTAATGTGTGATTCAATTTGTCTACTTATTCTTTTAGATCTCGTGTCTCGGATTACCTTATGACTATGCCTTGTACGATCGCAAATTAGGTTCGCAGACAACAGGGGACGGTGCTTGCTATAACTTCGATAGCCCAACAAAACTCTTTTCTAACGTGTTCGTGCAACGACTTGACAAGCAAGGGCTACGTCAAGCCTTGCATCGAGGGAACGTGCTGTGCACGCGTTCGACTTGAACAATCAAGTTCTTTGGGTGCATAGACTTAAGCAACAAGCAATGAAATATAACTTAAACTAGGGGACAAGCGAATGTTAATATTAATTGTAGTTCCAATAATATTGTATATTTTAAATAAAAAAGAATACAATTTTAACTTTAACTAGTTTGAAGTAAATGTTAAATCAAAAACTATTTTAAATTTTAGCATTAATATTAGTTTTAATAATATTGTAAATTTTAAATTAACAGGAATGCCACGGTATTAGAAACCTAACTGATGTCACGTTGCTCGGGCTCGGTTAGTGTTCGTCTAAACTCGTACGTGCGAACTAGTTATTAGTAATAAAAATCAAAAATTGAATTTTAAGTTTAAAATCTAGTCGAGCTCGATCCTTTCTCTTTATCCTATCTCCCACTCTCTCTCTCTCTCTCTCTCTCTCTCTCGGGTTCTCTCTCACAGATTGTGTTCACTAATACCATATCATTAGAAATAATTACACAACAGTAAACGTAGCATTAAATACTGCTGCATGCGTTATCATACACAATTTAATAATAAACACTAATACCATATCATTAGAAATAATTACACAACAGTAAACGTAGCATTAAATGCTGCTGCATGCATTATCCTACAGAAGAGGGCCACGTGGAGAATGCTGCTGCATGCTTCCTCATGCGTCATTAGTTACACAATTTAATAATATATGTACCCAGAAGACGAGAAAGTTGTGTTGTTGGAAGTTGTTTCCTTAAAATTATGCTTACTTCTAGAATCATTCAAGCATTTTCATGAGCCAACAAAAGAGGGCCACGTGGCGGAGGTAAAAGGAAGACGAAAAGGTTGTGTTGTTGTCTTGTTGGAAGTTGTTTCTTTTTGGTTAAAATTTGCCATGTCGTCGGTCATGTCAGATGATACACAATATTATTTAACATGCCACATCAGATGCCACATAAGGAGGGATATATATATGAGGGACAATTTGGAGGTACGAATAACATTATTCTTTCTTTTTTGTATTATTTCTTGTCCTTCGTTTCTTCTGTTGGTTTCTAACACACTCTATTTTCTTCAATGGCGACGTCACATGGAAAAACTGATCGTCGTATGGAAGAATTAGTTGATGAAGAAAGCTTCGCTTCAAGAGCAGTGTCAGATGATTTGGATGATGAACAAAGTTTGGAAGCTGTTAACTTAGGAGACAACAAAGAACAAGATGAAGAAAACAACGGAAGAATGTATCAGAACGATGACGACGACATCAACGCAAACAACGAAATATTATTTCTTATCACCATTTCTAATGGATTTAAGAAATGCTTTATATTTTTACATTTATTTCTCATACTTATTTTGTTTTATTCTATTCCTAGGGACGATGGTGAATCTCCATTGGATTTTGATGCAACGACGATGAAAAAAATATTGCAGTCTACCAACATTAACAAAGCTCCAACAGAACTCTTACATGAAGATATTGTTGGCTTACAGTTCAACTCTATTGAAGAAGCAGAGACATTCTACCAGATATATTCAAAAGCAGTTGGTTTCAGTATTAGAAAGAACGAATTAAAGAAAAACAAATCTGGGATGGTGATGGTTCGTAGTTGGTGTTGTTCGAATGTGGGATTCAGACAGAAGAAATACAATGAAGCTCCTAACAGGGTTCGTGAGCCAAGAAGTGAAAGCAGAAGTGGTTGTAAAGTAATTTTTTGTATTGGGTTCACCAATTCTATAAAGCTGTGGGTCGTCAAAAAATTTCACGTACATCACAACCATAGCCTAGCGAATGATTATGAAACAGGTTTTTTGAGATCTCATCGTAAGATATCAGCCGCAGAGTTGGAACAAGCTAAGCTTATGAAGCAATCAGGGATGGAGACTAGAGATATATGGAATTTAGTTGTCCACCAGAAAGGTGGCTGTGATAAGGTTGGATGGACGAAAAAAGATTTATACAATGGTTTAGCTAAAGATAGTAGAGCACTAGACGATGTTGATGCTACAACAACACTTATATTTCTTCAATCTAAGGAGGGCATTGACCCAGATTTCTTCTACGCGTACAAGGTAGACGAAGATTCCATATTGACCCATCTCTTTTGGGCTAACGGTGCATGTCGATTCGATTACAAATTATTTGGAGATTCACTAGCATTTGATTCTACATATAAAATAAATAAAAGTCAAATGCCATGGTGGCTCTAGTGGGTACAAACAATCATGCAATGACTTGTGTGTTTGGGTTTGCAATGATCCATAATGAGATTGCAGAGACATATTCTTGGGTTTAGAAAAATTCCAAGAGTGTATGAATGGCAAATTACTAGTGACAGTTCTCACGGATGGTTGCAGATCCATGAATAAAGCAATTGAGGATTTAATGCCCAGTGCAGTTCATCGAACGTGCTCATGGCATATCCCAAATAATGCAGCCAAACATGTACACCGAGAGCATTTTACAAATATATTGAGTCTTCTGATTAAAAGGTACATCGTACACTTGCTACTTTACTTTGAAGTATGTTGTTGTTACAATATTACAACTTTAGTTACTTTCCATGTTTTCTAAACAGGTACTATTTAGTCAAAGAATTTAAAAACCGTTGGCAGCAGATGCTAAGGGACTATAATATAGAGAACAATGAGTGGACCACTGCATTACACAGAACGAGGGAGCGATGGGCGGACACATTCCTACGTGGAAATTATTTTGGTAGTTCTACTGCAACAAATAGATGTGAATCTATGAACGCATTTCTGAAAAGATTTTTGAATGAGAAGCTGCCACTATGGAAGGTCCTTCAAATTTGTGACCACCGTTTGGCAGCCTTACGTTACGGCCAGATAAGTAAGCATGTTACTGATAAACTCTCATCACCAGCTGTGAAGCAAACTAGCATGGCCGAAATAGAAGATAAATTTGTCACAATTTATACTAAAATGGTGTTTATAGAGGTAAGGAAGGAAATCACACGTTCTGATACATATACTGTTCTCCACCTTCATATCGTAAGAGAGACAGAAGTTTGCACTATCCAAAAGTATATGTCGCCAAACAGTGTCAACCGAAAGGTTACATTTGATCGGGCCGACAACATCATAAAATGTGACTGCTTGTGGATGGAGACCAAGGGGATTCCTTGTAGGCATATTTTTTCAGCAATGAAGAGATTGCAAATTGGAGATATTCTAAAGAACTTGATAAAAACTCGTTGGCTCAAGGATTGCAAAGAGAGTTATCTCTCCGGACCTGGCGTAGAAAGAAGATTCATCTACCCAGACAGTATTGAGAACAGAAGGTATGGTGGTATTAAAGAACAAGTTAATATGTTTACGTATTATTGTAAAAAATCAAGCAAAATTCAAGAGAAGGGAACGGAGTTGATGTCGTCTGTTCTGATGGAGTTGAAAAAAATGGTGACCGATATTGGTAAAGAAGAACAAATGGTAGCTGATGCAGTTCATGGAGTGCATGAATCTTTTAAAGAGCCAAATTCGGTAGCAACAAAAGGAAGGCCTTCTCAAGGGAAATCAAGCCAGCCTAAAGTAAGTCAGACTATCCCGAAGCCTAGAATTTGTAGAGTTTGTAAAAAATTTGGTCACGATTTTTGTAATTGTAAAGTACGGAAGCGAAACAGCGACAAAGAGCAAATGAAATCAAATGAAACGTCGTCGACTTAAGACAATGTCTTTCCTATGTGGCAAGATGTCATTCACACAAGACAATTAGATAAAAATATGTTCTCCAATGCAAAAGTTTGAAAAGACAATAAAATTACTTTTTATTCAACTTCCAAGACAACTTTTTCACTTCTTCTTTTTTATATACATAAAAGTCATTTTGAAGGGGCAGATGCTCACAATAGGGTTGGAGATGCTCTAATAATCAACTTTTTTTATAATTCTCCGTCAATTGGGCACATCAGTACACAGATAATGGTGTCGACTTGGCAGAATTCGAAGGGGCAGATTCATTGGTATTAATGGCATATAAATGGCAGTAGTTGGGAGAGTTTGTTCTCGTCTTACTTAGCTTTACTTGAGAAGGGGAAGATGTATTGGTATTAATACAAATTAATTGAATTGAATTCGAAGTGACTGCCACTTGGCGTATGAGTTCGAGTTGTCCTTGCCTATAAATGGCTATAGTGTAGGGAGAGTTTGTTCTCGTTTCACTTAGCTTTTCTTGTGAGATGGACTCTACCGATCCTCCGCCTTGGCAAGACGCTTTCCTGTTGGTTGTCGATCTCCCCGTTCGAAGAAGCTTTGGTGGTGAAATCCTTCAGAAGACTGAGATGTGCCTAGTGGACCGTCCGTGTTCGTGCACTTCAGCGACTGTGTGCCATGATGTTGGTTATTGGAAGAGCCCCAGGGTTTGGGTTGATTGCCAACCCACACTCTATCGAAGCGCCCGCACGTTGATTCGCTCTGACTATGCACGGTGTTCCGCCTCACAGAATTCCTTTACCTCAAGGAGTTCCTTTGTCTCTAGGAATTCCTTTGCACTTTGACGATGAAGTGATTTTCTCTGACGATGCACGGTGTTCCGTGTTCGTGCACTTCATTAGAAGACTGAGATGTGCTAAGTTTTCGTGTTCGTGCACTTCATCGACTGTGTGCCATGATGTTGGTTACTGGGTCCGGGATCGCTCTTGCTCTTGCTCTGACGATGCACGATGAAGTGATTTGCCTCAAGGAATTCCTTTGCCTTAAGGAGTTCAATTGCTCTCAAAGAATTCCTTTGCAAGGTCCTTTGCCTCAAGGAATTCCTTTGCTCTCGAGGAATTCCTTTGCCTCACGAAATTCCTTTGCTCTGACGATGCACGATGAAGTGATTTGCCTCAAGGAATTCCTTTGCCTCAAGGAGTTCCTTTGCTCTGACGATGCACGATGAAGTGATTTGCTCTGACGATGCCCGCACGCTGCTCACAATCAACTTTTTCTTGGTAGTAGGATTTTATATAGTAGTTCAGACTTTCATATGTAAATAAAAGTCAAACTTGTCGTGGTTTTGACAATGTAAATGTAATTCAAAAATAATTTTATTATAAAAGACAGAGTAGACCAGACGTTATAAAAGACAGAAGTTCCTTTCCCAATTACATAATTACATTGTTGTTTTACAATGTCATTGCCAGGTTGGTATTACATATTCGCTTGAAAGCAACTTCTTAGCCCATACCAACCTCATCATTGTAATCTTCTAGTGAGTGTCATCGTTATTTCCTTCCGGTATTTCGAAGGGAGTACTCTTCAAGCTCATCATATAATACGCCATGTACAAGAGGCAGTTGGGTGCCTGTTGTTGTGGGCATCGTGGAGAACAATTCAGCACTTTGCTCTCATACTCCATCTTCGTCGGGCATCTCTCCCTCATCATATCAACGTTTCTCCTGACGAAAGGCTCTAAGGTCTTCTTTATTAATTCTGCATCCACCTTGCCCTTTTCGTACGTGGTTTATCTCAAGGAGTTGTAGTATGTCCAGTCGTAGGAGATAAAGTTGAATGTAAGCAGCGGATAGTGTCTGATGGATACATTAAAGAGTGGGATGAATAGCAACTCTATGTCATCCTCTAAACCCATGACGAAGTCTTCTACATCTGTTTTGAAAGTTTCAAGGGCGCCGACTTTTGCTTCTGGTTCAATGGCACGTTCAACGATGTTCTGTTTCCTAAAAACAAAACACAATATCATGAGTAATTTTTTTATGTCATTTTTCATCGGTGTACATATGAATATGGATTTTTTTTTTTAGATTCTTACCAATGTGTGGGGTATCAAGAATGCAGACCACTTATGTTTCAATGTGTGGGGCGCCGGCTTTTGCTTCTGGTTCAATGGCACGTCCTTTGAACTTGACGGGGCATACCTTCTTGCAATGCCTTGAATTTCTCTCAGCTTCCTTATTGTTAGGTTCAGTATGCCAGCCTCCATGTCTTCATAGTTGAGTATGTATTGCAGGTCTATTGCCGATAGCTGGATTGCAACTTCATTTTTACCCTCTTTCGACAAAAATAAGTATACAATATCACTGCACATAAATTTAGTTTAGATTAAATTAATAAAGATTCTCATTACATAATTATGAAAAAAGTCTAAAAAAAGAAGGGTCATTCGTCGTCCAACAGACATGGAGAATGATAATTCGTCGTCCATCTGACACAGAGAATGGTAATTCGCCATCCAACTGACACGAAAAATGGTAATTCGCCATCCAACTGACACGGAGAATGGTTGTTCTCCGTTATGAATTGGACGGAGATTGGGCGAGTTCAGAATACATACTTTGGACACTTCTTTTTGGGAATTACGATGTCGATGTATTGCTTCTTCAGCTCTTCATTCGCATCTTTCCAAAGTAAGAGTTCATCGCATTCCCTTAGTATGACACGGTTCCTATTTAATTCAGCCATTTTGGCGACTTCTCTGAATTTTGGAGCGGCATTCATCTTCCGCTTTTTATTAGCCTTTCTAACTTTATTCTTTTCCAAGGGAGTAACATCTTTATCGGCTAATGGCGCTGATGGTTTTCTGAACCTCTTTTCCCCCGATCCTCCTCTTCTTTTGGCTTCTTTTGGAGGAGAAAGTTCAGCAGCTGCTTGAGTCTCCTCATGCTGCAATGCTACAACAATGGCTTGGAGATCAGCGATTTTTGCATCCTTTTCAAGGGCTTCAATATTTAACGATTCAACTTTATTTAGAAGCTCCCTTTTCTCATTAACGGGCCTTTCATTTGTTTCTCTGAGCTGCTCGATTATTTGTACTGAAATAAAACAAACAACAATGAAATGTATGATGTGAATCTAACATGGAGAATGACATTCTCCGTGTAATATAACACGGAGAATAACCTACCGAGTATCAAAATGATAGAGAACAGCAATTATCCGTTTCAAATAACACGGAGAATGCCATTCTCCGTGTTATTATACACGAAGAATGGCCATTCTCCTGGAAGATTACAAATCAGAAATTTGAAATAGAAAAGATTTTACCTTGTGCATGTAGCTTTTTAACATTGTCAATGAGCTGTGCATTTTCAGCAATAAGAACAGAATTCTGCTTTCTCAAATCCTCCAGTTCAAGCACAGAGCCCTCCATCACAACGTTGACTGCACGTTGTTGCGCTTCTTGTGCCTCGAGCTCTTTCAGCATTTCTTTGAGTTTCTCGTTCTTAAGGTTGGCTGCACGTAACTGCGCTCCTTGTGCCTCTATCTCTTTTAACTTTTCTTTGAGTTCTTCATTCTGTGTAAGAATATTAGAATGATGTCTTCTCCAATCCTCCAATTCCTGTGCTGAGTCATCCATCACAGAGCCCATTTCATCATGCTGTGGTATTTGTTGTTCATCAAAATTATCTCCACCTGCTTGTTGGTGTTCTTCCTCTCCCTTTTTTCAACTTTTTGTATAGGTGGCTCATCTTCTTTGTGCCCTTCTTCTTCCCCAACAGGTATAACCAGATATTCAAATATCATCTTTGATCTCAACTTGTTGTGATATTCGGCCTTGAGGAAGTTTGAGATTTCGTACCCATTCCATGTGAAAATTTTTGGGTAATCAGGAATTGGGTCGAACTTCCTTTTCACAAATGTACTATGTTCTGCAAACCAATAGAGGAAGTATATTGTGTAACCTTCCAATTTGGAGTAAGCCATTGAGTAATCCCTCCATTCAGTTTTGCTTCTAATCCTCTTTATGCTATCCATTACATATGCCAGGATTAACCTTGGCCAGCATATACTGTTAATGACGTCCATACTGTCTTCCAAGGCCAAAAATCTGTACGGCAAATTTGAACCGCCAGACTTTGTGAAGAATACTGTTTGGCACAAGTGGAAGATTATTAGCTTGGCCAAATCATCTGGATTAATAGCGTTATCTCGGCCATGAAGCCGTTGTAACAATTCAAAGAACTTCTCTCTCACTTCCTTATTCGTGACTTCTGAGTGTTTGCCCTTAGAATTAGCCAGCGATCTTGTAAAGTGATCTCTATACCGGCTCAATGATGCTGGTGGTGTGGACTATTGTTGTTTTTCTATTATCAATATTCTATAAATAACATCAATATCGCTTTCTTCATTCAGCGGTAGACCAAAGATGACTGCCATATCATCGATGCTTGGCGCAATTTTAACAGTGGTGCTCAATTCAAAGCACCCAACGCCATCTTCTTCTTCTGTGTAACTTGTAATAAAATTCTCAAGCCCTTCCGTTACCATGGCCAATTCGGAGACGTGGACTCTTTTTTGGTAGAAAATCTCGACAAAATTCCAGAAACCAATATTCTTCAAGGAATCAATAACTGGCTCAGGTAAACGGCTAACATCTATATTGACCACCTCTATAAGATTTAGCATTGGCTTGAAAGTAGAACGAAAAAGTCTTGATTCCTTATTTCTGACAGATTTTTTTTCTACAAAGCAAAAAAACAAAAAAATTAGGTTTCTGTCAACTGTTCTCCGTCAATATAAAATAGAGAATATCCATTCTCCGTCAAATTGAAATAGAGAATGATCATTCTCCGTGTTAATTAACACGGAGAATGGCCATTCTTATGGGTTTTAACACTGGGAATGACATTCTCCGTGTAATTTAACACGGAGAATGTCATTCTCCATTTCAAATTAAACGGAGAATAGCATTCTCAATAGTTTTAATACTGGGAATGGCATTCTCTGTGTAATTCAATACGGAGAATAGCATTCTCCGTTTCAAATGACACGGAGAATGTCATTCTCCGTTTAAATTAAAACGGAGAATGGACATTCTAATGTGTTTTAACACTAGGAATGTTATTCTCCGTTTCAAATTACACGGAGAATGCCATTCTCCGTTCCAAATTAAACGGAGAATAGAATCCTCAATCATTTTAACACTGGGAATGCTATTCTCCGTGTAATTCAAAACGAAGAATGCTATTCTTTCTCTTTCGTTTTAACTCTTGTAATGCCATACTCCGTTTAATTTAACACGGAGAATAGAATTATCCATTTCAAATTACACGGAGAATAGCATTCTCCGTTTAAATTAACACGGAGAATAGCATTCTCATGTGTTTTAACACTGAGAATGCCATTGTCCGTTAAATTAAACGGAGAATGATATTATTGATTTAAATTACACGGAGAATGGCATTCCCAGTATAATTTGACTGGGAGAATGAATATTCAAATGCGTTTTAAGACGGAGAATGTCATTCTTCGTGTAATATATACAGAATTTATGAACATAAACTCAAAGTTATACCTTCTGTTTGTATTTCTTCTTGCACTTCTTTTTGCATAGCATGTTTTCCTTTTTTCTTCTGTGCAACTTTCTTAGAATATGGTTTCCGTTGTTCTTCGTCTTTTCCTTTTGGATTTTCTGCAACTGGTGCATCTTCTCTAATTGGTGATGCTGCCAGTGATGATTCTGCCGCCGATGACGACATGGTGTGAATATTGCGAATGGAGAGGAAGATTTGAAGATTTTGGAGGAGAATCACCTAGGTTTGATAATAGAGTAGCGTATGGAAGAAGAGGAAGAATTGAAACCGTTTTTTTTTGTAATAATAGGTTTTGGAGGTGTTTTGAATTAATTAGAAGGGTAAAAAGGTCATTCGATGGAAGGGCAAAAAGAATTAAAACCGTTATATATATATATTTTGTTAATTCTGGGCACGCGATGAAACATTATTTTGCGGTGGGTTTTACATAAAACTTTTGCAATTTTTGGGCATTTCATAAATTTTCCCAAATTTTAGGATTATATGGCAGCAAGATTATGAAACAAATGAACATTTTGATATCATTTTTATCCCACATTTTAAGAACATTACAACTCAACAAAACAAATGAACATAATACATTAGAAATAAAAGAAGAAAAAATTATCATTTTCCATATCAATCATTTCAGTTTGGACTCCTTTCTGCTTAATTATATTATATACGCAACTTAGATAGTACTTCATCGTGATATGAAGTTGTAATCCATTCAGCAGCTTTGCGTCTTTCCATTCCCGCATCAAACTGCATATAACAAACATAACATCAAAAATATGGCTCTAAAAAGTGTAATTTTTTGACGACATATTTTCATACTTACATTGAGAGAACGGTAGTCCAGACTACATCGGTCTTTCATGAATGCAATTACAAAATCTCACAATCAACTGAATTGCCTTGGCGGGGAACATAAGGACGACGTTTTATTGCAAAAGTAGAAAGGCTGAACCTAGCATCTCTCAACTTCAAAATCTCTTCTTCGAGAAAGTGATCCAAATTTGAAAGCTACAATTTTCATAATACAATATGTATTAGTATACCGCGGATCTTGTACGCAATTCATAAAAATTGATGAATATGAGCTTACTATTTCTTTTATGACTGATTTGTTTTGAATCGGATCATCTTTAGATGCAAGTGAGTCCCAAATGTCAACAGTCCTTGTTTTAACCAAAACTCTTGTAAGAGTATAGTGTCCGTCCAAAAGAATGGGTATGTATATCTGAATCAGGATTAATTAGGTAAAATAAATTAGTAAATTTTCAGAAAATTAGGATTAATATTTAAACAGAAATACATTAATACCTCGTTACAAATGCTTAAAGATCCCATGTAATCCTTGAAATATTTGCACTTCTTCCATATTTCATAAAGCTTTTTGTCAAATGGAGGTAACATTGCTTTCTACATACACATCAATTAATACATTACGAAGGACAAACAAACGAGAAATTTTTTAATGCATATGCATTGAAGAATAAAATGCTCACTCACCGTTATCCTTATTGTTAAAATCCATACATTAGCTTTATTGGAGGTTCTTTTTCGTTCCTCCGCGGTAAGAAGAGTAGAGACAATGCCTACAATCTGAATAAATCATTAAAAATGTCAGCTATGGAATCGAAGTAAACATAGATGGCATCTAAGAAAAAATATACTATCTATACATACCCCATTTTTAATTTTTGCTAAAGGAGCTAAGGACTTCATCTCAGCCTGAGACACATAGATTTTGTTGCAAGATGATATTATTTCTCTAAGAAAAGAAACGAATAAATTAGGAGAAAAAACTGTTGGAATTAAATCAAAACTCATATTACTTACTCTTCAGGTCTATCATCCGCAAAAATATAGTCATAATAACTCGAAGAACCACTAGTACGCTTGCTAGGCTTCGAGGTTGAACTTTTTGTTAAACTTTTCAATGGTGTGACCGGATCTAAATTTCCACGCATTCTTTTCGAAGAACTGCTAAAGAGAGTTTCTTCTGTCGGACACAATGCGAGAATTCGGTCCATTGCTTTATTAAGTTTTTGTAGCAGCACGTCCTTCTCATCGGAAGATTCAACGGAAACCTCCTCCACATTATTAAATACTCCAGATGAAGATGTCTTCTTCAAAGTTGGATATTCTTCAATCTTCTCCAAACGACAAGATAAATTCATTTGTTCAATTTCTATTGAACCAAGCTTAGAATTGATCGATGCAATTTGAGCTAAAATCATCGACAGTTGAAGGAGGGAAGGGCGCCAGAATCGGTCACCAGAAAATTTCTACGAAAATTTCATATGCAGGCCCAACGGGCAGTGAAGGAGGGAAGGGCGCCAAAATCGGTCACCATGCACGACGTGTTCCAGCATACGCACAAAAGACGGAAGGACGGGAGCTTCATCGACAAGAGGGCCAAGAAGACTGATGTAAGTACTTATGTTTATGAGATTTACGTTAGAATTAAAAGTATTCGGACTATAACTTAGGTAAACTTAGGATTCACACTTAACTTAGTAAAACATAGGATTTAGATTACAACTTAGGTAAATCTTATAATATAAACACATTCATTTGATAGGCTACGTATCGTGAGGCCCTTAGTCGGGCTCAGTTAACTGACACTGAGGATGTCGGTGAAACGACGCCCGCCCGGACGCCGTCTTCTTTGGCCGCTCGCAACGACTTGTTCGTAGATACCGTCGGCGGCTTTAAAAAAGGGCTCCTGTATGGAGTCGGCTCCCTAGGGCCGTTGTACATGGCGACGCAGAGATTTCCACCGACACCGCCTCCTTCCGTGGCCCCGACAGACGATGATGTTAGGTTGCAGCTTACGCAGCTGCACGAGGCGGTGTCGTCCTTGCGGAAGCAATTTGCCACATATTTTCCGCCTCCGTCTGCTGATGGTGTCGGTCCGTCTTCTACTGGTCCGTCGACTGCTGGTGTTGGTCCTTCTTTCGTGGGTTATCTTTCTTTCAACCCTGATGCCCCTATTGTACCGCCGCCGACTGTGACGGCACTCCTGGATCTTATGTTGCCAGAGCAGCTACGTCGACTTCCGAGCAGTGTCTACGATGGCTTGCCGCCGTACCTAGTGGAGGAGTATATTCGTCGATCGCAGCAGGGATTACCACCACCGGGCAATTGAACTCCTCCTCCTCCTTAAAATATTGTAATTTAGAAAATTTAGAATATTTGTGGCAATTTTGGATTATTTGTGTCATTATCGGATTATAATGACGGATATTAGGTTACTCTTCAGGATAATTGATGTATATTTTCTATTAATTTGTTTGGTCTATATGATTCTTGGATAATTGGTGTGCATTAAATTCGTATGTGCATATTTGGTCTATGTGATTCTTGGATAATTGGTGTGCATTATATATTTGGTCTATGTGATTGTTGGATAATTGGTATGCATTATATGTTGGTTTGGTTTATGCATATTTTTGTGAACAAGGAAAGTGCTGCAATTTTTTTCCAAAAAATCTCAGTTAGCGACGGACTGGTGACCGGTTAGCGATGGATATTTCCAGTTTTCGACTAATTTTTGACGGAACTTCCGTCGCTACCTGGAGATTTGAAACTGTTTCCAGGTAGCGACGGGTGGTCGACAGAATATCCGTCGGCATGGTTCTGGTGGTATACAGTTCGACGGCAAATCCGTCGCCCAAGACGACGGATAATCAGCCACTAATCAGTCGCTCGCTCGACGGCGTAGCGACGGACACTCCGTCGACAAGGTTATGGAAATGTGGGACATTTCCAGAACCATGGCGACGGATAATCAGCTGCTAATCAGTCGCTCTGTCGACGGCGTAGCGACGGAGTACCGACGGCTAATCCGTCGCCATGGTTCTGAAAATGTCCCACATTTCCAGAACCTTGTCGACGGATAATCCGTCAGTCTGCCGTCGCTAATCCGTCCTTTGTTATCGACGGCCTTCGACGGACTAGCGACGGAACGATACACTCTGATACGCTATTACGACGATGTGCCGACGGACCATTACGTCGCTATTGTCCACACAGTTCAGTATTTAATACTTGAAATGGATGAAAGTCCGTCGGAAAGTAGTCGCTAATGCTTTGAATTGTGAAGTCGACATGCCGTCGCTATTCCGTCGCTTGACGACTACGTAGCAACGGACATGTATTAGCGACGAGCTGATTGCCGACTGATTTTTTTGGCCAAAACCCGTTATTGATCGGTCGCTAACCGAAATTCCCGTCGGACGGGCGATGGATCTGGCCGTCTCTAAATCGACAAATTTTGGTAGTACTTGGTGGGACCCTCCCTAAATCGCCAAAACCCATCATCAAATCGGATCTGGCCGTCGCTAATTCTCCTTTGCCATCACTTCAGTTCATGCCTATTGCTGGGACCCTCCCTTAATATTACATTGTAGAAGCATGGAATTTCAGGCGCATCCACAGGCCAGAATTCCTATGTACTTAATATTATATGCGCCAGGGAGCTCTAACGAAGTACTTGGTACAGCAAAGAACAGCAAAAGTGTAGACATCAAAAGAATTTTTATTTCAAATAAAAGTCTATTACATGTCTAAAAAAGGCTTTACAAAGGAGAATTTCTACAAAGAAGAAAGATCCTAAGACTACAGCCAGACGCAGCAAATTGCTATGCGCCTCCCGCCAGGCACATCACCAGTCAGGCGCTTCACTTCAGTGTCTCAGTCAGGCGTATCTCTTCAGCGTCTCAGTCAGGCGTATCTATTTCAGCGTCTCAGTCAGGCGTATTTATTTCAGCGTCTCAGTTATGCGCATCATGAAGTCTCAGCATATGCGATCTACTTCGACTCGATCAAGTGCTTCGACTAATGAAGTATTTATTGAGCAGAACAAGAGTGGCTAACACCCCACTCTAGCAGAAGAAAGAGCTCTCCAAAGTCCAAAGAAGATGGGACCACCACAATTTCGATCTGCGGCTCTTCCAGCATAACGGAGACAGGGCTCGAGCATCTCGATCTTTGGATGCAACAGGTACCTTCCGCCTGCCTCAGAAGCCCGCGATTTCGATTTTTGGATGTAACAGTCACCTTCAAGTGCATGAATAAAGACAATTCGTCGTATCTTCAATCTTGTCAACAGAATGTGCTCGAGCAAATAAGTTCATTCGGAAAGACATGAGAGAACGAGAAGCAAACTCTCTCACTGCTGCTATTTATTGGCCGGGCAAATTAAACCCATGCGCCAAGTGGCGGGCTCTCCGAATCCCGTGCAATGAATTTGTATTTATGGTGATGAACCTCATGCTTCGAATTTGGCCAAGTCAAAATAGCTATTTAAAGCACTCGAGGAACGCAACAGTCGGACCAATAAAGATGCGTCAAGCAAATGAATGCGCCGGTCAGATACTGCGCATCGTACAGACGCGCCCGTCGGTACCAAGCGCCCTGTATAGATGCGCCCAACAAAGCACAGATCCATGCGTCCTAATCAACATGGACCTATGCGCCTAGTGGAACGCAGATCAATGCGTCCACTCAACAGCCTATCACCCGTCAAAGAACATTAAATGCTGAAGTCCTGACACGACAGCAGCCATGCCTCGATGACAGAGCAGCAACAACTTTTACAGAAAATGAAGTGCCACTGACGTCAGCATCATTATTACTCTCTTTCGGCGGTTACAAGCCACGTGGCCTCCCAACCTTTTGTATGCGCCTCCGCAGCCATGCGCCCAAATCTCTGCATGCGCTTCAAGAGCCATGCGCCTCAGACCTTCCTCTGATCCCTAAAGACAGAGGTCAAGTCGCAACTGAAGCTTCACATGCGCCTCAAAAGCCGTGCGCTCAGACTAGTTCGTGACTCGTGAAGGTTGCGAGCCAAAGTCTTTTCATGCGCCCAACCCCAGGCGCATCCTATCAGATTACCCTCTACCAAATCCAAGATCTTTGAGCTACGGACACACGCCACATGTCCTTTGACTCAATTCAGCCTATGAAGGGGTGCTAATCACCCAAGATCTCAGCAACTAAAAGATCCTCTCCCCTGCTACGTGCCAGCCCACAAAAGCAGCATGAAGGATTCAACCCACAAATGATGGTGCATCATTCATGCGCCTCCCGCAGCTTCAACCACGTGGCGTCCCTACGTACAGGCACATCCTACATATGCGCGCATGAACAGCCAACCTGTAAGATATAAATAGAGGGATCATCTCCTTCTTCCACACGGACAGACAGACCTACATATACACATGTTTGCAAAAACAAAAGTTGATCTTTATTTCAACAAACTTTGTAAAGAAGATTACAAGAATCTGGGAAAGTACAACTATAGGAATCCGATCTGAAGACGATCGCTTTATCCCTTGGACGATGTGAACTTTAAAGACGGTAGCCTCTGAAGATTACAGCAGCACTTTGACAAGAACTCCTGCTCTCTGGTGATGATCTATGATCTCTGTGTGTATGTATGATCCCCTCTAGGAAGGACTTGAAACTCTATTTATAGAGTTCTGGAAATAACTACTTTTTAGTTATTCTGGACTGCGCAAGTTGGATTGCGCTGTATTGGACTGCGCAGACATCAGACTGCGCTGGCAGTTGTTTGATCGTAGGCCAACTGTATTGGACACATGACATTATTTGATTGAAATACACATGATCGTGTACAGACGGTTACCACGTAATGAGTCATTGATGGCATGAACGCCACGTGTACTTTGTCAGTTGTAGTGATGGAATGTGCCACCTAAATTTTGTTGGGATGGACCGCGCTGGACTGGATTGCGCTGCAGGCAGATTGCACTGCATGTACAGCTGTCCTCGAGCGCTGTGCTGCACGATAAACGAACAGTTTCCTCGTTCTTCGTGCTGTCAGTTGTCAGAAGATCTGAATCTCTGTCAGGTAATGATGACGAGGCCACGTCAGCATGCGCACTTGGATGAATGCGCAGTTCAACCTGCGCAATCGAATTATTGTGCAATCTATCTTCTGCGCAGTTCACTTGAAGGTTGTATAATTTGATTTTGATGACTTTGTTGATGGGTACAACTTGATTTTTAGGACCTACAAGACCCCCTTCAAAGTTTGAAAAATAGTCAAAGCTTCGAAATACTTTGAATTTTGATTTGAAAATCAAGTTGCGCATATGATGACCTGTCTGCACAATCGAAGGAATTAGCTCCTGTTTATCCGGCACAATCTGAGGAGTCTGTTTATTCTCAAAAACTATAAATAGTTCCCTTTCTCTTCTCTGTTATTCTTTACTTGCTTCTAATCATCTGAAAGAAAGAATTTCCTGAGCTCTCCCGACTCTTCTTTTTTTTTGTCGATCTCCATGGCTCCAAAGCGCTCCTCCGCTGAAAAAGGCAAGGCCCCCGTCGAGTCTTCGGCTCGTGTTGCACCGCGTCCTTCTCGACATGAGGTGGCTCACCAAGCGCTGCAAGGTAGACATCCGATCGAAAACCCTTTTTAGGGTTCTTCGTCATTGCTGCACCTTCAAACCGATCTCTTTTTAGAGATTTGGTTACGTTGCGCCGCCCTATTTAGGGTTTCGGTTGCATAAATCCAATAATCTTCATTTTTATGAAGATTATTTTCTTGCGCAATCGGTTAGAACGCGCTGGCAAAAGTCAGCACAATCTGCTGATTTGTGCAAGGCTGTCCAGCGCAAACTGATGCTTTGCGCAAGTTATTCAGCGCAATCTGATGACTTGTACAAGAGGATGAGTTGGCACAACTGGACAGTTTGTGCATAGAAGCTATTGTTGCACAATCTGATAGTTGTGCAATCTGATGCTTGCGCAATCTGCTGACAGAATCTTTGATTTTACTTGTACTGAATTCTGTTTTTTCTATTTGATGCAGTTAACATCAGAGAGGACCCTGAGTATGAAATATTTGCAGGGTCCCTTGCTGAGCCAAAATTCAAAGAAGATTTGTCCCATGTGCTCTTCCTACAATATGCTCTGCCATCCTATCGCTAAGCTATCTTGATAGCTCAGGACAATGAGACTTTGTTAAGTTTGATGAATGGGCAGCCCCTGCAGTCTGCTGATGCCATCACCCACAAGAAACCCATGTTCCTATTTGGCGAAGCCATCGACAAGAGTTCTCAACCAAGACCCCGTGTTGAGCAGAGAACTTTCCAAAGGAAGGAGAAACTGATCCTGCTACCGGACATTGCTAGATGCCTCCCTCTAGCACGATTTGCTCATGCAAGCCATCCCAGGAGGATGGATTGGGATATTACTCCCCTCCAACATGCAAGGACAGGAAAGATCTGTGTCAAGAAAGGCCCAAACAATAGAGATATGTTCTATAGCTCTTCTGAGCAACACATCACTTTACTCAGAGGGTTGAAGCCAGGCTGTATCCCTCCAAAGAACTCTTCTTTACTGCTGTCTGTGAGGACACCAATCTTTGTTAATGAGTATACAAAGGCTGAAGGCAGATATCCGGATCAGGACATCCGGCTGACCGATCTGGTGAACCCGAAGAATAGGAGGTGGAACTGCATAGCCAACTGGGTATTGGCTCAGTTTGAAGACAAACTTAAGGAGATCGAGCTTTATAATACGGTATATGCTACCGTGTATGGCTTCCACCCAAACCCTCATCTATTTCTGGCCCTGGCAGAGAGGTATAATTATAGGACATGGACGTTCATGACGCCCTGCGGGGAGATGGGATTGGCCCTCCATGAGATGAAGTATATCTCATGCCTACCAACGGGAGACTTCCCTTATGAGGAGTATGCTCCCACAAACGACGAGTTAGATAGACTACGTCAGGAAAATGCAGAGATGGTGGCAGTTTTCGACGAATTATTGTGCCATTACAACATATGCTCCCTGTACTACAAGAGCCGCTCTTCTGGCACCTGTTATTCATCGAAGTGGTTGCCGTATCTTTTTCTTAATCATATCATTGAGAAAAAGACCAAAGATCATGACTCATGTAACCCAACTTTCTTCCAATCCCTCAGCCACAGTAAAGTAATAAAACTGATGGAAGAGAATAAGAAGATGGATATCAGAGTTACTGATGAACACCAATACCCTTCGCTCAAGCCCGAAGATTTTGTTGAGAGCTTTATAAGAATGGGTTGCAGGTCCATGTCTAGAGAAGCCCAGCTGGCAGAATTTTTGACATACTGGCTCCGTCGATTTGTTTTACCCGCAATAAGCGCCGTGGACCGCTTCTACCGCGGCGTACTTTTTGCTGCTGTTCGGTTAGTCTTCGGCTACCGGATGGATTTGCTATCAGCGATGACCTATAGAATAAATATAGGTCTTCGTCTGTATGTCAACTCCATGATCAAATGGAAGGGTGAGAAGGGAAACTTCTCTCGATTGGAGTTGCCTTACACCTATTTATTCGGATGGTTGCTTCTGCACCATCCGTCTTTGATGAACCCCGACATGGGAGCAGTCGGTGGTAGCTTTCTTCGGAGATTCTCTCGGAGCAAGTGGGTGTACATTAGTCTGAAGGACTGCAGACGTGCCCTGAACCTTGGCAAGGGATGGAATTTTTATTGCTTTGCCCCTCTAGCTGGTTATGAATTTATGGCAACAAATCTGGTTGACCTTGGGAGGCAACCATTAGGTCGAGCAGCTTTTGACTGGCTGAAGGCGATCAAACCATCGCATTTGGTGTACAGATTTGAGGAGGAGTGCTATCTGGAACCATATCTGTCGAGTCGCTTCGCTCGTCAATTTGGTTACGACCAGTTCTATGTGGGCAACGCTATAACCTGCCTACAAGGAAAGGGGTACCTGATTGATGGTGCTAGAGCATGGGCCTACTACAATGCTCGAGACACTAGGACAGTGTTCTTGATGCCAAACAAGAATGATAATGGCCCTAGAATGTTATATACATATTCATTGTTTTATACAGCTGCAAACACTTTCGCCGAGAATTTCAATCTGGTGGATAGCTTCGCGACGGCGACGCATTTGAAGAAAGGAGCAACTGCTACACTAGCTCCAGCAAATGATGAACAACATGAACCGATAGATGATCCATTGGAAGCTTCCAGGGAAGCAAACTTCCCTGAGGAAGTAAATCAACTACTGAAAATTTCTCTGAAAGTTGTTAAATCTTTGGCCAGAGAGAGGAAAAGAAGGATTGACGAACCTTCTTCCCCAGCTGCAAAGAAGAAACTTATCCTGGATCAACCAGAGAAAGTTACTACTAGATCACAATCTCGGCAGCTGGCCGAGTCAATTCAACGAGAAGAGGCAACCACGTCGACTTCTATTCCAAAGCCGGTTGACGTAGTAGATGTGGAGAGCCCAAAAAGGCCTCTACATAGAAAGAAGCTGGCTATTAGAAAAAGAAAGAAAGCAATCATGTCCTCGGTAGTGGTGAATGCTACTGCTGGAATTACTATGTCATCTCCTACTCCTGCCTCTGAGCCTAGTCCAGAGCAGAGAGAGGAGACAGAACAGAGAGAGGAGGCTGCACAGAGAGATGAGGCTGCAGAGCCTAGGGAAGATGAAGCTTTATGACCTCCTTCGCCAGCGGTAGAAACTACTCAGCTTCCTGTCACACCAGGAATAATCTACGAAGAGGAGGATCGTCTAATGATTGAGGCATTAAATGATTGCGACTTCGGTCTGCAAGATGACGTTGATCATGCCGCTGCAACTGCCAGCAAAGAAGCTCTTGAGGATAATGAAAGTAAGGAGAGTACATCATCAGAGGCTGTTGATGATACACAGAATCCTGAAGAGGACATTGAAGTCCATATATCTCCCAAAGCATCTGATGACACCCTAGATCCTGAAAAGGATATTGAGGTGCAGGTATCTCCAGAAAAGATTGCAAATGAGGAAGTGGCCCTGGAGGAAACTCCTACTGTTGATCCCAAAGGTATAAAATAAAATTATCAATCTTCTTTTCATAGGTTAATAGCTAACATCACTATCTTTTGATCCATGCAGAAATCGAATCTTCTCCAGCTCCTCTAGTGTGCACGGATATAGTACCTGTAACGACGATAGCTAGCAGCAGTTGTCATTTGTCAGGTGGCTCCGAGGCAGGCAGTAGCCAGGCAGTAATGTCTGAGACTACTTCTGCCAGATTGGAATCTGGGCTAGCAGATGACCGAATCATCACTGAACCAAGCCATGGTAAGACTGCTTTTACTTTTGATCTTTTCAATAGATGCAAATGACAGACAAAATGATAAAGTTTATCTATTTTTTGCAGAGGGACAACCGGGAGGAGCAACCAGCTCTACTTTAGCTCCCTTATTTAAAGAGCCTCCTGTCCAAGTAGCTGAACGTCCTACTGCTTCATCATCAACAGGAGTCGCTGCTACTCCTGGTTCTTTGGCCACCAACCAATTTGTCATCAGCTTTTTCACCAACTTCTTCTTTAACTCTTTGGGACCCTTAATAGATAGGGTGATAGAGAAGGAAGAGGATAATTTTTCTACAGTTAGAGGTCCAACCTCTTACTTGATTAATGCCATCCGCAGCCAAGGTGATGAAGCTCAGGCTACTTTTCTTGATCATATATTAAATGAGTTGGAGACTTCAGTTAAGAGCTACAAAGAGCTAAGAAAGGGAGAGGTAGAGCCTCTGGTGCAAGCTGAATTTGAACGGATGTCTCAAGAGGCCGCGGTTGAGAAAGTTAATTTCCAAGTTCTCTTGGATACTTTCACTGCCAAGTCCGCTGAATACAACTCCAAAGTAGAAACAGTGGCATCTATTGCTGAAAAGAAAGAAAGAAAAGTTGCTGAATTACAAGCGAAAATTGCCCGTTTTCAGGAAGAACTAAGACTTGCTCAATCAACTCTGGAAGATGAGGCTACCCAACATCAAACTGCAATTCAACAACTTGATGTTCTGACTCAAGAGAGAGATGAATATGCTGCAGCTCACCAAGCTGAAATCACTCGCAGACTAGTAACCCTGCCAACCTTCGATGATAAATCTGGAATGGAAGAAGCTAGGAAACGAGTGATGGAATCTCGTGAAGAGCGACTACAAATTTTGAAGCAGCAGATGACCAATTTGATGACACCACCGGCTGAGTAGAAGGATCTTTTGTATCTTCTTGTTTTTCATGATATGTATCTTTGTAACGTCTTTCATCTTTGATCAATAAAAAGACATTTTTGTGGCTCTATTATTTGTTGTATATCTTATTCAAATATAAATAATAGCGATAGAAAATATATTTAGAGGTACAAGACATGATATATTTCTTGATTCTGGAAAATAATCATATTCAATTATATCTGCTAAGAGGTAATATGGACGTGGCAAATATAATTTATTGAATATCATTATTTTAATAGACAACTTAATCAAAGATGATAAGTTGCTGATAAGAACGAACTAGATGAACGAAATGAATCGTCGGGATGAATGTGACAAACAGATAAACCGTCGGATGATGAACGGGCGAACCGTCGGATGATGAACGGGCGAACTGTCAGATGAATATGATGAATGAACGGGTAAACCGTCGGATAAATGTGTGAACGGGTGAACAGCCAAATAAATGTGATGAATGGGCGAACCGTCGGGTGAATGAATATAATGAACGGACGAACCGTCAAAGGGATATGATGAACGGACGAACCGTCAAATGAATATGATGAATAAACGGATAAACCGTCGGATAATTGTGATGAACGGGCGAACCGTCAAATGAATGTGATGAATGAACGGACGAACCGTCAAATGAATGTGATGAACGGGCGAACCATCAAATGAATGTGATGAATGAATGGACGAACCGTCGGATGAATGTGATGAATGAACGGACGAACCGTCGGATGAGTACGATGAACGGATGAACCGTCAAATGGATATAATGAATGAATGGACGAACTGTCGGATGAGTACGATGAACGGATGAACCGCCAAATGGATATAATGAACGAGTGAACCGTCGAATAGATGTGTTGCTTCATAGACTTATGACTCTCTGTCTATAAATAGAACAAAAAATCAGATAGGATGTTCACTTTCACTTTTCAACATAAAGATATCGTCTGGAGATGCATCCAGGAAGGCTGAGATTGCCTCGAAGGTGGAAGCAGGTACTGAGGAACATCTAGTTGAACCGGCTCAACCAAAGCAGATGGCAGCGGGCGAAGGTTCGTCTGCTCCCAAACCGCCAAAGGATATCTTGGACTTCCTTCTTGAACCAGGGAAAACTAAAAAAGAAGAAGCCATGAGGATAGCTGCTTGCAAGTTCTTGGTGGGTTCCAGCAAGAATGTTCTCGACTCTTTTGCTGATCATGTTTTTGATAAGGACGGTAGTGGCCCGCGTCCCAATTTTGAGAAGGATGATAGTGACCTTCCTTGATATTATGTACTATCATTCAAGATGAAATAAAACTGAATTTTATTTATGAACTTGTCTGATAATTACAATCAATGTCTGTTACATTTACACATAATACTTTTTGAGGAATTTGCCATTGATGGGCATCATTGCAACTCGACCGTCTAGCTCTGTGAGTTGATAGGCTCCATTTGAGAAGACTTTGCTCACGATATATGGACCTTCCCACTTCGCATCGAACTTGCCTTTGCTTGAGTGAGTCATAGTCATAGGACGTTTGACGGTCAAAACGAGCTCTCCTTTCTGAAAGGCTCTGACCTTAACTTTGCGGTTGAAAGTCTTTGAGATGCGGGCTTGGTATAACTCAATATGCTGTTGAGCCAATAGCCGCTTCTCATCGAGCGCTTCTAACTCTTGAAGTCGGAGAAGATAGTTATTCTCTGTCGTGAGTTCGTTGGCGATAGCAATCCTCAAAGACAGAATTTGGAGTTCTAGAGGTAGAACTGCTTCACAGCCGTATACCAAAGAAAATGGTATACAGCCTGTAGGGTTGCGGACCGTAGTACGGTAGGCCCAAAGACATTCTCCAAGCTTTTTACTCCAGTTTCGTTTGTTAGTAGACACAAACTTCTTGAGGAGCTTGATGATAGTCTTGTTAAAAGCTTCAGCTAAACTATTAGCAGCAGGATTGTAAGCTGTCAAAGCGATATTGTCAATCCGGTGATCGTCACAGAACCTTATAAACTTTTGGCTGATGAATTGAGGTCCATTGTCATGAATGATTCTTCGAGGGACACCAAATCGATAGATGACATGGTGTTTAACGAAGTTGATGATGCTACTGGTCTTGACTTCAGCCAATGGTATAGCTTCGGCCTACTTAGAGAAGTAGTCGGTTATTGCCAGTATAAACCGATACCCTCTAGAAGAAGGAGGATTGATGGGACCGATGATGTCCATGCCCCAAGCTTCAAAAGTCCAGGAAGTAGCAGTCGGATGAAGGAATTCTGATGGTTGATGAATGAAATCTGCGTGGATTTGACAAGCTCGACATTTCCTCGCATATTCGATGGCATCAGATACCATAGAGGGCCAGTAGTAACCCATGCGTCGAATGCGATCCTGTAGTTTAGGACCGGGTTGATGTGCTCCGCAGACACCATCGTGAGCTTCACGCAATACTTGCTTCGCTTCATCACCAGCAAGACAGCACAAGAGTAGGCCGTCATAAGTCCGCCGATAGAGAGTTTTAGTGGTCTGATTGTAGTAGAATCGTAGAGACCGCCGACGAATACTTGTAGCTTACTTAGGATCTTCAGGGAGTATGTCATGGACCACGAAGTCAATGAAGGAAGCTCTCCAATCTTTGCTGATAATATTGACTTCAGTAAGATTAATGAACTCAATATTACGATTGTTTTCGATGCAGAACAATTTCCGATTAGAGATAACCACCACTTGCTGTCTTTTAATAGGGATGGCTAAGACTGCCCCGAGATTGGCCAAAGCGTCGGCCTCAGTATTGCAAGCTTATCGTACATATTCGATGAAGAAGGCTTTGAATGATGTAGCCATGTTGATTGCCACTTCAAAGTAAGGCACTAGATCTTGATGACGAACTTCATAAGTCCCTCTAACCTGATTAACAACCAGCTTAGAGTCACCATAGACTTCAAGATACTCGACGTCAAGTTGTTTGGCTAGCTGAAGACCGATGAGTAGAGCATTATACTCTACCACGTTGTTGGAGCAAGGCCCATATAAGGAGTAGGCTCTTTGAATAGCTGACCCATCCGGAGAAACAAGGACAACTCCAACTCCTGCGACAATGGCACCATTGGGTCCAATCCTGGATACACCGTCAAAGAATAGACGCCATGTAGAAAATTCTTCGGAGATTGTATTAGATTCCAAAGTCTTGTCTGGAATTTCGTCATAGAGTTTGGACGTCTCTGGAACAGGATAAGCTGCTAAGAAATCCGCCAGTACTTGACCTTTGACAGATTTTTGAGGAACATATACCATGTCATATTTGGCTAGCAGAATGGCCCATGTAGCCAGCCAAGAATTAAGTGTGCTAGTCTTCTTCATCAGTACCCGAAGAGGATTAACTCGGGATATGACATGAATAGTTTGGCCAATGACGTAATGCCGAGTCTTTTGAACAGCAAACATACGAGCTAGGCATTCTTTTTCAACCGGACTATAACGGTGTTCAGCACCAATCATAGTACGACTGAGATATTAGATGGCCTGTCCATGGCCTTCCTTATTCTTTTGGACAAGTAAAGTACCCAATGAATGATCTATAGCACGGACATACATTAAAAATGGTATGCCAAAGATTGGTGGCACGAAGACTGGTGGATTCATGAGATACCGCTTGATGTCGTCAAATGCTCGTTGACATTCTTCGGTCCAAACGAAAGATACACCCTTCTTTATTAGTTGAGTAAATGGTCTGCAGTGTCCAGACAGATTCGAAATAAATCTCCTGATATACGCAAGTCGACCTTGGAATCCTCGTAGCTCTTTTAGATTGCGTTGAGGACGCATCTCTTGAATGGCTTTGATCTTCTCGGGATCCACGTGTATACCCTTAGAGGTAATGACGAAGCCGAGAAATTTGCCACTAGAGACACCCAAGAATGATTTGGTGGGATTCATTTTGAGTTAATGTTGGCGCATGAGATTGAAGATAGTTCTCAGGTCTTGGATGTGATCTTCCTTTAGACGACTTTTGACAGCAATATCGTCGACGTACCATTCGACAGTCTTGCGCAGATGATCTCGAAATATGGTACTCATAGCTCGTTGGTATGTTGCACCAGCATTCTTGAGACCAAATGGCATGACAGTGTAGCAGTAGACTCCGCGGGGAGTGCGAAAAGAAGTATGCTTTTCATCTTCAGGATTCATCCGGATCTGATTGTATCCGGAAAACCCGTCCATGAAAGATATTCTTTCGAACCCACAGATGTTTTCAATCATAACGTCCGTGATAGGAAGAGGAAATTCATCTTTTGGACATGCTTCATTAAGATCCCGAAAGTCGATGCAGACTCGAATTTTGCCAGTTTTCTTTAGAACTGGGACGACATTGGCTACCCAATCAGGATGCTGCTCTTCTCGAATAAAGCCACAAGCGATGAGCTTCTTGACTTCATCTCAATTACGTCCATCATTTCTGGCTTGAAATGCCGTTGTTGCTGTTTGACCGATTTTGCATTCGGCAAGATGTTCAGTTTGTGAGTAGCAACTTTGGGATCTAGTCCAGGCATATCTTCATAGCTCCAGGCAAAGACATCAATGTATTCTTTAATCAGAAGAATTAATTCTTGCTTATCTGCCTCTGGGAGGTTCTTGCTGATGAATATTGGACGAGGTCACCCACTCTCTCCTACATCAATTTAAACTAATTGATCTTCGGTAGGAGGTTCTCATTGTTCGAATCGGAGTTCCCATTGGGTATCTGTTCGTTGAGCCCAAGGATCTATTTCAGGATTTCCTTCAATATCCTCGTCATAGCCTTCTGGAAGTTCGACGGAGACCATATTAGAAGATACAATCAATCGATGAACTTGACCGATGCTGGTGTCAGAATCCCATGATCTGGAATCAGAAGAATTAGAGCGCTCTTCACTATCGAATTCAGAGGCTGCTGGGGATAATACTGGAGGTGAAGCATATCCTAGACCTCTTTTGGTCCTGCTGTAGTACATCTCTGACTTTCCTTTCGGAACAACCGTACGGATAGAATTTCTTCTTCCTTTACCGTAGTTGAGGCCACTCTTGAAGTCATAACCCATCTTTCGGATGATGTCTTTTGATTGTTGACTGTAACGATGGAGTTGAAGATGGCCCGTGTCGTTACTTTTGCTATCATCCGTATAGCTGAATTGTTGTTCCGGTCCTTTACTAAAAAGTATTGGACTCTCGCCTTTCTTACGAGCGGGAACAATCCGATATGAATCCTTTGGGTGTTCGAATGAGACTTCTGTTTGAAGAGATTGTACAACTCCCATTGTAAATGATTGAAAGCTATCTAACATATCCAAATAGCACTTAGCATGATAAACGACATCAGTATACTGGAAAGTAGATGCTTTTTCATTGATTTATACATTTATATTTACAGCAGGACCTTTTGTCACCCTCATTTCCCGTATTTCGTATTTATACTCATAATTGGATTTTGCCATGTATTTTTATTTTTCTCGACTTGTGGAATTTTGGGTTTTCTCGTATTTTGGGTTTTGGCTCGGCTCGGTTTTAGTTGGTTTGGTTTGGTTTGGTTTGATTTTAAGCCCAAAGGAACACCATAGCTATAATCCACCCTCATTCCACCACAACCCACCCTCATTAAATTCCCACCTAACTTTCTCTTTCCTCCATAATTTCTATTAATTTCTCCATCTTCTTCTTCCTCCTTCCTCCACCAACACCATGGGCAAGTGCACCTTGCCATAAAATAAGAATCCATTTTGATTTGTCCATTAGATAGATTAGCCCTCTAGAAACAACATTAGAACTTGTCATTTTTTATTTTGGTCCATGGATTTTCATAGATCTAAGTTTTCTCTATTTTCGGATTTACAAGGTTTTGATCTATTTAAGTTGGATTTTTGTGGGTTTTGATGTTCCTATGTTGGGGAGAATCAAATTTCATCCAAGATAGAACTTTAAAAATCCGGATTTGGAGTTGTGATGGCCAAGTTGTTGTATTTTGAAGTTTTGGAACCCATTGGAGCTTCTTCTCAATAATGGAGAAGAAGAAGACCCTCCCTGCTGGCCCGCCTTGCGCCGCGCCCTTGCGCGCGCGCGCGTCCTACGCTGGCGCGCCTTGTGCGCTGCCCAGCCACCCGCCTTGTGCAGCACCCTTGCGTGCGCTTAGCCCCGCGCTGGCCGCGTTCTGCGCACGCCGCCCCCGCGCGCTGCGCTCTTGCGCGCACGTCATCCCCGCCTGCACGACCCCCTGCTCGCCCTAGCGGCTGCGCCCCTGCGCACCCTAGCGGCTGCGCCCCCTGTGCACCCTAGCGGCTGCGCCCCCCTGCACGCCCTAGCGGCTGCGCCCCCCCTGCGCGCCCTAGTGGCTGCGCCCTTGCGCACCCTAGCGTCTGCGCCCCCCTTGCGCACCCTAGTGGCAGCGCCCTCGTGCCCCCTAGCCCGAGCCCTTGCCCGGCGCCCTTTGGGCTGCCTCTTGACTTAGCACACCTTGTGCCATGGTGTCCCTTGGTATTCCCTTGGTCTTTGCCTTCTCTTGTTGATTTATATTTTTCTGAGATTTCTTGCCCACAACACTACTTGAATTGACCCGACACGTCTTGACACGAATTTTCTAGGAACTGGCTTGTGACTAGCTTTCTTGATCCTGGCCATAACCTGAGATGAAAACTTGTGACCTGCTGCTTATAACTTGATTCACTTGATAACTTGATAGTGGCCCGCCGTGGCGCACTCCTGACTTGACTTGACTTGATAACCTGATAACTCGATGCTGTTAGGACAGCTAGCTTAACTTAACTTGACTTGCCCCTGACACCGTGGGTGTTCTTTCTTGTTGCTTGTGCAATCTACTTGTCTTTTCTTGCATCATGCCTAGGACGTGACTCCTTGGGTACCACGGCCGGGGATTCGCACTAAATAAGGATTAGGCTAAAGATTAGACCAAACTAGAACATGGAGAATTTCCAGTCACAAGCAATCTCGTTATCTGGGCGCCTTAATAGACTTGTAGCTTGCCGACGAGTAGAGCACATTTCCAGCACACTGTCATGTGTTACACCTCTAAGTCACTTAAGGGTATATCGTCTCCAGGGCGATGTACCCAATCATACTCTCAACCCGCAGAAGGATAACTGGATAGTCTGCAGGGCTTGGGACTGGGAATTTCTCGTCTGCATCTTGTTAGTAATTAGGCCTGTGATAACCCTAGTTAGTTAAAGTAGTAAGCCGAAGTAATTGCTTGGCCGTTTGTGAATGGATGTTGTCTAGCCCTGTCTAAGTCTTGTCTAGTCCCAGTACCTGGTTCCTCTCGAACATGTTTGTTTTACTTGTCTTAACAATAAATGGATAGAGACAAGTGCTATTCAGGCGAAGGGTTACGACCCCGGTCCTTGTTTGGTTTACGGGTTGTAATCTGGCTCCCGGAATGGTTTTTTGTCCCTAGCCGCTTATTGTCCTGCTGTACTTTTATTATTTGTACCTTCTTCCATTTTCTTATGTTCTGATATGCTGGCTTTGTTCTTATTTTGTGGCCTTCTTTGTGGCACTTGCTCTTTCTGGGGTTTGACCCAACTGGTTTTGTGTGGCCAGATTTTGGAGCAGCTCCCGAAGATCTACCGAACCTCCAGCCCGATGGTGGCGACTAGAAGGAACCCGGGCTACGAGTGGGTTTTCTATTTTGTTTCGTTCACTCTATTGTGAAATTATTCTTTTGAGGCGTTTAGCCGACGAGCACCTGTTAGCTCGATGCATATTTACTTACTGTCTGCCTACGGGCTGTAAACATGATTAACAAATCCTAGGGTTGATCATGTATGACTAAACTCTTGCTAGTCCTCGTATTTTGTATGACTAGCTTCATGATCAACTGAATATGTAATATTTGGGGCGCCTATTATTGTATATTTGGTAGTCTAACATCTTGTAATTATATTATTTGTTTGAGATTGAGACAATAGGCTTGACCTTAAGAGACCGTTGGCTTGTAGTAAACCCTCATATCTAGACAGCCGTGACCGTATAGCGAGGTAGACTTCATTTCAATATACGTAGCTGGCTATGTACGCCCCCGCTCTCCAGTATTCTGGTTCTGGGGCGTCACACCTTTAGCCTTACCAGGCTTGGTCAGATTGATTACAAGAGGGGGAGAAGAAGAACGTGGAGGAGGGTTGGTTTTGTTACGACGGAGGTCGATAACAAGCGGCTCAGAGGAGGTGAGCTCCCTTTTATCCTTGTTATGAGATAAATCTATAATAAGTGGCTCAGAAGAGGTGAGCAGCCTTTTTTTCTTGTTACAACGTAAGTCAATAACAAGTGGCTCAGAAGAGGTGAGCTCCCTTTGAGCCTGATCATCATCAGTTGGTTGCTTCTGGACTGGCAAGTGGATAGCCAGTGGCTTGGAAGACTGAGAACGAAAAACACGCCCTTTGACAGGTATGATGAGGGTATCATTGGGCACTGTTTCTTGCTCTTCTTCAGTGTCCAGAGACAGGACAACCTTCATGAATTTATCCTTGTACATATGAGCATCGTTGCAGTATGCTTCGACGCCTTTGAAATGATAGAGATCAGTAACCTCTTTTTGCACCTCTCCATTATCATCGACGTATTTAAAACATTGATGGAGAGTCGAAGCAACAATGTTATGCTCGTGTAGAAATGGTCTTCCCAGCAAAGTATTGTAGGAACAACCATGATTATCAATGATGTAGAAGGTCACCTTTGTGCGAAGATTGCCTATTTGGAGTTTTAGGTGAATTTTGCCCAGAGGTTTGCTCCTTCCCTGGTTGAAATCGAGAATGGTGGTGATTGTACTGGAAAGACTATGCACTGGGATCTTCAGCGCATCCAACATTGTCTTCGACATGATACTGAGAGCAGACCCTGGATCTATCAGAATGCGATCGACTTTCATCGAGTCGACATATCCTGTATAGTAGAGAGGACGGTCGTGCCTGTTGTCTTCCATCAACATGTCATCCTGTGTGAAAGTTATGTTTGGAATTAACTCCAATACACTATGACAATGGAGGCAAGAGACTGGTTCTGCTTTATGCTTCTTCAGAAGGGCTAGACAAGTTTCAGCTTACATGAGAGCCTCGTTCAGAGTTTCCCGAGTCTCTTTGGAGAGACGCAAGAGCTCGAAGATGGACAGCCGGGCCGGTGTATTGTCTAACTGAGCCAAGATATCAAAGTTGTAAGGCTTTTCAAGTCCGGAAGGAGATGACTTCTTCAAAGGTTTGTCAAAGCGGACTTGTTGTTTGCCTTTTTTAGCAACTGTCGGCTTGGGAGGAGTAGACTCTACAACCGGTGAGGATACAGTAGGAATATCCTCAGTGGAAGCAGGCTGTACTGAAGCAGGCTCAGAAGAAGAGGCAGGATTTTCTTGAGCTTCGGGGTAATCCTTTAGATAGGCTTTCCCTGATCTGGTGCCCAGCAGAATTTCCTCATCAACTATGGGGTCAAAAGACACCATATTGCAAGTCTTTGTCTTGCCCTTGGAACGCTCTTTCTTCTTGGAGGAAGAGGGAAGTTCGAACTCTGAGGCTAAATCCGGATGGATCTACATAATCTCGTCATTGTCAAGAGACAAAGGGACGAGACCTTCACTTCATGGAGGAGGAAGATTCTCGATCTCAAGAGTAGCTTTGGGGATAGAAATGACACCGTACTGTACCATCTGAGGCGGAAAGTCACCAAATTGAACTGAGACCATGTTTGCGGTAACAGTCTTCTCATCTTGCTGCAAAGTGACAACACCAGCGTTGACCAGCTCTTAAATTTTGCCTTTGAGCACATAACATGCTCGAGTGGGATGTCTGATGAACCTGTGATAAACACAGTACTTGGGATGATCAGTCTTACCGACTTCATCAGGCTTCTTCGGATCTGGGAGCTGGAGTTTATTGCTTTTGATCAAGCAATCAAAGATGCTCACTGTGTCATTCTCGTCAAAAGAGTATTCTACTTTCGGACGAAGTTCCCTCGGTGGAGGTGCTGACGGAGTAGAAGTGGACGTAGGGGGAGCTACGTTGACTGCCAGAGATTCTTTGTTCTTATTCGTCAAGTTGATATTCAAAGTTTCTTTTCCCTTACGGTTGTTCTGGCGATTGCCACCACCCGATGTCTGGTGTTCATCCTGGTCGGGGTTAGACATTTGTACCCCTAGCTGCTTGAATTTGTCGGTGCTAACTTCAGCTACTTTAGCATTGACAATGAAAGATGGCCAGTCTTGGAACTGAGTAGATCCTGTCCACATGCTGATGATAGGCAAAATATTTGCCTTACAGGTGTCTATGGTGACAGCGGCCAGAGTTCCAGGAGGCATTTTCAAAGCTTCCCGGCGGAACCTTTCAATGAAACTCTCAGCAGTTTTATTGTGTCTTTGTTTGATTTTATTGAGGACTGACATAGTCATGTCGTTGATCCCCTCATAGAATCATTCCAAGAAGATTTGTTTCAGACCTGAGAAGGAGGTGATACAACCATCGGACAAGCTTCTGTACCAATCGTATGCTATGCCGGCTAAACAGCCAACGAATACTCTGGTAAGAAGAGCATCATTTGGTTGAAGTTGGACAGTCATAACCTCAAAATGGTTAATAAACTGACTGGGAGAGGTGTTGCCATCAAACAGCGAGATTGTTGGGATCTTGTACTTCGAAGGAAATGGGACTTCCTTCCATTCAACTGGATAAGGTTGCTTGATCCCCAACCTCTGCAAGTTGTCCTTCTCCTTGAAAGCTTCGAACTGAGTGCGTAGGAGCTTGACAGCTTCATTGGCATCTTCCACTGATGTAGAAGGAGCAGGCTGAATCACAGTATTAGGAGGAGGAACAGCATGATAAGCACTACCTCCAGCACCTGATTGACTGGGTGTAGGTTGGACCTGTACCGGAGGTACTGGAAGAGATGCTATCCCCAGTCCTGTATTGACAGGCACCGACGATGCTATGATTTCAGGATTCGTAGGAGGTATGGTCGATGGTACCGTATGCTGGGCCACAATGATAGAATGCATACTTGCAACCATTTCAGCCATGGTCTTCAGCTTGTCTTCTAGTGCAGCTATTCGTTGTTCTTGATTAGCTGAACTGGAAGCATCTGGGTCTTTATTGACAACATAAGCTGTCACTTCTCTAGGTACAGTGGAGGACACTGTCTGTTCTGAGCTTTCACTGTATGCATCATAGTTGGAGAAAGAATCATCTCCTGAGTGAGAAAGAGGAATATGACCGGAAGGATCTTGAAGATTCTTTTGACCGATTGTGTCTCGGCTTCGAGATTGGGTATGTTGGAATACTCCTTCAGAAGATTCTTAGAGTAGATCCAAATACCGCTGGCTTGGCTTGCGAGGCTTGCCGTGCTTGGAGCACTTCCTACCCCCAGTGTCTCTGGAAGTCATGTTGACAGAAGCGTACAAAACCTCGTCTTCATCTTCCGACATAGGTTCAGAGTTTGAAAAGTTCAGACGATCGAAGACAGATCGTCTTGTTGTCTGACAACAACACTTGATGACAACCTTGTGATTGCAATGGTGTCCAAGTGGTTGTACTGGGATGTTGAGATGTTATCCCGTTTTTGCTTGAGGTATTCTCGGAGATCGGAAACAGCAACGGGACGAGAAAAAGTTCGAGGGACATGTTCTTTGACAATATTCGGAACATGGTTCCGGTTCTTCAAATGTTTTGTCCCCTTAGTATACAGGAAAGTACTCATTTTATTGGCATAGGTGTCTGGATTTTTGATCCTGGAAGTTTGCTTCTGATGATGGTTAGTCTTCGGCATTGGTTGTTTGCGTTTCACCGAAGTAGGTCGATTGAGATAAGTTTTTAGATCAGCAAACTCACCCCCAGGGGTTTCTGTCAGAGACACCAACAATTTTCCATGTCTTGAACGGGAGATCTGAAGAGTTGGGAGATCTTGGAATTCTGCTACCGGAGTAGGCAGAATACCTCTTTGATCAGTACACTTCCCTTTGGCAAGGAGGAAAGAAGAATCCTTATGAGAAAGGGTTCTTGTACTGACTGGTGCCGGGGCACATTCAGATGGATCTTCTACGGTAAAAACCGAGGAAGACTGAGAAAAGACCAAAGGGCTTTTTCCTTTGTTTAGTGAAGAAGGGTTAGCTAAAGAGCGTTTCCCTCTGTTGTCTTCCAAGTCATGGGACGAGGAAGTTTGAGAAAAGTCCAACGGGCCTTTTCTTTTATTTTGTGGAGGTGGAGGAATAGCCAAAAGACTACCCCCAGTAGATTGTACAGGAGTAGCAGGGTGCTTGAGAGGAGGAGCAGAGCTTTTCCTCTTGTTGTGAGAAGAGGAGAGATTAGCCAAAGGGCTGTCTCTCTTGGATTGCGCAGGCACAGTTTGTGCATGGGTTGATGGCGCACTGGCAGGTTGCGCAGGAGTAATTCTGGCAAAAAGTCTTGTGGCCTCAGTCACAGTGGCTTACGCAGCAGGAGTCTTGTTGCCAGAGTGTTTGTGTTGTACTCTGGTTGCTGGAGTAGTGGACTGCGCAAGCAAAGTTGCAGCCAACTGCGCCAGAGGAACAGGAGTCTTGCACTTTGACAGGGCAGCATATGAAGTGGTTTGTGTACTGGCAACAGCAGAATGCGTATGAATAGTAGAGGCAGATTGTACAACAGCAGAGACAACAGACTGTGCAACAGTCTTAGCAGCAGAGACTTTAGACTGCGCAGCAGTCTTGGTGGCAGAATCAACAGACTGTGCAGCAGTCTTGGGGACCCACACTGGGTGTACTTTGCTCATGGCAGAAGTTGTCGCAGTACGAGGGGTGGTCCTGGAGTTGATCATGGCTTCGTAGGCCGTCTGGTTGACCTTCACAACCAGCGTCTTCTGCGTCTTTCCGATAGACGCAACGTCACATTGAGTTATCACTTCCTCGTCGGAGGAGAAAGTCGTCCCCAGTAGAGTCGCCATTTTGTTTGCAAAAACAAAAGTTGATCTTTATTTCAACAAACTTTGTAAAGAAGATTACAAGAATCTGGGAAAGTACAACTATAGGAATCCGATCTGAAGACGATCGCTTTATCCCTTGGACGATGTGAACTTTGAAGACGGTAGCCTCTGAAGATTGTAGCAGCACTTTGACAAGAACTCCTGATCTCTTGTGATGATCTCTGATCTCTGTGTGTATGTATGATCCCCTCTAGGAAGGACTTGAAACACTATTTATAGAGTTATGGAAATAACTACTTTTTAGTTATTCTGGACTGCACAAGTTGGATTGCGCTGCATTGGACCGCGCAGACATCAGACTGCGCTGGCAGTTGTTTGATCGTGGGCCAACTGTATTAGACACATGGCATTATTTGATTGAAATGTGCATGATCGTGTACAGACGGTTACCACGTAATGAGTCATTGATGGCATGAAGGCCACGTGTACTTTGTCAGTTGTAGTGATTGAATGTGCCACCTGAATTGTGCTGGCTTCGGATTGTGCTGGGATGGACCGCGCTGGACTGGATTGCGCTGCAGGCAGATTGCGCTGTATGTACAGCTATCCTCGAGCGCTGTGCTGCACGATAAACGAACAGTTTCCTCGTTCTCCGTGTTGTCAGTTGTCAGAAGATCTGATTCTCTATCAGGTAATGATGACGAGGCCACGTCAGCATGCGCACTTGGATGAATACGCAGTTCAGCCTGCGCAATCGAATTGTTGCACAATCTGTCTTCTGTGCAGTTCACTTGAAGGATGCATAATTTAATTTTGATGACTTTGTTGATGGGTGCAACTTGATTTTTAGGACCTACAACACACAGTGAGAGAGACAGATACAGACACTCAACGTCTTCTTCCTCTTCGTAAGCTCCAGCACCCAGAGCAACTCAGACCTTCAGAGAACCGAGAACCGTCGTCAGATCGTCAACGGAGTCAACGCATTACCATTCGCTCCATCGATACAGGGACCCAGATAAACAAAAGTGTACTCCTAGGACTACATCTAAGTCATACATTGTAACACTGTTCTGTTTGTAATTGAAATTGCAATCAAAAGATTTTAATGGCAAACAGGCTGGCGACTCTGCTGGGGACCTCTTTTTCTTCCGTCGAGAACGCTGTATCATAATCTGACGACGTGAAGGTCGGCTCCTCCCATAAGATACTGATCGTACGCCTCAATCAACAGACGTATGAGGAGTTCATCTCTGAAGGCAGTGCAAGTCCTTTGAAGCGGCTGCCGAAGCCGAAGAAGACTCGCCAAGCCTGGGTGCGTAAGGTCGACACCTCTGGCACCACCATCGAAGGGGATCCGTCGATGCAGCCTACGCTTCCCACTGACGTCCTCATCAGCCAAGATGCGCCCACCGGTACAGCGCATCTCTCGAGAAAACGTGGGGCTGACCACATTCTCCAACCATCTCCCTCTCAAACGAGGAAGATGCGTCGACGGAACAGGGGCGCAGCTAATGTCCTGTGCATTAACTCTGATGCACCACAGAAGGCATCTGTCTTTGACAGACTCACTCGCTGTCGTGGCGAAGATAATTTGGACTTTGAGTACTATGCGCCCCAGCGGGCTGGTACGAAGAAGTTCAAGGCAGCACGGGCCGTGTGCGTCTAACGTGGTATACCAGCAGTGAGCCAGAGGCATGCGCTCACAATCATGCACGCTGCCAATGGTAAACTGTACAAGGTTGACTCGGGTGCTTCTGCGCCACGAACGAGACGACCTTCAAAGTCCTTATCACACTTAGGCACACCTGCTGCGTTCGCAACGAAGTTGTACAAGGCAAACTCAGTGGTCTTGAGCCCCCGTGCCTATATTGGTTGTGTGTCTGAGGCTGGTTCAAGTCACTTTAAATGCTGCTCCTCCACTATTGATCTGGGTGCATATTTTGCGTCGGATCAGGGGGTGCAACATTCACTTGACCACCCCGGTGCTTGACCTTGCCATGCGCCTGATGGGGGTGTGAAGGTGGCACTCTCCTCCAACGATTTGCGTAACGTGATCACTCATAAACGCCGATCAGAAGAGTCGACTGACAAGCACAATGCGCCCCTCACATGGCACCCCTGTGCTGTAGTCACCATCAACTGTTGTTGCAAGACAGCAGTCCCACCAAGGCAGTCTGTGTTCCAGCGGCTGCAATCATCAACACCTCTCCAACGTCGTCTCGGGAAGAAGGTGTTAACTGAAGAGGAGCCAGAACTAAAGGTTGCTTCTGGCAACGTAGTCTTTAACTCCCCATCAATTCGAAAGGCGACTGGCAACTCCTCGACCTCGTCCTCATCCAAGAGCCAGCAGAGGAAGACCAAGACGACCGTCCCGTCCTCAGGAGTGTTTGAGGGCACCCGGGAAAGAAAGAAGATCTCAGAGGAAGCTGGAGGTAGTCAAGTCCCTATGGATCTTCATCCCGAAGACGAAGTTAGCCTCCCGAACATAGCTGGGGGTAGTCAAGCCCCTGTGGATCTTCAACCCGAAGACGAAGACATCCTCCAGAACATAGCTGGGGGTAGCCAAGACGAAGCTCCGGGGGAAGTTTCTCTTCTACAAGAGTGCGAGGCTGAAAGCGAAGCTTCAACCGATCCATCCACTTCCAGTCATGTCATGACAGTATACATGATGGAAGGTGGTGATACGAAATCAGATGCGCCACCAGCAGATCTCGTTCAGCGCATGGATACCTTGGAGGGAGGACTCAAAACCCTCTCTGCCTCCATGTAGACACTGACTCAAGCAGTGTTCGAGATACGGTCAGCTTTGGCCAGAGCACCTTCTACCGGTCCTGACCCAGGAGTCAACGGGGAATCAAGTGTGCCCCTTCAACGGACATCCTTGAATACCGATTGTCGCAAAGCACCGCGTGTGTCGGAACCTTCGAATGTACAACTCCAGACTGTACCACCTTTTTTGACTCCCAGCTCCACGGAAGACGTGGTGGAGATGATCAAGGACTTACGTGAGCGCTTTGAGTCCAAGAATAGACAGGAGGAGCGCCATAAGATGGGGATCCCACAACCATACCCTCTCGAATGGAACAAAGTGGTTTATCCTCCCAAGTATAAACCATAAATGTTGACACCATACGACATGAAGGACTCTCCACGCCGTTATCTGACGTACTTCCAGTCTTAAACGGGACATCTCCCGAAGGAAGACCCGCTACTCACCAGCTGTTTGTCAGGGCACTGAAAGGAGTGGCTTACGACTTGTACTGCAGTCTCCCTAACATCTCCATATCTTCCTTTGACGATTTAACATGTCTCTTCCTCGATCGTTTCTACGATGGAGGGAAAGACATAACAATGGCGTCTCTGATAGAGGTGCGTGAGAAGGAGAAGGAGACGGTTCGAGCATTCATCGAACGTTTCCGACAAGCCTGCTTCAGACTGCCCCCGGGTATGCCAGAACATGCACTCCTCTCCTCCTGCAGCATGAACATGCTTCCTGCGATCAAGCTCTGGCTCAACTCTACTCCTCCTTCCGATTGGAGCTCCTTGATTATTGAGGCTGAAGCAGCTGAAAAGAAGACATCCAATGCTCGCCTTCTGGGAGTCAGTTTCCCTGCTTTTGAAGACAAGGGAAAATGGCCTGCTGCCAACAACCCTGGACGTGAGACGAAGGGGAAGCAGGCGCTGACTATCAAATGCCTCCAAAGGTGCACAAGCACCTACTCAGAAGCCTCCGCTTGCGCCAAGGCCAAAGGAGGTATATTCTTTCAACGACGAAGACACCTTGCAACTCTTCGAGATGCTGAAGCAAGGTGATAAGATCAAATTGACAGACCCGAAGTGTCCCGATGAGGTTGGAAGAGTAGACAATCCGAGGTACTGTCACTACCATCGGTTTGTCGGACATCCAACTCAGGACTGCAACGTTCTCAAGAACTACATCCAGCGCATGATTAATGTGAATGTTATCTCCATCAACTATGAGGAGAAAATAGTCTCGGCCAACCTGGTGTCGCTCCATTTCGGCACCTTGCCGCCAACCACAACACAAGATGGCGTCGTCCCCATCCCGAAGGCGACAATGGAGGTGGTCAACCTACCACCTACTCGTGACAACGTGAGTGGACTCATCCCACTCACCACATCTCGGGGAGATATCTTATGGGTTCACCCCGATCTCGTCTCCGAGGTTACTCAACCGGTGGTACGCCGTATGGTCTCTTCCTCCGAGGAAGAGGCACTTCCTGTACAAACGCGTTCGCAGCTGAACGCCCAACCCGACGAGGCTGCCGTCGAGGTGGTGCCTCCCTGTACTGCCCCTTCTGCCGAAGAAGGAGGTCCATCCAGACCTCCAGCAGCCAATAAACAAAAACACGTAGAGGCTCGTTTCGACAAGCCTTTGCTAAGGGAGAATGTTCCGGGGCTAGCCAAGCCCCACAACTTTGACATACTGGCACAACTTGCCGTTACTCCTACCAATTTGTCACTGTACGAGCTTTTTCACCTTTCCAAAGACACCCGTGAAGCTCTCTGTGAAGCCTTGAAGGATGCTGAGTCCTTCATCAGTCAGGTCAAGCAGCCTGAGGATATCTCGACCACATGTGCGCACTGCCATTGTATAGATGAGGTCATCCCCAACATAACCTTCATCCAACAAGACATGCTGCTCAAGCACAATCGGCACAACAGGCCACTGTATTATACAGGGTATGTGGGTTCCGTCAAGGTGAAGCAAATTCAGATTAATCTAGGGTCTTTCCTCATCATCATCCCTAGGACTCTGGTCTCAATACTGGGGATCCCGATGTACCGTCTGGCACCTTCCAACACTACAATTAGCGGTTTTAATGCTAGCAAAAGTGAACCGCTGGGCAAAATACGGCTGAAATGTCATATCGGTAACCTCCGAACCGAGGTGACTTACGATGTCGTGGACGTCGACGTCAACTACAACCTCCTGCTGGGTCACCCGCGGCTGCATAAGTATATGGTGGTGCCATCTACACTCCACCAATATATAAAGTACGTATCCACCAACGACATCATCCGGATAGAGTTCGCGGACATTGACCCTTTCAAGGGGGTCGAAGCCTACTTCACCGATGCTAGCTTGTACAAGTCGCTCGATGAAGGGAAAGCCAACGATGCTGATAATGAAGCAAAAACAGTGCCAGAGCCGGACATGGAGCCAGAGATGATTCCTGACGCTCCTTTGAAGATTCGACTCAAAGGGAAACCGCCTCAGATGCTGCCTCCTATGGTGCTCAAGCTATCTGGAAGAGCACCGACTTCTCTGGATAGAGTACCTACTGAAGCTCCGTTGAAGATACGGCTCAAGGGAAAACCTCCTCAGACGTCGGCTCCCCTTATGACAAAACTACAAGGGAAGGCACCTGTCATCGAAGGCGCAGTCGAGGCACCCCTGAAGGTGCGTCTTAAAGGCAAGCCTCCGTAATCATCCAAGCTGCAAGAGAAGGCCCACACAGCCCTCTCGGATCCTAAGGTCAAATCTGCGATGAACTCTCCCGAACCAGCCCCGGTGCTCACAAATGAGGAGTTAGGAGAGTACATATCTGCTGATATAGATGTATCGTCTCTTGACAACGTAATCCCGCGGGACAAAATCTCGTATTTTATCAATAATAGAGTGTCTTTCAATTATTCTAGTCTTCCATATTAGAATGCCATGTATACACTAGATAATGCTCTACGGTCGTTACAAACACAAATAACGACCATCAATCATGTAAATCGAGTAGTACCGTCCCAAGGAGTCTGTTTTATAGTCCCACCACAGAATTGGGATGAAGAACACATCATCTTCGGCAAAGTCGAGCGTCATCAAGACCTTCCGCCACTCGAGCCAGAACCAGATACCGGCAGAATACAAGTCTATCGGTACACGGACAAGGCAAAGTACCTCATTCAAAAGATGGGTTACGACCTGAAAAGCAACAAAGGCCTGAACTACGGCAAGGGTCGACGTCTTCCTCTTCGGCTCCCAACACCTAAAGGAAAGCTGCAGGACTACTATCATCGTACTCGACGCGGGGTGGGCTATGTCATGCCGCCGACAACTATAGAGAGTTCGGAGGTAGAAGAAATAGAACACTCTCATTCGTCCGAAGAATCAACTTAGGATTCCGATACCAGTATCGACTCAGTCCTCAGGAAGGTGCTATCAGTCAACATGACATCTGCACAATCTCAAGAGGATGAAGGCGATAATCAAACGCCGAAATTTATTGAGGAAGATCCCTGGGCTCAACGCCTAGGAGCACAGTGGGAGTCTCGTTTTGAATTACGCGGACCCCTACCGAAGACGAGGTCGAACAAGTTGACCTTGGGGATGGATCTCCTTCCAAACCTATCTTCATCAACAAGAGTCTAAACGGAGAAGACCGGGAGTCTTTGGTCCAATTGGCCGGAGAATATATCGACGTCTTCGTCTGGAGCTACGAAGATATGCCGAGACTTTATCCCCAGATCGCAATGCATAGACTTAACATCTTGCCTGATGCTAAGCCTGCAAAGCTGTAACACCCAGTTTTCAGAAATTGGGGTATTTTTGAAAATTTATTATTTTTATTATTTATTAATGGTATTTTAGTCATGATATGATTTTTGGTGATTTTTAGTTAGTTAAAACTATTTTCTAAGTCACGACTTATGACTTTGGTTAACTACTAGTGTATACCTAGTGTAACCCTAGATATTATGTGACCTAGAGACTAACCATGATCATGTGAGCCTAACCATGTGTTTAGAATATCAATTACCACTTTTTAGTCAAAAGGGTATTTTGGTAATTTATTAGAATTTATTTGGATTTATATGATTTATTATTATTTAATTAGTTGATTAGTGTCATGTTAGCTCCTAACCTAGTTTAGCACTAATCCAGAGGTTAGCCACTAACCTAGAAGACTAATGTTAGATGTTAGCTTTATGTTAGAAATATCTAGGTTTGATAAATATCTAGATATCTTACTTTTTAGATATTTTAGAGACCTAAATATCTATCTACCTAGTCAAAGCCTTAGGGGCTAAGTTAGCAAGGTGGAAGAGACCTAAAGCCTACCCCTACAATTCCCCATGGCAGCCAACCCTACCCCCCACCATATATATGCACCCCCCTTCATTCATGCCATTTTTACATACACAAAAACCTAGTTTTCCTTCTACCTTCACACCCTCACCAATTAATCATTTTGACTCCAAATTGAGCCTAGTTTCTTGCATTGGACTCCCCTACACTAGAGGATACCAGTTATGGCTTGATAGCAAAGATTTGTGGAGCTTTGGACATTGGAAGTTGAAGGGGGTTTTCATTCAAATAGGCCTATTATTGAGGATTTTGCATTCATAGGTAACATGCCCTAAAACCCATTAATATTGTGTTTTCTCTTCATAGTTGCATGCATCTAGGTACCATGGAACTGTAGGTTAAGTTTGGTAGGAAGTAGGTTCGATTTGGTGTCCGTATTGGACACGTATCCATGTTTGAAAAATGGTGTTTGGTGAAATACCACTTAGGTTTTAATATTGTGTTTGGTGAAACAAAATATATTTTTGGGTAGCCCTAGACATGTAGGACACAACCCTAGTTGACTGAGCACACTTTGAGTCGTGTCCGTGTCCAAAACAGGACACGAACACACTGTTAACACCACACTGTGCACACTGTAAAATCCTACTGTTTGACACTTCGTGTCGTGTCCACACGTGTCGTGGACTCGATACAGAAACCTAGACACGAACCTAACCACCCCACCTATCCACTAACACGAGCACAGGGCTCTACGTGCCACGTGTGGAGCACACGACCCTTCGGCACACGTGTACGAGACTGTGCACGCTGTTCTGCTACCCGACACTGATAGCGGACACGACACAACACGTGGAAGGGTGACACTTGGTGGACACGAGGGGACAATGTCTGCGAACATGCCCCCAAAGTCTCATGACTTCTCGTGTCGTGTCGAGTGAGAAAACTCACTCGTACTGGACACGCACTGCACTGCACGCGCACGTTTTCCTCACTGATATGCGACTCGTGTCGCACGGACACGAGTCGTAGACACCTCATATTTGCACGAGTGTGTAGCCCATCATGTGGCGAACACATGGACACGAGCACGAGATATGTCGTGTCCCGTGTCGCAAACACGAGGCACTTGAACCCGTGCATGACGCGATCTGAATACGCACATCAGTCGTGTTTTTCACGACTGATACGGATCTCGTGTCGTATCCTGGAGTGACGTGGACACGGGGCAGGCACTTGGACACGTGCACAACCCCAAGGCGAACCTTCGTGCACGAGCACGAGACACGTGAGTGTGTGTGTCGTATCCTAGAGTGAGTTGCACACGTGCACGACATTGTGTATATGTGTGTGTATCAGTATTTACCCGATTGGGTTTCCAGTGAGTTGGACACGTCGTGTCGTGTCTAGACTCTATGTCAGGCACCCTAGATGCTAGGGGACACTGTGGGACACGATTACCCACCTTGGGTTTCGGGCCTTAGGTCATTTTTGACTCGGATTTGGGTTTACCCATTGGTCGAGTACACAGTGCCATTTCCAGGATTTTGGGATAATTCCCAATTTTCAGAGATGAGTTTCAAATCGATTTTTTGTTGTATTTCATACATGTATTTGCATGTTTTCAGTGTATGTATACGTAGTGTATGTATATGTGTGTGTGTAGGTGGGATTTGAGTGTATATACCTGTGTATATATGTAGATATGAGTATATGTATATATGTATGTATTAGGTATATATGTAGGTGTGTGTGTGTTGATTTTTGGGATTCCAGAAATCTGGAAACACCCCCCCTTGTATCAGTGTCCCCCATCTCTCCCTCTCACTCTTTTACACTCACCCTCTCATTTCATCTCCCTCTATCTATATGTATTGTATATACATAGGTTTATTATATATATATATATATATATATATATATATATATATAAAGTTATATAAAAAAAAATATATATGTGTATATATATATATATATATATATATATATATATATATATATATATATATATATATATATATATATTGTATAGAGATAGAAACCTAAATGGTATTAGCCTATGGAACCTAATTATTAGCCTATGGCCAAATTGGGGGTTGACCCTAATTTGTCTAAGTGACCCCTTGACCTAGGTACCTTAATGACCCTTGTTTGACTAGTGTTGACCAAAGTCAACCTTAGGTCAAAACTTGACCTAATTAACCTAGAATTGACTAGGATTAACCTAAAATGACTAGTTTAATTAGTCTGGCCATGTTTGACCTAACTTGACTAGTAGACCTAGTTGACTAGATAATTGACCATTGTTGACCAAAGTCAACTATAGGTCAACCATGACCTAATTGACCTAGAGATGGCTTGGATGAACATAGAAGGACTTGTTGAATAAGATTTGACTAAACCCTAGGCTATTAACTAGTTGGTTTAGGTTTGACATATATATGAGTATATTATTGTGACTTGGGTTTTGTGGAAAGACCTATGTAGATTAAGATATGTATGGGGTTAAGTTAGATACTTAGAGTCGAGTCATGACTTGAGATTGGAATATGGAATTAGCTTGAATATAGGATTAAGGTTGGTATTATATATATATATATATATATGTATTTATATGTGGTATACTTGTATAGGTATTGGTTATACCTTAACCTTGTGGTGTAGTACCTTAGATAGTCTAGATTGACCTAGACTTGACCTAGCTTGACCATATTGACTAGTATTTGACTAGTCTGACCATTGATTGACTAAACCCTAGATAACTTGACTAGTTTGACTAGAATGTTGACCAAGAGTTGACTTTAACCTAGATTAGACTAGTTTGACCTTGTTTGACCTTATTTGACTTAGTTTGACTTCCTGTGACCAAGTTTGACTGTTATAGTTGACCAGGTTTGACTTTTGACCAGATTGACCCAGAATCATGTAGTATGTATTGTATACTCTATTTTTACCATTGTGGATACATTGTGACTTGTATTGCTCTGATTAGGAACCATACACCTCTCCTCAGACAGTATATCCTCTTCAGACATTCAGTTATCAGGCGAGTACATTCTCTGACCGTTTCATACTTGCCAGAATTTATATTCTTGCTCTAGATTACTTTACTTGATGCTGACACGATGGTTATCACGGATTGGTACTATATGGATCTTTTCATGAGATGTTATCCTCCTTGGGAGCATCAGATACAGCATATTTGTGCGTTTCACGAATCATCATGTATCACTATGCTTCCATAGATTCACGAATCGCTTGTGACTCATGTACTCTCATGTTCACAGAGCCTCTCATGAATCACCCATTTATGGGCTTATCACGAATCTTAACATAACTTGAATGGATCCTTGTGTATTGATTGGGGAAACGGGGGAGTAGAAGTAGACATGTGAATAATTCCAAAGTAGTGTAATCATGTATAAACTCAGTAGTGTAATCAAGTATAAATTTTAGCCATTCACATGTCTATCTTGTACTCTACATCACTAGACACTTACAGTTCTCTATATACAGTAGATATTTCCTTTACAGCTATCTCTTTTACAGCGTATATTTCCTTTCAGCATTTTCTGTATTTTATTCTATTGCATGCTTTATATTTTCTATCATACTATGCACTGCGTGAGATGTATTGTGCTCGTTCCTGTCCTGACTGGACCTCTTGAAAATATTACAGAGGATGAGGATGAGGCCCTGGTGTCTACCTATTATGGAGCAGGACTAGATGACACTTATGTTGTGGACCCTCAGCAGGATCCACCTGCAGCTGAGGATGTTGCCCCAGTAGTCTAGGCTAGTTTAGCTAGACAGTCATTTCTATATTATTATTTTGTCTCACATTCTGAGTTATATTTTGAGATGTTGAGATGTATAGACCCTTAGACTTATTTTGTATATTGGGTTGACATTCTGGATGTTATGTTATCATAGACACTTAGACCTATTTCATCTATTGTACTGTTCTCTTTGAGTTACTGTCTATCTATCTATCTTTCATTCTTCTACCCTAGATGTGATTGAGATTGTATTCTATTATGTCACTTCTAGTCGGAGAGTATATACTGTACAAGTACCTTTATATTGTTAGATGATTGACCTATGACAGCGTTCTACCGCCGACACTGCGGCGTAGGCTGGACGTAACCACTTCTCGTGCCCCTATACAGGGTGCGGATCGTGACACATTTTTAGTGGTAGCCCATGCAGGTCGAGTTTATGTAGTGGTATTCGAACTAGAGTACCACTACAGCCTGTGATAGGATTTGAGGAATAGGCTTAGAAAGAGTGGATACTCAATCACAATTAGGAAATTTCCATAGATTTGAATCTACTGACTTTTGTTCAAATCTGTATAATCTATTTCATACTGTCCTTCTTGATACTATCATCCTTGTACCGTTATTGACTTCCTTATTGACCTGTCTTCAGGATGGTGGAGACATGATCGCAGCATCTCGGTCCAGGTGACACCACTGAGAGGTCTGCCACCTCTCGTCCAGCTCACCAGGACCCGGCGACCACAGCTCCCCTTACTCCAGCTCTTGTGGAAGCTTCTGCCACATTTGGGGGTGCACCTCTATCTATTCGGGGGACCATCCCAGCTACCCCCGACATGCCTCCCCCGCAGTTTCGTCAGCCACAGTTTCAGCAGCACCAGCAGCAGTTCCAGCCGTCGATGCCATCTGGATTAGTGGATGCTGCATAGATGTTTACATACTTCCAGCATTTCCTAGAGACGCAGCAGGCCCAGCAGCAACGTCAGACGACGGAGTTTACCAGGGGCATAGATGAGGTCCATCAGCTGGCTAGAGCGACGATGGAGAGGTTGGCTGTCCAGCCACAGGGAGGATTGGAACAGCCGCGACAGCAGAGGATTTCGACATTCAGGAGTTCAAGAAGATGAACCCTAAGGACTTCTTGGGGACAGAGGGGATTCTTTATGCTGATGACTGGATTGAGCACATTGAGGAGATCTTCCGACTGGCGGAGATACCAGCCGGACTCCAGATAGAGGCAGCAGCCAGCCAGATACGGGATCTTGCCCGTACCTGGTATCAGACGGACCCGAGAGTAGGCACTCCAGGGTAGACATGGGGAGCTTTCAAGGAGCTCTTCAAGGGAAAGTTTTTCCCGGATCAGGCAGTCGGTGCCTTGGAGAGCCAGTTCGAGAACCTGGTTCAGGGGAACCAGACTGTAGAGGAGTATTCCGGTGAGTTTTGTCGGTTGAGCAGATTTGTGGAGGGCCTTAGCGAGACAGCGAAGGCGAGAAGGTTCAGGAAGGGCTTGGTCAAGGAGGTCAAGTCCTTGACCAAGAGTGACAGGAATGCTACTTTTGAGGAGATTCTGGCAGGAGCGATGGCAGCTGAGGATGATCTTGAGCTGAAGCTCAAGAGGGGCCGTGATACACAGTGAGCCGGCAGCAGTGGAGGTCAGGCCAAGAGGCCTCACTATCAGCATCTGCAGAGGCAGCCACAGCAGTATCAGCAGCCAAGGCAGCAACAGACCCCGAGACAGCAGACTACCAGTTGTCCCTACTGTAAGAAGCCGGGACATGGATGGGGAGAGTACAGGAAGAGGTTGGGCTGGTGCCTACTATGTGGGGCAGCGGACCACCAGCTGAGGGAGTGTTCCCAGTACACAGGCAGAGTAACACAGGGAGCAGCACCAGGAGCAGGAGCCAAGGCTCCGGTAGGTCAGCAGAGGGGACCGTTACAGCAACAGCAGCAGAGATTTATGCAGTTTCAGCAACAGGCTGGAAGAGGTCAGCAGGGACGAGCTTACGCCATGACAGTTGAGGATGCTCAGGCAGTTGGCGATGTGCTTGCAGGTTCTGTTCTTCTAAATTCCATTCCCACCTTGCTTCATTATATCTATCTTGAAATCCAATTCCATCTGCTCCTACCTGTTTCTTTATTATCGATAAGTTTTGACCTGGTAGTTCTTTTTGATTTTTGTCGATTGTTTGTTTGTTTCTTCATCTCTTACTTAGGAGTAGGAGTAGGAGTAGCTTTAGCTGTTAATAAAATTCTTGAGTAACTTCTTTTGTCAAGAAATTTACCTTAAATGAATTAATGTATGTGCTATGTCTTTTTGACTTAGAATTGATAGAGTAGCTCTGACTATAGAATGGTAACCCTTTTAGTCCTGTGATTATTGTTTCCTTATCTTCCCAGTCTATACCCATGACCAGGACTATCCCACTAAACCTGCCCCTTATACTACTATTGCATCACAATTTTCGGTTCAATTTAGGCCATAGACCTTTCCCACTCTAAATTATGATCATCATAGGCACATTACCATGACTTTTAAATTTGTAGCACAAAACTAGTTGTTTTCTCAAAACTAACTTCACATACATGACCTAGACATGACACTCTACACCTATGACCTTAGTGTCCCACTCATGCATACCATCGCGTGCTTCATTTGCTTAGTACGATATTCCTGACCCGAGACTCCATCCTGATTTACCCCATGGAGTTACTTTTTGATTTCGATTTAAATTAAGGACACCTTTTGACCTAAACTGCCAGCCAATTTTGGACATGAACCAGTATAGGTCTACTACCCATATTTTACTTATTGACCATGTATGTTGCTAGGTAGTAGTTTCGACCCTGATTGTTGGAGGTTTGACCTAGAAGGAGTACGACCATTTAAATTTCGAGGACGAAATTATTTTAAGGAGGGTAGACTTGTAACACCCAATTTTCTGAAATTGGGGTATTTTTGAAAATTTATTATTTTTATTATTTTTTAATGGTATTTTAGTCATGATATGATTTTTGGTGATTTTTAGTTAGTTAAAACTATTTTCTAAGTCACGACTTATGACTTTGGTTAACTACTAGTGTATACCTAGTGTAACCCTAGATATTATGTGACCTAGAGACTAACCATGACCATGTGAGCCTAACCATGTGTTTAGAATATTAATTACCACTTTTTAGTCAAAAGGGTATTTTGGTAATTTATTAGAATTTATTTGGAATTATTTGGATTTATGTGATTTATTATTATTTAATTAGTTGATTAGTGTCATGTTAGCTCCTAACCTAGTTTAGCACTAATCCAGAGGTTAGCCACTAACCTAGAAGACTAATGTTAGATGTTAGCTTTATGTTAGAAATACTAGGTTTGATAAATATCTAGATATCTTACTTTTTAGATATTTTAGAGACCTAAATATCTATCTACCTAGTCAAAGCCTTAGGGGCTAAGTTAGCAAGGTGGAAGGGACCTAAAGCCTACCCCTACACTCCCCCATGGCAGCCAACCCTACCCCCCACCATATATATGCACCCCCCTTCATTCATGCCATTTTTACATACACAAAAACCTAGTTTTCCTTCTACCTTCACACCCTCACCAATTAATCATTTTGACTCCAAATTGAGCCTAGTTTCTTGCATTGGACTCCCCTACACTAGAGGATACCAGTTATGGCTTGATAGCAAGGATTTTTGGAGCTTTGGACATTGGAAGTTGAAGGAGGTTTTCATTCAAATATGCCTATTATTGAGGATTTTGCATTCATAGGTAACATGCCCTAAACCCATTAATATTGTGTTTTCTCTTTATAGTTGTATGCATCTAGGTACCATGGAACTGTAGGTTAAGTTTGGTAGGAAGTAGGTTCGATTTGGTGTCCATATCGGACACGTATCCATGTTTGAAAAACAGTATTTGGTGAAATGCCAATTAGGTTTTAATGTTGTGTTTGGTGAAACGAAATATATTTTTGGGTAGCCCTAGACATGTAGGACACAACCCTAGTTGACTGAGCACACTTCGAGTCGTGTCCGTGTCCAAAATAGGACACGAACATACTTTTAACACCACACTGTGCACACTGTAAAACCCTAC
>JANAVB010005797.1:4909872-5039872 GCA_029216955.1 Iris pallida
CCCGTCGCAGGCAAACCATTTCTCCTCTACATCCGTGCCATGGATCATTCCCTCAGCGCTTTGTTGGCTCAGAACAACGATGCAAGCTACGAGAAAGCTATCTACTACCTCAGTAGGACACTGATCGGGGCTGAACACCGGTACAATCCCGTTGAAAAGGAGTGTTTGGCTTTGGTGTTCGCCATCCAGAAGACTCGCTATTATGTTTCGGGCCAGACAATTCATGTCATCTCCCGAGTCAATCCACTCAGGGTTCTCATGACGAAGCCGGGATCATTGAACTCTCGACTAGCTACATGGGCAATCCTGTTGACACCATATAATATGGTCTTCGTCCCACAAAAAGCCGTCAAGGGCCAAGCTCTAGCCGACTTTTTAGCTGCACACCCCGTCCCAGAGTCCTCCAGACTCTATGAAGACATCCCGGATGAGGTCCAAGAATCAAACGTCACCGAAAAAAGGTCCGTTTGGCAGGTATTTTTCGATGGCGCTTCGAGAACAGGCCCTAAAGGCCAAATCATCGCAGGAGTGGGGGTAGTCTTAGTCTCCCCCGATCAGCTGGTCATCCAGCGTGCTTACTCCCTTTCGAAGCCGTGCTCCAACAATGTTGCCAAGTATAACGCTCTCATCATGGGACTCCAGCTGGCGCAAAAGCTGGGGGTGGATCATCTAGAAGCTTACGGCAACTCCAAACTCGTCGTTAATCAAATCTGAGGGCAGTACGAAGTCCGCCATAAAGATCTGGTTCCTTACCATGAAGCTGCATTGAATATTATTTCAACCTTCGCCAAGTTCTTCATAGAACACGTACCTCGGTTACAAAACATGGAGGCTGACGCTCTGGCCGACCTCGCAGCTTCATTAGCGGCACCCCTCGGGACTCAACACTACGTCACGGTAGTTGGACGATACTTGGTCTGTCCCAAAAATAACCTATGCACACAAATGGCCCATGCCATGACAGCAAGTGCCGGTGTTAATGTCCGAGACTGGAGGTTCCCATTCATCGACTTTGCTGTCTATGGAATTCTCCCTGAAGACCCGAAAGAAGCCGTCTCGGTCAGAAGACGCTCCCCTCGGTTTTATTATGATACAGCTACTAAAACGCTGTACCGACGTTCCTTCGATGGACTTCTCATTCGATGTCTATCCAACGAAGAAGCAGCCGAAGCCCTTCGGGAAGCTCATGACGGGACTTGCGGGGCTCATCAACCTGGCCCTAAGTTACAGGATCGACTACGACACATGGGTTACTACTGGTCAACCATGGCAGCCGACGCTATCGACTATGCTAAAAAGTGCCATGCGTGCCAGCTTCACGCCGACTTCATTCATACACCATCGGAACCACTACATCCTACGGTCGTCTCCTGGCCCTTCGAAGCTTGGGGCATGGACATTGTAGGACCGATCACCCCTCCATCATCGAGGGGACACCGTTTTATCCTAGCCATCTCCGACTACTTCTCCAAATGGGCAGAATCAGTTCTACTGACGAAAGTGAAAAGCTCCAGGGTGATCAGTTTCATCAAGCACCATGTCATCTACCGTTTCAGGGTACCTCAAAGGATTATCCACGATAACGGTCCACAGTTCATCAGCCATGTTTTCAGCAGATTCTGTGACAAGAACTGCATTCAGAATGTGGCATCAACCGCCTACAATCCGGCATCAAACGGATTGGCCGAAGCCTTTAACAAGACTATCGTCAAGCTACTCAAAAAGGTCGTCTCATCCAACAAACACGACTGGGACGAAAAGCTCGACTAATGTCTTTGGGCCTACCGTACAACAGTACGGACTCCGACGGGCAACATCCCGTTCTCCTTAGTCTACGGGCGCGAAGCGGTACTGCCTCTCGAGATTCAGATACCCTCACTCCATGTAGCGATCACAAACCAACCGACAGAAGAAAACAATCAGCATCGTCGTCTGCGAGAATTAGAGGCACTTGACGAAAAGCGTCTCCTAGCTTAGCAGCGCATTGAACTTTATCAAGCCCGTATATCACAGGCTTTCAACAAAAAGGTCAAACAGAGGACTTTTCAAATAGGCGACCTGGTCCTGGCAGTCAGGAGGCCGATTGTCACGACCCGCACCCTAGAGTAAGGGCACGAGACGTGGGTACGTCCAGCCTACGCCGCAGTATCGGCGGTAGAACGTTGTCCTAGGTCTCATGCATCTAACAGTATAAGGCTAAGCAGTTTATACTCCCCGAATGGGGGTGACATAGCAGAATGTAAACTCAATCACATCTAAGGTAGAGCATAATGGAAGATAGATAAAACATAAAATCCAAAAGAGATACAACAGATAGAAGTCTAAGTGTCTAAGATACACAAACCCAGAAATACATCTCAAAGCTCAAATACAGTAATCCATAAATACAACTCAAGACAACTGAAAATAAGCTATAAGCAAAACCCTAGCTATCAATACAACCTCTACTGTGTCTCCTCTAGGCTAGCAGGCAATCCCCAGGCTATCTGTAAAATTTATCAACAGGTCCAGTCAGGACAGGAGCGAGCACAATACATCTCAACAGTTCATAGCAGGTTAGAAAATATAATCATGCAGTAAAGTAAGATACAGGTACTGAAAGAAATACAGTATGTAAACAGAGATAGAACTGTAATAGAAATATCTACTATACATAGAGAACTAATAGTGGCTAGTGAGTCACAGTACAATATAGACATATAAATGGCATAGGATAATTCTGATGCTACACTATGGAATGATTCTGATGCTACACTACTTGGATATTATTCACATATCCACTTCTACTCCCCATACCCTAATCAATACACAAGGATCCAGCCAGGTTAAGTTATGATTCATGTAACGGCCCCCAAAGGGTGGTACATAATAGTCCCATAAATAGGGATTCTAGGAAGCCCAATAAATGGAAGGATTCAAGGAAGACTCTGTGATCATGAGAGTACATGTCACAAGTGATTCAATGAACCATGAAGCATAGTGATACGCCATGTAAGTGAAACGCACAGAACATGAGTACCCGATGCTCCCTGAGGGGATAACATCTTAAGAAGGGATCCATATAGTACTAATCCGTGTGACCAACGTGACAGTATCAAGTAAAGTAATTTAAAGCAGGAAAATAATTCTAAGCAGGATATGAAATGATCAGAGAATGTACTCGCCTGATAACCTGAACAGCTGATAGGTATAGGGGTCCAACTGAAGCCAAGCAACACAGGTTACATGGTATTCAAGTTGTAATAAATGAATCTCTACAAGCAATCTATATTATCCTAGGTTCTTCTAAGTTAAATCAACTCTAGGTCAACTCCGGTCAATAATCTAGTCAAACTAGGTCAAGTGTTGACTTACAGTTGACTTTGGTCAACTGGTCAACTCTAGTCAAACAGGGTCAATTCTAGTCTAATTATTAAAGATATAAAGTGTACTTCGTTATTCGTACATCGAAACTTACGACACGCAAATCGAGATAAGATGATTAACATTAAAGTTAATAATCTTATTATAGTGGTCCACGTGTCCGTCTTACCAATTTTGGCGATGTGAGATCACTGGAATTGACCGATCTCAGTTTCGTTGTACTAATCCCGAAATACAAATATTATAAGAATTAATTATAATAAAGGGATGATACATAGAGGAACTATCTACAAACATTGTCGGATGATGAAATAAACATCGCCAACGTGTCCAGAATGGTCAAATTAGCTAGGATAGCCTATCCATCGGTCCAATTTGGACACAGGGGGAAAAGGTAATTTCGGGTCAAAACGGTATCCGTGTCGGAGCCGTTTTGTACCGAAAAACGTGCAAAAAATAAGTCTACAAAACAAAACAAATTATATGTGCATGAAACCAGAATGACGATACGAACCCAACGGTATATCCAGAATTGGATTCCGTTGACCCGTTCTCAATTTGGTCCGTTGACCAGAACTTGGAATTCTGATTTGCACGAAAATACGTGTCAGAGCCAATGTTCTCAAAACTCAGCAAACCATATGTCAACGAGTCCAGAATGACGATACGAACTCAACTGTATATCCGGAATTGGATTCCGATGAGCCGATCTCAAAATGACCTGTTGACCCTGATATTGGTATCTGACTTGCACCGAAATACGTGTTGGGTCCAATGTCCACCAAAACCTAGCAAATTATATGTCAACGAGTCCAGAATGATGATACGAACTCAACGGTATATCTTGAATTGGATTCCGATGAGCCAATCTCAAAATGACCTGTTGACCCGGATATTGGTATCCGACTTACACCGAAATGCGTGCCGGATCCAATGTCCACCAAAGCCTAGAAAATTATATGTCAACGAGTCCAAAATGACGATACGAACTCAACGGTATATCCGGAATTGGATTTCGATGAGCCGGCGTCTCCTGTTGACCCGGACTGTGGGACCCACTTTGTACCGAAAAATGTGCCAGGGCCCACGTCCTCCAAATCTAACAAATTTTATATGGAAATATGGTTGAACGACGCCACGAGTCTACTGGTGGTGTCAGAAATGAAATCTGGAGTCCCGTGTTCAAAAATAGAATTTTATAAGTTGAAAATTACGAATTTGGACGGCCAACTTTGGCGTCGAATTCAACCAATCAAACAAGCTCACAATGAAACGAAACTGGAGGGGTAGTAAGAGGGTTATACCAGCTTCGCACAGGAACTAGTAGCACACCAAATGGAGCTGCGGTGGAGGAGGTACAAGCTGACGAAGTTGACAACGCGAAACTGTCCAAAATTTATACAATTTAAACGGTCAACTTGGTGGCCGGTTTTGATGTATCAAACGATAAAATTAACGGACGAAAATTGACAGGAGTGAAGGTGGATATACAGAGATTGTGACAGAGCGAAGAAATTGCCGATCAACGGTCGAATTTCTCGAAAATTGTGCACGAAGTTGCTGCGATGGGCCGCCAAAACGGACTTGATTCCACGCGCATCACGGCAGGAATTCATGCGAAATGCACGAATCGCCTCCGATACACGTCGGAGATGCGAACAACGGCCACGGGGCCTGCCTCGAGGGTGCGTTCGGCCAAGTGGGGGTCAGCCACGCCGACCACGACGGCCATGGCGCCGGCGGTGGCGCCTGCGCTGCCGGCCAAGGGGGCGCGCGGCTGTAAGCTGCAGCAGCTGCTGCAGTTGGCCGGGATGGCTCGCGCGGCCTAGCCTGGCTCGACGGCGGTGGGGCGGCCAGGCGTAGCCACGGTGAGGTCCGTCCAGGGGCACGCGGACAGATAGTGGTGGTGGCGGATTATGGTTGATGTGGTGGTGGTTGTGATTTGGAGTGGGGGAAAGATGATGGAGTTTAAAGAAGAGGAGGAGAAGAGGTGATTCGGCCATGCTGGTGGTGGTGGTGGCCGACGGCTGGGCTGAGCTCGGGTGAGGAGCCGAGGAAGGAGCTCGGGGATGAGGAGAATGGCTGCTGTTGGTTTGAAGAAAAGATTTGAGTTGGAGAGAGAGAGAGAGAGGATAGGTGAATAATTAATGTGTGTGTGAGTTTGTGAGGGGAGGAGAGAGAATGCCATCCCTAGAATTTAGGGCCAGCCATGGGGTGTTAGGGATTTAACTGGCTGCTATGGTATGGAGAGAAATTAATGGTGAGGATTTAAAGAGGGGTAAATCTATGGCTAGGATTGATTATTGGAAATTAGGTCATTCCTATAGGGATTAAAATCAATAGAATTTTCCATTAAATATTAAAAATAGGTAGAAAGGATGTCTGATATTATTTTTGGGCAAGAAAAAATGAGGGCGTCATGAGAGTGGGTAACATGAAGCTGGGGTTGGGTTCAGTGGAGCCGGGTCGGGTCAAAATCGGACATGGCAAAATAATCGAATTAAAATAGGTGTTGATGATCATGGGTAAATAAGTAGCATGTGGGGATTCCAATAAATGGGACACAAGTGTCATGCGGGTAGTAGACTCAATGTGGGCCATGTCCATATTTGGGGTTGACAGGTTCTGGTCGACAGGGTACCCACAAATCAAGTTGGAAAATGAATGTGACACCGTAGGGTGAAATAAAATCGGGTCACGTGTCAGGAAAGTTGTGCGAAGGAAACGGAGCACAAAATGGTGTGTCTGAGTGGGACACGAATGTCATGGGTGAAGAGCGTCTCGAGTAGATCATGCATGATAAGTTGGTTTCAAGAAAATGACTGGTCTGGTGCTCCCAATTCAAAAGTCACGGTAACGTGCTAATAATGATCAAGGAAAAGAGTGGAAAAATTAATTAATGATCAAATGGTTTAATTCGACCCGAAGTTGTGCGAAGCAAAAAGAGTACAAGGGAACAAGTTTGGATGAGACATTATATACCAACATAAAGGTAATCATGTCCACTACAAAACTCGTGAAGAAGGTTTCCAGAGTTGAACATCCCTGACACTCCAAATATCAAAGGCACGGGAAAGTACACTTAAAGATAAATAACAGAATAAATTATTGAAACTAATTCAATCATAAATAAAAAAAATCAACCCGAAATTCAGGGTGCTCACATCCTACCCACCTTATAAAAATTTCGTCCTCGAAATTAAAATGTCCGTACTCCTTCTAGGTCAAACCCCCACAATCAAGTCCTAGAACTTAAACATATCATACCATCAAAAAGGACGGCATACAGGATCATGGCATATGGTGGCAGTGAAAGTCTCATCTAGGTATACTAGTCATGCTAATCGAAACGGTCATAGGGTATCAAAACACACAAGCAATCTAGGGGGCTAAACTAAAAAAAAAATTTAGAACAACAAATCATCAAGACTGTAAGGCAGTCTACCATCCTATATGAAAACTGGTACTTATCAAAAAATAAAATAAAGATAACTACCAATTATCTATAAAGGGGTACTATTCAAAAAAAAAATCAAAATCAGAAGTTAAAGAATGAAAGTTAATTGCATGAAAATCCAATCACAATATATATATTAAGAATATTTAGTCTCGATACGATCTAAGTTGATCAAATTGGGGAAATCAAGATTTGGGCAATATGGAGGACAGGTTCAACAAAGTCTGAGAACAAGCATACAAGGATGGAGATTCAGGTCACAATCAAATTTAATTCAATTGATTACAACCCAAGATATTAATATGATAAGAAAAGATAATCGAAGTCGATTTGGTCGTTATTAAGGAAACTAGGATTCAATGGTATTGAAAAAACCCTTTTAGGAAAAAACAAGAAAAATTTCATACGAAAGTCAGTTAATCATCTCTCTCTGATACTATCAGTTTACCATTTGTCAATCATATTTTCTCACAAATCCCAATATAAAAATCAACCGTTATATGACTACCCTCAAAATTTTATAACTTCAGTAATCTAAACCTTTACCACGATCACCATAGACAAAATTCCAAACTTCTAAAACATTTCCCACGAAGCATACCCCTCTTAATTAGGTATCAACACTTATTCATTTAATCAAATTTTCAAATTCTTTCACCTCGTTCTAAATTAGATCCGAAACCTCTAAATCCAGTTTATGAAATCCTTGTACTTGTTTCAATCAAGTCTCGTATTTACTCAACTCTAATACCACTATGTCATACAAACTTATTCTTGTTTATAAATCAACCTTCATATTTTCTTCAACGTATACCTTCAAATATTATCCTTTTGAATTCTACAATTTTTCTCTCAATCATCTAAAATAATTCCTATAACTTAAAATCCTTGTGTTCTCTCTGTCTCTAATCACCCTCTTACAATATCTAGTTCAATTTTGCATAATCATTGAATACAATTAAATTCTCCTTTCCATCTCTAAATTTCTACATGGCCTCGTAAAAGTTTCTAATAATCAATAACCAAGATTTTCTAAGTTCTTAAAACTAGGTTGACCTCTGCTATCCTCATTAGTTTTTTTTTTTTTAAATACATCCATGAATTACTCATAACCAAAATTTCTGCGATTGTTTCTAAATTGATAACATTTATCCCTCGATTTCATTCTAAACCTTTACCACATCTCCATTTCAAATTTTTCATATTTGACATCCAACATTTTGATTCCTACAAAATCATCATATGATAACCAATTACGTCATTTTTGACCTAGATGATTCACGTCACTTCCTCAACATTTCTCAGGTAAAATGATATGAAGATTCAAGGGTTTCAAGGTATAGCTGACAGAATTAGATACGAGACAGAGAATAGATGTAATCAGGACAGTTATATAAGACATGGAATGATGGTAATAAAATATTGGCAGGAAGAGAATGATAATAGAATCTGTTCTGCTTATCTGTTTAAAAGAAGGAACAATTTTGAAACCAGAGCTATAATATCAAATCCAAGATAAGGTCTAGCAAAATCATCGATTCATTGTATTAAGAAAAAATTCATAGTAAGAAGTTACACAAAGGTTTATAAAAATAGCTAAACCTACTCCTAAGTTAAATAATAAGAAACAAAACAAAACAAACAAATAATAATTCCTTTTTTTGAAGGACTGGAATAAAAGTAGAGAAAACATGTTCAAAAATATTTAAGGTACAATCTGATAATCATATGCGTCTATCCAAAATCATGGTGCTCTAAATCCTCGTCATACTAGTAAGCAAGGCTACGATAATCACAGAGTCCTCGACTAAGGCACATACCTCTAGAATCATGGTATTTAAAATTTTTGCGATGCCGCTAGCTTGGCTGCAAAAACCTTAAATTCCTACACCCGAGAAATATATCCAAAGCCAGACTATATGTCCTCACCATGCTGGCTAAAGTGACTGTAGAAGACTAGATTCCATAACTTAGATGACCTAGCCCATATAATTTTATCTTGGCAAAAATTAAATTAAATCAACAATGGATACCCAAAAATCAAATTTATTAACGAACATCAAGATTCAAAAATGAACAAAAATCCTTCAAATCATATAAATACAAACTCGGATGCCACAGCTAACATCAAGATTCAAGATTCAACAATCATCCATCAAAATCAATAAATACAAACTCAAATTCACCAATAATCCATCAAAATCAAATTCAACAACAAAAATTAAAGATAAATCAAATCAAGGGAAAAAGAGTTTTCAAATCGAAGTTAAAATAAGATTCTCAAGGGTCATCCCAGGAATCTCTTAAGGGATCCTAACTGTGATTGAGTACCTTCAAAATATATCCTAATCCTACTGCAGGCTGTAGTGATACTCTAGTTCGAATACCACTACACAAACTCGACCTGCATGGGCCACCACTAAAAACGTGTCAAGACCCGCACCCTAGAGTAAGGGCACGAGACGTGGGTACGTCCAGCCTACGCCGCAGTGTCGGCGGTAGAACGCTGTCCTAGGTCTCATGCATCTAACAGTATAAGGCTAAGCAGTTTATACTCCCCGAATGTGGGTGACATAGCAGAATGTAAACTCAATCACATCTAAGGTAGAGCATAATGGAAGATAGATAAAACATAAAATCCAAAAGAGATACAGCAGATAGAAGTATAAGTGTCTAAGATACACAAACCCAGAAATATATCTCAAAGCTCAAATACAGTAATCCATAAATACAACTCAAGACAACTGAAAATAAGCTATAAGCAAAACCCTAGCTACCTATACAACCTCTACTGTGTCTCCTCTAGGCTAGCAGGCAATCCCCAGGCTATCTGTAAAATTTATCTATAGGTCCAGTCAGGACAGGAGCGAGCACAATACATCTCAACAGTTCATAGCAGGTTAGAAAATATAATCATGCAGTAAAGTAAGATACAGGTACTGAAAGAAATACAGTATGTAAACAGAGAGAGAACTGTAATAGAAATATCTACTATACATAGAGAACTAACAGTGGCTAGTGAGTCAGAGTACAATATAGACATATAAATGTCATAGGATGATTCTGATGCTACACTATGGAATGATTCTGATGCTACACTACTCGGATATTATTCACATGTCCACTTCTACTCTCCCGTACCCCAATCAATACACAAGGATCCAGCCAGGTTATGTTATGATTCATGCAACGGCCCCCGAAGGGTGGTACATGATAGTCCCATAAATGGGGATTTTAGGAAGCCCAATAAATAGAAGGATTCAAGAAAGACTCTGTGATCATGAGAGTACATGTCACAAGTGATTTAATGAACCATGAAGCATAGTGATACGCTATGCAAGTGAAACGCACAGAACATGAAGTACCCGATGCTCCATGAGGGGATAACATCTCAAGAAGGGATCCATATAGTACTAATCCGTGTGACCAACGTGACAGTATCAAGTAAAGTAATTTAAAGCAGAAAAATAATTCTAAGCAGGATATGAAATGATCAGAGAATGTACTCGCCTGATAACCTGAACAGCTGATAGGTATAGGGGTCCAACTGAAGCCACAGAGTCCTATCTAAAGCAACACAGGTTACAAGGTGTTCAAGTTGTAATAAATGAATCTCTACAAGCAATCTATATTATCCTAGGTTCTTCTAAGTCAAATCAACTCTAGGTCAACTCCGGTCAATAATCTAGTCAAACTAGGTCAAGTGTTGACTTACAGTTGACTTTGATCAACTGGTCAAATCTGGTCAAACAGGGTCAATTCTAGTCTAATTATTAAAGATATAAAGTGTACTTCGTTATTCGTACGTCGAAACTTACGACACGTAAATCGAGATAAGATGATTAACGTTAAAGTTAATAATCTTATTATAGTGATCCACGTGTCCGTTTTGCCAATTTCGACGATGTGAGATCACTGGAATTGACCGATCTCAGTTTCGTTGTACTAATCCCGAAATACAAATATTATAAGAATTAATTATAATAAAGGGGTGATACATAGAGGAACTATCTACAAACATTGTCGGAAGATGAAATAAACATCGCCAACGTGTCCAGAATGGTCAAATTAGCTAGGATAGCCTACCCATCGGTCCAATTTGGACACAGGGGCAAAAATGTAATTTTGGGTCAAAACGATATCCGTGTCGGAGCCGTTTTGCATCGAAAAATGTGCAAGAAAATAAGTCTACAAAACATAACAAATTATATGTCCACGAAACCAGAATGACGATACGAACCCAACGGTATATCCAGAATTGGATTCCGTTGACCCGTTCTCAATTTGGTCCGTTGACCAGAACTTAGAATTTCGGTTTGCACGAAAATGCGTGCCGAAGCCAATGTTCTCAAAACTCAGCAAACCATATGTCAACGAGTCCAGAATGACGATACGAACTCAACGGTATATCCAGAATTGGATTCCGATGAGCCGATCTCAAAATGACCTGTTGACCCGGATATTGATATCCGATTTGCACCGTAATGCGTGTCGGGTCCAATGGCTACGAAAACCTAGCAAATTATATGTCAACGAGTCTATAATGGCGATACAAACTCAACGGTATATCCGGAATTGGATTCCGATGAGCCGATCTCAAAATGACCTGTTGACCCGGATATTGGTATCCGATTTACACCGAAATGCGTGTCGGATCCAATGTCCACCAAAACCTAGCAAACTATATGTCAACGAGTCCAGAATGACGATACGAACTCAACGGTATATCCGGAATTGGATTCCGATGAGCCGGTGTCAAAAAGTCCCGTTGACCCGGACTGTGGGACCCACTTTGCACCAAAAAATGTGCCAGGGCCCACGTCCTCCAAATCTAACAAATTTTATATGAAAACATGCCAGAACGATGCCACGAGTCTACTGGTGGTGTCAGAAATGAAATCTAGAGTCCCGTGTTCAAAAATAGAATTTTATAAGTTGGAAATTATAAATTTGGACGGCCAACTTTGGCGTCGAATTCAACTAATCAAACAAGCTCACAATGAAACGAAACTGGAGGGGTAGTAAGAGGGTTATACCAGCTTCGCACAGGATCTGGTAGCACGCAAAATGGAGCTACAGTGGAGGAGGTACAAGCTGACGAAGTTGACTCCGCAAAACTGTCCAAAATTTATACAATTTAAACGGTCAACTTGGTGGCCGATTTTGATGTATCAAACGATAAAATTAACGGACGAAAATTGACAGGAGTGAAGGTGGATATACCGAGATCGTGATGGAGCGAAGAAAATGCCAATCCAACGGTCGAATTTCTCAAAAATTGTGCATGAAGTTGCTGCGACGGGGCGCCAAAATGGACTTGATTCCACGCGCGTCACGGCGGGAATTCGTACGAAATGCACGAATCGCCTCCGATACACGTCGGAGATGTGAACAACGACCACGGGGCCTGCCCCAGGGGTGCACCCGGCCAAGTGGGGGTCGGCCTCGCCGACCACGACGCCGGCGGTGGCGCCTGCGCTGTCGGCCAAGGGGGTGCGCGGCTGTAAGCTGCAGTTGGCCGGGTGGCTCGCGCGGCCTAGCCTGGCCCGACGGCGGTGGAGCATCCAGACGTGGCCACGGCAAGGTCCGGCCAGGGGCGTACGGACAGGTAGTAGTGGTGGCGGATTATGGTTGATGTGGTGGTGGTTGTGATATGGAGTGGAGGGAAGATGATGGAGTTTGAAGAAGAGAAGAAGAAGAGGTGGTTCGGCCATGCTGGTGGTAGTGGTGGCCGACGGCTGGGCTGAGCTCGGGTGAGGAGCCAAAGAAGGAGCTCGGGGATGAGGAGAATGGCTGCTGTTGGTTTGAAGAAAAGATTTGAGTTGGAGAGAGAGAGAGAGGATAGGTGAATAATTAATGTGTGTGTGAGTTTGTGAGGGGAGGAGAGATAATGCCATCCATAGAATTTAGGGCCGGCCATGGGGTATTAGGGATTTAATTGGCTGCTATGGTATGGAGAGAAATTAATGGTGAGGATTTAAAGAGGGGTAAATCTATGGCTAGGATTGATTATAGGAAATTAGGTCATTCCTATAGGGATTAAAATCAATAGAATTTGCCATTAAATATTAAAAATAGGTAGAAAGGATGTCTGATATTTTTTTGGGCAAGAAAAAATGAGGGCGTCATGAGAGTGGGAAACATGAAGCTGGGGTTGGGTTCAGTGGAGCCGGGTCGGGTCAAAATCGGACATGGCAAAATAATCGAATTAAAATAGGTGTTGATGATCATGGATAAATAAGTAGCATGTGGGTATTCTAATAAATGGGACACAAGTGTCATACGGTTAGTAGACTCAATGTGGGCCATGTCCATATTTGGGGTTGACAGGTTTTGGTCGACAGGGTACCCACAAATCAAGTTAGAAAATGAATGTGATACTGTGGGGTGAAATAAAATCGGTTCACTTGTCAGGAAAGTTGTACGAAGCAAACGGAGCACAAAATTGTGTGTCTGAGTGGGACACGAAGGTCATGGATGAAGAACGTCTCGAGTAGATCATGCATGATAAGTTGGTTTCAAGAAAATGACTGGTCTGGTGCTCCCAATTCAAAAGTCACGGTAACGTGCTAATAATGATCAAGAAAAAGAGTGAGAAAATTAATTAATGATCAAATAGTTTAATTCGACCCGAAGTTGTACGAAGCAAAAAGAGTATAAGGGAACAAGTTTGGATGGGACATTATATACCATCATGAAGGTAATCCTGTCCACTACAAAACTCGTGAAGAAGGTTTCCAGAGTTGAACATCCCTGACACTCCAAATATCAAAGGCACGGGAAAGTACACTTAAAGATAAATAACAGAATAAATTATTGAAACTAATTCAATCAGAAAAAAATCAACCCAAAATTCAGGGTGCTCATATCGATGGTGTTGACTCACAAAACACCAGGAAAGTTCGAGCCCAAGTGGGAGGGACCTTTCATCATAGAGACGGTATACTCAAACGGTGCTTACTGCCTCGCTCGACCGAACGGGGACTTGTTCATGATGCCCATCAACGGCAAGTTCCTAAAGAAGTACTACTCATGACATCTTTCAGACATGTACTTCCATCTCTATCCAACAAGGGATCAGTGGACCTGATCATCAAAGCTCACATACATCTTTCCTTCATAAAAATCCTATGCTTTCAGAACCCAATTGTTCTATGGCATTCTATCCCCAGTAGAAGAACAACCACGTCCACATTACCTCTGAGTTGCTCATCTACGCCCTGCAAAGCGTAATCTTGCAGCACGTAGGATTGCGCTGCTTATCATGTTTACCACGTCCGTATTACCTCTGAGTAAACATCACGTACAGACGACCCCTGCGTTATCGTACATTGATCGCAGAACTTCCATGTCCATATTACCTCTGAGTAGTTTTGCGTATCCCTCCAGAGTCACTCCTACCACGTCCATAACACCTCTGAGTAGGAAGATTCTGTCATTTGAACCCCGTATTTGCCACGTCCATAATACCTCTGAGCAAACATGTCGGTTCTCTCAAACTTATTATCTGTACCTAAAAACCAAGGTGCACAAAAGATAATAGGTCCACACAAATCATCAGTTTATGACAGCAAAAATGAATACACCACAAAATTCTTTATCTTTTATTTTAAAAGTAAAGGATTACATCTCCAGCAGAAGTTGCAAACTATAAAAATAACAAAAAAAAAGGAGAGAGACTACAATCCCTAAGCATCACTGGGATTGGCAGAAAGCTCTTCAATCCGATGCTTCAAGTCTTCCGCCCGAGTCTCTACGGTCGCCAAGACCCAGCGTTCGGCTTCTTGACGCATCACCTCTACAGCTTCAGGGGCAGTGTCATTCTCATACTTCTAGTCTAGCTGTTGCCGCTGGTGGATCAGGAAAAGAACCTGGCGGGTAAAAGCTGCTTCCTCCTCCTTAGATGCTACATGTTCAGCCTGGACTCGCTCAGCATCTAACAAGAGTTGGGCTCGCTGGTCTTCAAGATGGCGAATCTTGGAAGTGACCTCCGCTATGCTAGCTTCAAACGAAGCCCGTAACTCCATCTTTTCCTGCGTGGATTAAGATAGCCTCTCCACCGTAGCCTCAGCTTCGGCCACCTCATGGTCCCAGATAGCTACCGTGGCCTGATACGACGACTCGACTTCAGCTATCAATTTCTTCTTTTCTGCTTCTATCAGAGTAGAAAAGTTATTTTGCCGGATACTCTGAAGCTCAAAAAGAAGCTGGTCGAGCTCGGCCACTGACGCCTCCAGAATCTCAGCCATATGATCGTGGCCCTGGTGAGAACGTATCAGACCAATGTGAGGGAGCGTCATGGCTTTCGCTGTCGTGAAACTCCCATTTACATTCATCACGATCGATACACCTCTCTGCAGCATCTTGTATACTACCTCAATAACAAACTTCACATACTCGTCCGCGTCTGCCAACACCTGAGGTGTCATAGCAGGAGTTGGAGGAGCTACTCTGGACAGCGGACCTAAAGAAGACCCACCGACCTCAATCTGCGAAGCTGTAATCTCAACCTCAGTGGACCCTCTCTTGTCAGATACTTGCACTTCGTCACTAGCCCGAGGTGCCAAGTGGACGGAAGGGGCTAGATGGGGCGTCGATACTGTCCCCCAAGTGGAAAGAGCAGGAGGTGTGTCCTTCACCACAGGGCCTTTTCCCTTATCAGAGCCAATGACGGATGGACCCCCGACATCCGTGTTGACGATATTATCCCCGGCCGGGGCAAGACGGCTATCCCTTTCATTTGAAGCTACAAGATTCGCCCCTGACAGTTCAACTTCCTGCGGAGCCAGAGTCGGATCACCTGCATCAGCTCCCCCTACAGGACGGGTGTAGGGCTCGGCAGTGACGTCGACCCTACCACATCAACCTCCACTTTTGAGGCATGAGTAGGGCTCGGCCACGAGGCCTCATGTACGACCAGCGCCTCGGTACCACAACCGGAAAGAAGCCCAGCCGGCAAATCCTTGTCAGAGACGTCTCCACTGGACGCGATATCTCTGGCAGCTTGATCAACATCTTCTTGCGAGCCATCGTCAGAAGAAGACGAGCTCCATACTTCCTCCTCATCTGGAAGGACTTTTCCTACAACTTCCCTTGAGGCCTCGATGCTTCCAGGCACCCCCTCAATGGATAGTTCTATTCCCGGTCGAGGCTCCACGCCACCCTCCTAAGGGATCGACCGAGAGACCTCAACAACCTGAGGTGCAAGTACATCTTCAGATTCCCTTTTAACGGGATGTGCAGAGCAAATCATGTGCCCCGAACAGTCATGCGCCCCATTGAAGTCAACACCATGCTTCTTATTCAAAGTATTCCAAAACTTAACGAAAAGTTTTAAAAACTTTGAAGGGGGTCTTGTAGAAGCATGGAATTTTAGGCGCATCCACAGGCCAGAATTTCTATGCGCTTAACATTACATTCGCAAGGGAGCTCTAACAAAGTACTTGGTACAGCAAAGAACAGCAAAAGTATAGACATCAAAAGAATTTTTATTTCATATAAAAGTCTATTACATGTCTAAAAAAGGCTTTACAAAAGAGAATTTCTACACAAATGACAGATCCTAAGACTACAGCTAGGCGCAGCAAACTGCCATGCGCCTCCTGCCAGACACATCATCAGTCAGGCGCATCACTTCAGCATCTCAGTCAGGCGTGTCTCTTCAGCGTCTTAGTCAGGCGTATCTATTTCACCGTCTCAGTCAGGCGTATCTATTTCAGTGTCTCAGTTATGCGCATCATGAAGTCTCAGCATATGCTCTCTACTTCGACCCGATCAAGTGCATTAACTAATGAAGTATTTATTGAGCAGAACAAGAGTGGGCAACACCCCACTCTAGCAAGAGGAAGAGCTCTCCAAAGCCCAAGGAAAATGGGACCATCACAATTCTGATCTGCGGCTCTTCCAGCATAACGGAGACAGGGCTCGAGCATCCCGATCTTTGGATGCAACAGGCACCTTGTGCCTGCCTGCCCACGATTCCGACTTTTGGTTATAACAGTCACCTTCAAGTGCATGAATAAAGACAATTCGTCGCATCTTCAATCTTGTCAATAGAATGTGCTCGAGCAAATAAGTTCATTCAGGAAGACTTGAGAGAACGAAAAGCAAACTCTCTTCCTGCTGCTATTTATAGGCCGGGCAAATCAAACCCATGCGCCAAGTGGCGGGCTCTCCGAATCCCGTGCAATAAATTTGCATTTATGGTGATGAACCTGACGCTTCGAATTCGGCCAAGTCAAAACGGCTATTGAAAGTACTCGAGGAACGCAACAGTCGGACCAATAAAGATACGTCATACAAATGGATGCGTCGGTCAGATACCGCGCATCGTACAGATGCGTCTGTCGGTACCAAGCGCCCTGTATGGATGCGCCCAACAAAGTACAGATCCATGCATCCTAATCAATATGGACCCATACGCCTAGTGGAACGCAGATCAATGTGCCCACTCAACAGCCCATCACCCGTCAAAGAACATTAAATGCTGAAGTCCTGACACGACAGCAGCCATGCCTCGATGACAGAGCAGCAACAGCTTTTACCAAAAACGAAGCGCCGCTGACGTTAGCGTCATTATTACTCTCTTCCGACGGTTACAAGCCACGTGGCCGCCCAACCATTCGCATGCGCCTCCGCAGCCATGCGCCCAAACCTCTGCATGCGCTTCAAGAGCCATGTGCCTCAGACCTTCCTCTGATCCCTAAAGACAGAGGTCAAGTCACTACTGAAGCTTCGCATACGCCTCAAAAGCCGTGCGCCTAGACTGGTTCGTGACTCCTGAAGGTTGCGAGCCAAAGTCTTTTCATGCGCCCAACCCCAGGCGCATCCTATCAGATTACCCTCCACCAAATCCAAGATCTTTAAGCTACGGACACGTGCCACATGTCCTTTGACTCAATTCAGCCTATGAAGGGGTGCTAATCACCCAAGATCTCAGCAACTGAAATATCCTCTCCCCTGCTACGTGCCAGCCCACAAAAGCAGCATGAAGGATTCAACCCACAAATGATGGTGCATCATCCATGCGCCTCCCGTAGCTTTAACCACGTGGCGTCCCCACGTACAGGAATCCTACATATACGCGCATGAGCAGCCAACCTGCAAGATATAAATAGGAGGATCATCTCCTTCTTCCATACGGACAGATACCTACATACACACACAGTGAGAGAGACAGATATAGACACTCAACGTCTTTTTTCTCTCCGCAAGCTCCAGCACCCAGAGCAACTCAGACCTTCAGAGAACCGAGAACCGTCGTCGGATCGTCAACGGAGTCAACGTATTACCACTCGCTCCATCGACACAGGGACCCAGATCAACAAAAGTGTACTCCTATGACTACATCTAAGTCCTATATTGTAACACTGTTCTGTTTGTAATTGAAATTACAATCAAAAGATTTTAATGGCAAACATACATGTCACACTCTCACACCACACATGACACTTCACTCATAGGCTATCACAGGACACTTTTACTTCACTGAACACAACTCCTATACACACATACTAAAATGATAGGGAAACTCACACCCTACATACATTCTAATAAGGACTGCTACAGCCCAATTTTCTTGTCATTCCTAATTGATACCTCTAAGTTAGCCTTGCCCCATATCCATCTATTGTTTACTTCATCCCTTTCACATTTTCGAGCCATCTACCTACCTATATACACTCATGCATATAGGTATACACTAGATAATATATATACTAGTATCCATATGCTTTAGTATACAAAATATTCACCAATCGAACACTCAAAGATATAAGGAAACCCACACATACAACCTATTCCCGCTGCTAATGCTGTGCACCTATCTACCTATACATATTTACATACATATCTAATTACATACTCATCACCTATAAACTGATACTCCAAAACTGACCTCTCAAACCCCCTACTCTCTATTACACTTCACAGGAAGCACTCTCAGTTCCTTAGCTCTCTATCACTTGGGATACTCACCCAGGATACATGACAGGTCAAGAACAAACTCTAATCCCTACACAACAAAATCCATTACTTGACACTCACATTCCACAAGCCAAGCTCCCTTGCCGAAATTCCCCTTGGAAATCCCATGTGGAGGAGCCTATGGCCTGTGCAAGGCCTCCCCAAGCTCCTGTATATGGAGTGATCCCTGTCTTCTCCTTTAAAACACACACACACACACACACACACACACACACACACACACACACACACACACACACACACACACACACATCTTAACTTACCTAAAACATTTTCCTATCCACAATCTCCCTTATATTTTATCTATCTAAGCCTAATGTCACATACACACATGCTTACCTACATGTGGACTCACATCTGATACACTAACTGATACTTACAAACCTGATACAGGATACCAACCTCTCACTGTCTCAAACACACACAACCTTACTTAAACACACACGCACTACTGTCTATATAATCTGCAGACTGACACTCCAAGTCAGTCCTTCTGATCGCCACATCAGTTACAACTGATAGCCACACCCTTCTTAATAAACCTCATTGACACTATACTGGCAGTCCCCTATACTGCCACTCTTGATGTTGCAACTGTTACCCTAAGACATGTGCATATAGATACTTATTTATATACCTTAACAATATATATACTAAAGGATGGGTATTACCAAGTCATATGCATATATGCAAATCAATCTAACACTTGAATATATTAGGATACCCACCAGCCATGAATTTGTCATCCTCAAGCCCATGCCACTCCTTCATGTGCAGTCCCTGCTGTTTGCCATTAAATATCAAGCACAACAAATTACAGATGAATTGAACTTGATTACAAACTCGCTTGTACAAGAGAAAGCAAAGAAAGAAAGCCTAGGAGACAATCTAAGTACAATTGTTTAGTTTTGATTCTGGGGGTGACGATAGAGGCTCGAGAAAGTGTAGCAACACTGCCTTACTCCTTGGAGTATCTGACGTGCTCCTTGCTCTCGAAGAAATTGCCTTTCGTAGGTTACCAGCCTAGGATTGCCAACCATTTGCCTGGGTGTAATACCCTGCTAATTTATCACCCCCAGTTTTTGAATTAGGGGTATTTTTATCATTTTTCAAGTTTTATAATTTTTAGGAATTTTATTTGATTTATATGATTTTTAGGGATTTATTTGGCTTGGTTTGAATTTTACCCAATTCGGACTTAAGTTGGAGACCCGGGTAGCCTGGACACTAGTAGGACCCACATACTAGCTGGACTTGGCCCACATACCATCCTAATTAGGTTAGAAACCATAAACCCAACTTCCATGGCTTAATTAGTCTTTTTAGAGGCTTAATTAGTTAATTAGAAACAAACCGAACCAAATCGAAACAAACCGAACCCAAACTAAGTCTATTGGGTTTGGGGGCTTATTGGATCACCACCCAAACCCAATATCCCCCCACCATGGCCGGCCACAAGAAGAACCCACCCCCTTTGCTTCACAACAAAGCAAACACTCTCTCTCTCTCAAATTTTTTTCTTTCTTTCCAAGCTCTTTTCTTCCTCAAGCAAAACCTAATCTAGGTATGCCATAAATTCATCATTTATTCCTCTTTAGCATTTATTCCCTTCACAATTATTGTAGAGGAGATGATTCTCCACACTTTGCCCTAGAACTTGTAGGTTTTCCTAGAAATCTAGATTAATGATTAATTAGGGGTTTATATATATATATATATATATATATATATATATATATATATATATATATATATATATATGTATATATGAGTATATATAATTATATGTATTTGTGTGTGTGTGTGTGTAGGAGAATGGTAGTGGTGATGGTGTGTGAGAATGAGTGTCATGAGAGAGTGGTGTTGTGTGAGAGAATGGTGTTGTGTGAGAGAGTGGTAGTGGTTTGTGAGTGTGTGTGTGTGTTTGTGAGAGTGTGTGTGTTTGTATATATATATATATATATATATATATATATATATATATATATATATATATATATATATATATATATATATATATATATATATATTTTTTATATATATATATATATATATATATATATATATATATATATATATATATATATATATATATGTATATATGTATATATGTATATATGAGTATATATAATTATATGTATTTGTGTGTGTGTGTGTGTAGGAGAATGGTAGTGGTGATGGTGTGTGAGAATGAGTGTCATGAGAGAGTGGTGTTGTGTGAGAGAATGGTGTTGTGTGAGAGAGTGGTAGTGGTTTGTGAGTGTGTGTGTGTTTGTGAGAGTGTGTGTGTTTGTGTGAGAGTGGTGGTGTGTGTGTTGTGAGAGTGTGTGTGTGTGTTTGTGAGAGTGGTGGTGTGTGTTTGTGTTGTGAGAGTGTGTGTGTGTTTGTGAGAGTGTGTGAGTGCTTGTGTGAGAGTGTGTGTGTGTCTATATAAATGTGTATGTGTGTGTGTGTATTTACATAAATATATGGATATGTATGTGAAAATATATATAGATAGATGGTTAGATAGTTAGATAGTTAGATAGATAGATATAAGGATATATAGATATCTATATAGATATCTATATATATATATATATATATATATATATATATATATATATATATATATATATATATATATATATTAAAAAAAAAAAAAATATATATATATATATATATATATATATAGAAGAGTAGGAGGAGAAGTAGAAGAGATGAAGAGAGGGGGAAGAGGAGCAACTGCAGCAGCAGTATGCAGCAGTAGGAGCAGCAGCTAGCAGTAACTGCAGCAGCAACAAGGCAGTTGCAGCAGCTGCAGAGCAATCCCCCCCCTTTAGCCCCCTTAAAACCCCCCATTTAACCCCTATAAACCCCCCTTATGTAGATATATATGTATATATATAGATATGTATATATATATATATATATGGATAGATAATAAGTTAGTTAGAAAGAAGAATTAGAGGAGAGAATGAGAAGAGGAAAGATTAGAAGAAGTTAGTGGATTAGAAAAGTAAGAAGTTAAAAGAAAGAGTTAGAAGAAGAGTTGAGAAGAAAAATAAGAAGAGGATTAGAAGACAATGAGGGAAAGGAAAATAGGATTAGAAGAAGAAGAATAGAAAGAATTAGGAGAAGAGAGTTAGAAGGATAGAAATTAGAATGAGAAGTAGAAGTGTAGGAATACAATTTGGAGGATTTTGAGTTAGAGGGTGAAACGGAGCTCCGAGTGTCGGAATGAGATGAAACTTGGAGGAGACCTAGAATACGTGAATTAGATTTTGCAGGTAGGCTCCCGAGTTGAAATCGGGGTTGTAGGGCGCCGGTATCGCGCCGTACCATTGCGTATCTTGAGATATTCAAGATACCGGCAATAGGCCGTAAGATGGACTAGACGTCCACTTTACCTAGGTATCTTGGTAGGTAATATATGTATAGGCTAGTATCTCACTACCCTAGGGAGCACGGGTCAAAATACCAAGCGTAGGTAGGCTAACTTGATATTCACCTAGGCTAGAAATTTACCTTAGAAAAGGGTTAATTAGGATATTGGCCTACGGCCAAGATTTGAGTTTCGAAGTCCAAGATAGACTTGGATATGGATTGTAGAGGTTGGTAATGATTAGAAATAGTCGCCTAAACCTAGTCTTGACCTCGGTTGACCACGGTTGACTTTTTAGACCAAAAGTCAATTATGGGTCAATACTTTACCTAATTTAGTCCCAAATTCTATTAAACTTGAGCAGTTGACCAAAAGTCAACTATTAGTCACCATTGACCTAGGGTTGACCTAGAGTTGACCAGAGTTGACCCGATGACCAAAAGTCAACGGTAAGTCAACTTTCGACCTAGTTTGATTCGGATTGACTTCCAATGTCCTCCTATGACCAAGGTAGACCTAACTAGACCTGTCTTGACCTAGTATGACTTTGTTAGGCCTAATATGACTTAGATTAACCCTGTACCATCTAGTTTGACCTTGTTTGACCTAGACTGACTTAGTTTGACGTGTCTTGACCTATTTTGACTCAGTATGACTTAATTTCACTTCCAAACTATTATATTGATACAGTATTCCATCTATAGGTCCTCTAGGTACTGATCTTGGACACAGTCAACTTATCCATCATAGTATAGGCGAGGATATTCTCTGATAATATTTTTGTTTTATGATATCGTCTTTGTTTCTAGTATTTAGTGTAGATTATCCTTGTTCTCTTGACACATTGTTCACACGGATTGATATTTGTCTGGATCCCGTCATAAGATGTTCTTCCTCTTATATATGGTATATACTGGGCAAGTCTTCATTATTTATTGTTTATTGTATAGATACGATTCCTGCGTAGGCTCACGACCTCCTCAGAGAATACGTATCATGACGTGTCATGACTGGATCCACTATATTAGTCAGGGATGGGGGTGTTAGCGTAGATATGTGATCAATACCCTACAGTATTATATTGTATCATCATTGTATAGTGTTAATCATACACTCACGTATGATTAGCCAGGCCAAACATTGTATCAAGTTCTAAGCCGATCACATGTTGAAACTAATACTAAACTCACATAGATATAGTTCCAGATTTTTGTACATGATTTATACTATTTTTTCTGTTCTTACATTCAGATTACAGTCTTGACATGCCTTACCATGATTCATGTACACATTATTTACCTCATAGATTCTCTCTATTTACTACTATATTTTTAATATCGTCTAACTAGAACTGTTATTGAGATTTGTGTTCGTTCCATCCTGACTGGATATGTTGACAAAATTTTACAGATTGTGGCGAGGAGGATTGTCCTGCCTACTACGGTCCGGTTGACGTAGTGGGCGTAGACTTGGAGACCTTGGTTCAGCAGGGCTTAGCTCCGCCCGACGAGCCTCTATCTTAGTTTAGTTAGACTAGACATTTTGGACTGGCCTTGTCTCCAGCTTGCTACTTATGTTATTATATTATATTTTGGATTGTATTAGAGACTGGGACTTAGACTTGTATATTATTTGTGTTTGGACTCGACGGGTTATATTTTATAGTCTTGTTGTCTTTATCTTTCAGTCTTTGCTTATCTTAGAATTGTGATTGAGTATTCATATATTATCATTGCTTGTCCTCCGTTCGAAGTTGACCATATTCTCGACAGGTTTTGATATTATATATAAACTGTTGTTAGAGTAGAAAACCTACAGCGTTCCATGCCGTTTTTACGGTGAGGGCTGGGCGTTGTTACGTACACGTGCCCTTATAGCGGGTACGGGTCGTGACACGTTTTAGTGGTGGCCCATGCAGGTCAGAAGTCGCAATTAGTGCGATGTCGTAGTGGTGCTCGACTTAGAATGCTGCTATGAACCTGCTATTATTTTAGAAGATATAGACTAAGAGTACTCAATCACAGTAGGATCTTTCTTTGCTTATCTTGCTTACCGTCTTTGATATTGATTTACTGTTTTCTAGCTGTCCTCCTTTGATATAATCCTTCTTGTGCCATATTGATATCTTCTTTCAATCTGTCTTCAGGATGGTGCAGACCAGGTCCCAGCATCCTGAGTTCGCGGACGCGGAGAGGACTGCTATGACTCGCGGACATGATTCGGACACTCCTGCTGCAATCGGAGTGTTAGCATCTGCAGCTCTTGGGGACGCTCCTCCGCTGGTTACGAGGGCTGACCCCGGGGTTGCTACGACTTTTTCGGCCGCAGAACCAGTAGTTGATACGGGCGCTATTCCTCCTGCTGCGCAGCGGATTCCTCCGCTGGTTGCAGACATACTTCCACCTCCACCTCCTCTGCCTACAGATATGGGGGCAGATGCTTACCTTCCTCCAGCAGATGCTGGAGACTCAGAGAGCCCAGGCCGAGGCTCAGCAGAGGCAGACAGACGCGATGCGTCAGGGTATGAAGGATGCCCATCAGTTGGCCCTTGCAGCCGTGGAGCAGAGGGCTCCGCATCCGGGGATGCGTACTAGGTATGGAGATATCCAGGACTTCAAGAAGCTCGGGCCCCGTGACTTTAGCGGGACCGAGGGTGTGGTCTATGCAGATGATTGGCTTGAGGATATCGAGCGGCAGATGAGGGCCTCCCGCCTGGCAGACGACCTGAAGGTCGAGGCGGTAGGTTTGCAGTTGCTAGACATTGCACGCACCTGGTTCAGAAATGAGCCAGCCCTAGCTAGAGAGGGCCGTACTTGGGCAGAGTTCAAGCTCCTCTTCAAGGAAAAGTTCTTTTTCCCCACGGACAAGATCGACCTGGTGCGACAGTTCCAGGATCTGCAGTAGGGCAGTTTATCTGTGGAGGAGTATGCCGCGGAGTTCGGCCGTCTGAGCCGATACGCAGAGTACATGGTTCGTGACCCGGAGATCAGGGCGAGCCATTTCAGAGAAGGGCTGATCTGGGACATCAAGATCCTCATTCCCTCTTTTTATGAGACTTATACCCAGAACTATGCGGAGGCCCGTAAGGTAGAGCGGAAGTGGGGCCTGAAGCCCAAGAGAGACCGTGATCTATTTTCGGGGACTACCAGCAGCGCGGGGACTGCTAAGCGTCCTCAACTCCAGCATTCTATTCTGCAACGCTCACAGCAGATTCCTGCTCCGATTAGGGCACCAGTTCAGCAGGTGCCCCGGCAGCAGCAGCAGGGACCGACGCAGCAGGCACCTACTTGCCACTACTGCAAGAGGTCCGGACATCTCTGGGAGGTTTGCAGGAGACGTTTGGGTGTGTGCGTATACTGTGGCACCGAGGGACATCAGGCGAGAGATTGTCCTTCGAACCATCGCCGTACAGCTCAGGGAGCACAGGGTAGGCCACCTATGGCACCGCTTCACGCCTTCCACCAGCAGCGGGATATACCCCGCTAGGACAGGGCTTTTGCGATGACAGTTGAGGATCCCGCAGGCATTGGACTAGGAGGTAGGGTCTTGCTCTTTCTTTTACCCGTTCTTTTTGCCCATTAATTGATGATTGCTTTCTTAGTACCTTTAGTTTGCATATGTGATGATCATGCTAGATTAAATAGAAAACCCCAATGAAGACTGCAATAACATGATATTGTAGAGATTTAAAACCATGCATGTGTTCTGATTTCCTGGATTACATGTTATATAACTTAGGATAAAATTTAGTAGACCTTGATTGTTGGGTGCTTGACTTAGAGAAGAGTACGACCGTTTGAATTTCGAGAACGAAATTTTTTAAGGAGGGTAGATTTGTCACCCCCAGTTTTTGAATTAGGGGTATTTTTGTCATTTTTCAAGTTTTATAATTTTTAGAAATTTTATTTGATTTATATGATTTTTAGGGATTTATTTGGTTTGGTTTGAATTTTACCCAATTCGGACTTAAGTTGGAGACCCGGATAGCCTGGACACTAGTAGGACCCACATACTAGCTGGACTTGGCCCACATACCATCCTAATTAGGTTAGAAACCATAAACCCAACTTCCATGGCTTAATTAGTCTTTTTAGAGGCTTAATTAGTTAATTAGAAACAAACCGAACCAAACCGAAACAAACCGAACCCAAACTAAGTCTATTGGGTTTGGGGGCTTATTGGAATACCACCCAAACCCAATATCCCCCCACCATGGCCGGCCACAAGAAGAACCCACCCCCTTTGCTTCACAACAAAGCAAACACTCTCTCTCTCAAATTTCTTTCTTTCTTTCCAAGCTCTTTTCTTCCTCAAGCAAATCCTAATCTAGGTATGCCATAAATTCATCATTTATTCCTCTTTAACATTTATTCCCTTCACAATTATTGTAGAGGAGATGATTCTCCATACTTTGCCCTAGAATTTGTAGGTTTTCCTAGAAATCTAGGTTAAGGATTAATTAGGGGTTTTTATATATAGAATGGTATATATATATATATATATATATATATATGAGTATATATAATTATATGTATTTGTGTGTGTGTGTGTAGGAGAATGGTAGTGGTGATGGTGTGTGAGAATGAGTGTCATGAGAGAGTGGTGTTGTGTGAGAGAATGGTGTTGTGTGAGAGAGTGGTAGTGGTTTGTGAGTGTGTGTGTGTTTGTGAGAGTGTGTGTGTGTTTATGTGAGAGTGGTGGTGTGTGTGTTGTGAGAGTGTGCGTGTGTTTGTGAGAGTGGTGGTGTGTGTTTGTGTTGTGAGAGTGTGTGTGTGTGTGTTTGTGAGAGTGTGTGAGTGCTTGTGTGAGAGTGTGTGTGTGTGTGTCTATATAAATGTGTATGTGTGTGTGTGTGTATTTACATATAGATATGGATATGTATGTGAAAATATATATACATAGATGGTTAGATAGTTAGATATATAGATAGATAGATAGATATAAGGATATATAGATAGATATATAGATATCTAGTTAGGTATATATATATATATATATATACATATATATAGAGAAGAGTAGGAGGAGAAGTAGAAGAGATGAAGAGAGGGGGAAGAGGAGCAACTGCAGCAGCAGTAGGAGCAGCAGCTAGCAGCAGCTGCAGCAGCAACAAGGCAGTGACAGCAGCTGCAGAGCAGTCCCCCCCCCTTTAGCCCCCTTAAAATCCCCCGTTTAACCCCTATAAACCCCCCCCATTATGTAGATATATATGTATATATATATATATATATATATATATATATATATATATATATATATAGATATATATATATATATATATATATATGGATAGATAATAAGTTAGTTAGAAAGAAAAATTAGAGGAGAGAATGAGAAGAGGAAAGATTAGAAGAAGTTAGTGGATTAGAAAAGTAAGAAGTTAGAAGAAAGAGTTAGAAGAAGAGTTGAGAAGAAAAATGAGAAGAGGATTAGAAGAGAATAAAGGAAAGGAAAATAGGATTAGAAGAAGAAGAATAGAAAGAATTGGGAGAAGAGAGTTAGAAGGATAGAAATTAGAATGAGAAGTAGAAGTGTAGGAATACAATTTGGAGGATTTTGAGTTAGAGGGTGAAACGGAGCTCTGAATGTCAAAATGAGATGAAACTTGGAGGAGACCTAGAATACGTGAATTAGATTTTACGGGTAGGCTCCCGAGTTGAAATCGGGGTTGTAGGGCACCGGTATCGCGTCGTACCATTGCGTATCTTGAGATATTCAAGATACCGGCAATAGGCCGTAAGATGGACTAGACGTCCACTTTACCTAGGTATCTTGGTAGGTAATATATGTATAGGCTAGTATCTCACTACCCTAGGGAGCACGGGTCAAAATACCAAGCGTAGGTAGGCTAACTTGATATTCACCTAGGCTAGAAATTTACCTTAGAAAAGGGTAAATTAGGATATTGGCCTACGGCCAAGATTTGAGTTTCGAAGTCCAAGATGGACTTGGATATGGGTTGTAGAGGTTGGTAATGATTAGAAATAGTCGCCTAGACCTAGTCTTGACCTCGGTTGACCACGGTTGACTTTTTAGACCAAAAGTCAATTATGGGTCAATACTTTATCCAATTTAGTCCCAAATTCCATTAAACTTGAGCAGTTGACCAAACGTCAACTATTAGTCACCATTGACCTAGGGTTGACCTAGAGTTGGCCAGAGTTGACCCGATGACCAAAATTCAACGGTAAGTCAACTTTCGACCTAGTTTGATTCGAATTGACTTCCAATGTCCTCCTATAACTAAGGTAGACCTAACTAGACCTGTCTTGACCTAGTATGACTTTGTTAGGCCTAATATGACTTAGATTAACCCTGTACCATCTAGTTTGACCTTGTTTGACCTAGACTGACTTAGTTTGACGTGTCTTGACCTATTTTGACTCAGTATGACTTAATTTCACTTCCAAACCATTATATTGATACAGTATTCCATCTATAGGTCCTCTAGGCACTGATCTTGGACTCAGTCAACTTATCCATCATAGTATAGGCGAGTATATTCTCTGATAATATTTTTGTTTTATGATATCGTCTTTGTTTCTAGTATTTAGTGTAGATTATCCTTGTTCTCTTGACACATTGTTCATACGGATTGATATTTGCCTGGATCCCGTCATAAGATGTTCTTCCTCTTATATATGGTATACACTTGGCAAGTCTTCATTATTTATTGTTCATTGTATAGATACGATTCCTGCGTAGGCTCGCGACCTCCTCAGAGAATACGTATCATGACGTGTCATGACTGGATCCACTATATTAGTCAGGAATGGAGGTGTTAGCGTAGATATGTGATCAATACCCCACAGTTTTATATTGTATCATTATTGTATAGTGTTAATCATATACTCACGTATGATTAGCCAGGCCAAACATTGTATCAAGTTCTAAGCCGGTCACATGTTGAAACTAATACTAAACTCACATAGATATAGTTCCAGATTTTTGTTCATGATTTATACTATTTTTTCTGTTCTTACATTCAGATTACAGTCTTGACATGCCTTACCATGATTCATGTACACATTATTTACCTCATAGATTCTCTCTATTTACTGCTATATTTTTAATATCGTCTAACTAGAACTGTTATTGAGATTTGTGCTCGTTCCATCCTGACTGGATATGTTGACAAAATTTTACAGATTGTGGCGAGGAGGATTGTCCTACCTACTACGGTCTGGTTGACGTAGTGGGCGTAGACTTGGAGACCTTGGTTCAGCAGGGCTTAGCTCCGCCCGACGAGCCTCTAGCTTAGTTTAGTTAGAGTAGACATTTTGGACTGGCCTTGTCTCCAGCTTGCTACTTATGTTATTATATTATATTTTGGATTATATTAGAGACTGGGACTTAGACTTGTATATTATTTGTGTTTGGACTCGACGAGTTATATTTTATAGTCTTGTTGTCTTTATCTTTCAGTCTTTGCTTATCTTAGAATTGTGATTGAGTATTCATATATTATCATTGCTTGTCCTCCGTTCGGAGTTGACCATATTTTCGACAGGTTTTGATATTATATATAAACTGTTGTTAGAGTAGAAAATCTACAGCGTTCCATACCATTTTTACGGTGAGGGCTGGGTGTTGTTACGTACACGTGCCCTTATAGCGGGTACGGGTCGTGACACATTTTAGTGGTGGCCCATGCAGGTCAGAAGTCACAATTAGTACGATGTCGTAGTGGTGCTCGACTTAGAGTGCTGCTACGAGCCTGCTATTGTTTTAGAATATATAGGCTAAGAGTACTCAATCACAGTAGGATCTTTCCTTGCTTATCTTGCTTACCGTCTTTGATATTGATTTACTATTTTCTAGCTGTCCTCCTTTGATATAATCCTTCTTGTGCCATATTGATATCTTCTTTCAATCTGTCTTCAGGATGGTGCAGACCAGGTCCCAGCATCCTGAGTCCGCGAACGCGGAGAGGTCTGCTATGACTCGCGGACATGATTAGGACACTCCTGCTGCAATCGGAGTGTCAGCATCTGCAGCTCTTGGGGGCGCTCCTCCGCTGGTTACGAGGGCTGACCCCGGGGTTGCTACGACTTTTTCGGCCGCAGAACCAGTGGTTGATGCGGGCGCTATTCCTCCTGCTGCGCAGTGGATTCCTTCACTGGTTGCAGACATACTTCCACCTCCACCTCCTCTGCCTACAAATATGGGGCAGATGCTTACCTTCCTCCAGCAGATACTGGAGACTCAGAGAGCCCAGGCCGAGGCTCAGCAGAGGCAGACAGACGCGATGCGTCAGGGTATGAAGGATGCCCATCTGTTGGCCCTTGCAGCCGTGGAGCAGAGGGCTCCGCATCCGGGGACGCGTACTAGGTATGGAGATATCCAGGACTTCAAGAAGCTCGGGCCCCGTAACTTTAGCGGGGCCGAGGGTGTGGTCTATGCAGATGATTGGCTCGAGGATATCGAGCGACAGATGAGGGCCTCTCGCCTGGCAGACGACCTGAAGGTCGAGGCGGTAGGTTTGCAGTTGCTAGACATTGCACGCACCTGGTTCAGAAACGAGCCAGCCCTAGCTGGAGAGGGCCGTACTTGGGCAGAGTTTAAGCTCCTCTTCAAGGAGAAGTTCTTTTCCCCTACGGACAAGATCGACCTGGTGCGGCAGTTCCAGGATCTGCAGCAGGGCAGTTTATCTGTGGAGGAGTACGCCGCGGAGTTCGGCCGTCTGAGCCGATACGCGGAGTACATGGTTCGTGACCCGGAGATCAGGACGAGCCATTTCAGAGAGGGGCTGATCTGGGACATCCAGATCCTCATTCCCTTCTTTTATGAGACTTATACCCAGAACTATACGGAGGCCCGTAAGGTAGAGCGGGAGTGGGGTCTGAAGCCCAAGAGGGACCGTGATCTGTTTTCGGGGACTACCAGCAGCGCTGGGGCTACTAAGCGTCCTCAACTCCAGCATCATTCTATTCCGCAACGCTCACAGCAGATTCCTGCTCCGATTAGGGCACCAGTTCAGCAGGTGCCCCGGCAGCAGCAGCAGGGACCGACGCAGCAGGCACCTACTTGCCACTACTGCAAGAGGTCCGGACATCTCTGGGAGGTTTGCAGGAGACGTTTGAGTGTGTGCCTATACTGTGGCACCGAGGGACATCAGGCGAGGGATTGTCCTTCGAACCATCGCCGTGCAGCTCAGGGAGCACAGGGTAGGCCACCTATGGCACCGCATCACGCCTTCCACCAGCAGCGGGATATACCCCGCCAGGATAGGGCTTTTGCGATGACAGTTGAGGATCCCGCAGGCATTGGACTAGGAGGTAGGGTCTTGCTCTTTCTTTTACCCGTTCTTTTCGCCCATTAATTGATGATTGTTTTCTTAGTATCTTTAGTTTGCATATGTGATGATCATGCTAGATTAAATAGAAAACCCCAATGAAGACTGCAATAACATAATACTGTAGAGATTTAAAACCATGCATGTGTTCTGATTTTCGGGATTACATGTTATATAACTTAGGATAAAATTTAGTAGACCTTGATTGTTGGGTGCTTGACTTAGAGAAGAGTACGACCGTTTGAATTTCGAGGACGAAATTTTTTAAGGAGGGTAGATTTGTCACCCCCAGTTTTCAAATTAGGGGTATTTTTGTCATTTTTCAAGTTTTATAATTTTTAGGAATTTTATTTGATTTATATAATTTTTAGGAATTTATTTGGTTTGGTTTGAATTTTACCCAATTCGAACTTAAGTTGGAGACCCGGGTAGCCTGGACACTAGTAGGACCCACATACTAGCTGGACTTAGCCCACATACCATCCTAGTTAGGTTAGAAACTATAAACCCAACTTCTATGGCTTAATTAGTCTTTTTAGAGGCTTAATTGGTTAATTAGAAACAAACCGAAACAAACCGAACCCAAACTAAGTCTATTGGGTTTGGGGGCTTATTGGATCACCACCCAAACCCAATATCCCCCCGCCATGGCCGGCCACAAGAAGAACCCACCCCCTTTGCTTCACAACAAAGCAAACTCTCTCTCTCTCTCTCAAATTTCTTTCTTTCTTTCCAAGCTCTTTTCTTCCTCAAGCAAAACCTAATCTAGGTATGCCATAAATTCATCATTTATTCCTCTTTAGCATTTATTCCCTTCACAATTATTGTAGAGGAGATGATTCTCCACACTTTGCCCTAGAATTTGTAGGTTTTTCTAGAAATCTAGGTTAAGGATTAATTAGGGGTTTTTATATATAGAATGGTATATATATATATATATATATATATATATATATGTATATATATATATATATATATATATATATATATATATATATATATATATATATATATATATATATATATGAGTATATATAATTATATGTATTTGTGTGTGTGTGTAGGAGAATGGTAGTGGTGATGGTGTGTGAGAATGAGTGTCATGAGAGAGTGGTGTTGTGTGAGAGAATGGTGTTGTGTGAGAGAGTGGTAGTGGTTTGTGAGTGTGTGTGTGTTTGTGAGAGTGTGTGTGTTTGTGTGAGATTGGTGGTGTGTGTGTTGTAAGAGTGTGTGTGTGTTTATGAGAGTGGTGGTGTGTGTTTGTGTTGTGAGAGTGTGTGTGTGTTTGTGAGAGTGTGTGAGTGCTTGTGTGAGAGTGTGTGTGTGTGTGTGTGTCTATATAAATGTGTATGTGTGTGTGTGTATTTACATATAGATATGGATATGTATGGAAAATATATATAGATAGATGGTTAGATAGTTAGATATATAGATTGATAGATATAAGGATATATAGATAGAAATATATATATCTAGATAGGTATATATATATATATATATATATATATATATATATATATATATATATATATATTTTTATATATATATATATATATATATATATATATATATATAAATATATATATATATATATATAAGAGTAGGAGGAGAAGTAGAAGAGATGAAGAGAGGGGGAAGAGGAGCAACTGCAGCAGCAGTATGCAGCAGTAGGAGCAGCAGCTAGCAGCAGCTAGCAGCAGCTGCAGCAGCAACAAGACAGTGGCAGCAGCTGCAGAGCAGTCCCCCCCCTTAAGCCCCCTTAAAACCCCCCATTTAACCCCTATAAACCCTCCCTTATGTAGATATATATGTATATATATATATATATATATATATATATATATATATATATATATATATATATATATATATATATATATGGATAGATAATAAGTTAGTTAGAAAGAAGAATTAGAGGAGAGAATGAGAAGAGGAAAGATTAGAAGAAGTAGTGGATTAGAAAAGTAAGAAGTTAGAAGAAAGAGTTAGAAGAAGAGTTGAGAGGAAAAATGAGAAGAGGATTAGAAGAGAATGAGGGAAAGGAAAATAGGATTAGAAGAAGAGGAATAGAAAGAATCAGGAGAAGAGAGTTAGAAGGATAGAAATTAGAATGAGAAGTAGAAGTGTAGGAATACAATTTGGAGGATTTTGAGTTAGAGGGTGAAACGGAGCTCCGAGTGTCGGAATGAGATAAAACTTGGAGGAGACCTAGAATACGTGAATTAGATTTTGCGGGTAGGCTCCCGAGTTGAAATCGGGGTTGTAGGGCGCCGGTATCGTGTCGTACCATTACGTATCTTGAGATATTCAAGATACCGGCAATAGGCCGTAAGATGGACTAGACGTCCACTTTACCTAGGTATCTTGGTAGGTAATATATGTATAGGCTAGTATCTCACTACCCTAGGGAGCACGGGTCAAAATTCCAAGCGTAGGTAGGCTAACTTGATATTCACCTAGGCTAGAAATTTACCTTAGAAAAGGGTAAATTAGGATATTGGCCTACGGCCAAGATTTGAGTTTCGAAGTCCAAGATGGACTTGGATATGGGTTGTAGAGGTTGGTAATGATTAGAAATAGTCGCCTAGACCTAGTCTTGACCTCGGTTGACCACAGTTGACTTTTTAGACCAAATGTCAATTATGGGTCGACACTTTATCCAATTTAGTTCCAAATTCCATTAAACTTGAGCAGTTGACCAAAAGACAACTATTAGTCACCATTGACCTAGGGTTGACCTAGAGTTGACCAGAGTTGACCCAATAACCAAAAGTCAACGGTAAGTCAACTTTCGACCTAGTTTGATTCGAATTGACTTCCAATGTCCTCCTATGACCAAGGTAGACCTAACTAGACCTGTCTTGACCTAGTATGACTTTGTTAGGCCTAATATGACTTAGATTAACCCTGTACCATCTAGTTTGACCTTTTTGACCTAGACTGACTTAGTTTGACGTGTCTTGACCTATTTTGACTCAGTATGACTTAATTTCACTTCCAAACCATTATATTGATACAGTATTCCATCTATAGGTCCTCGAGGCACTGATCTTGGACTCAGTCGACTTATCCATCACAGTACAGCTGAGTACATTCTCTGATAATATTTTTGTTTTATGATATCGTCTTTGTTTCTAGTATTTAGTGTAGATTATCCTTGTTCTCTTGACACATTGTTCACACGGATTGATATTTATCTGGATCCCATCATAAGATGTTATTCCTCTTATATATGGTATACACTGGGCAAGTCTTCATTGTTTATTGTTTATTGTATAGATACGATTCCTGCGTAGGCTCGCGACCTCCTCAGAGAATACGTATCATGACGTGTCATGACTGGATCCACTATATTAGTCAGGGATGGGGGTGTTAGCGTAGATATGTGATCAATACCCCACAGTATTATATTGTATCATCATTGTATAGTGTTAATCATACACTCACGTATGATTAGCCAGTCCAAACATTGTATCAAGTTCTAAGCCGATCACATGTTGAAACTAATACTAAACTCACATAGATATAGTTCCAGACTTTTGTACATAATTTATACTATTTTTTCTATTCTTACATTCAGATTGCAGTCTTGACATGCCTTACCATGATTCATGTACACATTATTTACATCATAGATTCTCTCTATTTACTGCTATATTTTCAATATCGTCTAACTAGAACTGTTATTGAGATTTGTGCTCGTTCCATCCTGACTGGATATGTTGACAAAATTTTACAGATTGTGGCGAGGAGGATTGTCCTACCTACTACGGTCCGGTTGACGTAGTGGGCGTAGACTTGGAGACCTTGGTTCAGCAGGGCTTAGCTCCGCCCGACGAGCCTCTAGCTTAGTTTAGTTAGACTAGACATTTTGGACTGGTCCTTGTCTCCAGCTTGCTACTTATGTTATTATATTATATTTTGGATTGTATTAGAGACTGGGACTTAGACTTGTATATTATTTGTGTTTGGACTCGACAGGTTATATTTTATAGTCTTGTTGTCTTTATCTTTCAGTCTTTGCTTATCTTAGAATTGTAATTGAGTATTCATATATTATCATTGCTTGTCCTCCGTTCGGAGTTGACCATATTCTCGACAGGTTTTGATATTATGTATAAACTGTTGTTAGAGTAGAAAACCTACAGCGTTCCACGCCGTTTTTACGGTGAGGGCTAGGCGTTGTTACGTACACGTGCCCTTATAGCGGGTGCGGGTCATGACATAATTATAGTATTTTTTGCAGTAGCAGCTTTTTGGGCCGCATAAAGGGCCACGTGGCCACGTGTCTCTCATAGCACACAAAAACTCGATTTCGGGCTGCCAGCTGGTACTAGTTTTTGAGATTTTGTTATAGCGAATCTGGATAGTTGAGACTTGGTCAGCCTGCCACGTGTCTTATCGTAAGATAGGACCAGTCTGCTTGAGTCATTTTGAGCCGCATAAGCCCTTCAGAGTTCGGCCATACTGGGCCGCATAAGACTCATGCGGCAGTCTCTCTTAGTCCATATGTAGCTTGGGGACTTTTGAGCCACATAAGTTCTTATATTCTGGGCCGTATAAAGCTTATGCGGCTCGGATTGCAGTTACCTTTGGCCGCATGAAATACATAGATTGAGTTGTATAAGGTTTATGCATCTCGGATAGCATGTCCAGTCTAATCATGTCTTATCTTCTTTTCAGAGTGTCAGAGTTGTCAGAGTTGTCGGTCTTTGCCAGAGTTGTCAGCTTTATCAGACCAGAGTCAGCTTTATCAGAAGGATTAATCAGCTTGGCTGCATAAGTAACTATTCTCTCTGCGGCTCAAAAGTCAGTCTAGTAAAGATGGACTACAGGGGGAGTACTGAGTCTGTCATGCGGCTCTTCTTTATGCGGGTCAATCTGTTCCAGGGTACTCATGCGGTCAGTTATGATCCGCATGAATCCCATATTTTTCATGCTTCTATAAGACCCCCTTCAAAGTTTTTAAATTGCAAATTTGGAATAATTTGAATAAGAAGCATGGACGTATATCAAGCCGCAGAAAAAATCTTCGAGTTAGGAGAGACGTCGTGTCGCAGGGACATTTTGGGCCGTATGGACGCTTTCGGGCCGCAGGTAGATCTTATGCCGCAGGGAGATCATGTGCTGCAGGGAGATCTTGTGCCAGCTGTCATTGCTGCATTTAATGCCTTGATTTGGTTTTTGATTTAGGCTCTTTTTCTTCGATAAAGCCGACGGTTACTAAAGATAAAATCCCAAACGTCATCATTATCCTTAATGGATACGAAAATCGAAGCAGTGATGACGGTTATTAAGGATAAAAATCCCCAAACGTTATCATTATCTTTAATGGATACGAGAATCGAAGCGGCGTTCATCTGTTTCTACTTTGAAGAGATATAAATATGGGCCATACGGAGAGAGCTTATTCCTTTAACTTTTTCTCCTTCGTCTTTATCATCTTCGTCCTAATTCTGTCCCGGTTAGCCATGGATCCAAAAGCTTCCAAGTCGACTGATGCCACGGCCAAAGAAAAGGGGCTCGCCTCTCTGTCGAGTGCTGAGGACTCTCCTCCCGTTCATCCTGACGTGCAACCCCCTATTACGGGTAAGGACGATAGAAAAGTGGTGACTTAAATTTGTACAGCCATATCACATATTTTATGTGCGGGCTTGTCATAAATTGCCTTTGCACTTTGGGTATGATTGATATATCCCCCATCTCATGGGATTGCATGTGTTCTGTATGATGGGGCCATATAGGTTGGGCCGTATAAGAGCCACTGTCCTTCATGGATGCCTTATGACGAAGCCGCATATATATCTCATAACTGATTCGCATGAACATTGCATAACAGAGTCGTATGCATCTCATTCCTCATAACTGGGCCGTATAGGGTCTGTTTACTATTTTTTTGTTCCTGCTAACCCCTTTTTTTTAAGGATCCGGCTAGCGAATTTCTCCAGGACCGGTATCGGCGATAGAGTGAAAATGCACCATTCTGACACACACATCAGGCAGCTCAAAACTCTCCATTCTTCGAAAGAGTTTTTTCCGTGCCATTTTGGCTTACACATCAGACAACTCGGAACTCCTCGTGCTTCGAAAGAGCTTTCCCCAGGTGGTAGGAGGAACCTTTATACCTCGAAGAGTTAGACGGTGGTCAGGCGTCATTATGAAAGACCTATTTTCACGGCTCTCTAAGTAGGCAAAATCACCATTAGAGGCATTGTTTTGAAGGTATGGTCTTTTGGAGGAGCGGGGCTAAGATATTCGTAATATGGAAGGAAGAAAAACATGCTATATTTTGCCTACTTAGACCTATTTTCACGGCTCTCTAAGTAGGCAAAATCACCATTAGGGACATTGTTTTGAAGGTATGGTCTTGTGGAGGAGCGGGGCTAAGATATTCGCAATATGGAGGGAAGAAAAGCATGCTACATTTTTTCTCCTCCGTGCAGCTCCTTGGAGATTCAACAGCCTTGTTTGCTTCTCAGCAGTAAAACCTGACTTCTTTCGAGGGTCACAAAACTGCTTTTCGACGAAGGAGAAGTGCTGTCAAACTGACCAAACTATGTATTGCAAGATTTTTCTTTCTTTTCTTTCTGTTGCTGATGAAGTCCTATGAATGTAACTGATTTTGAATAAGCAGAATACATTCACTCTATTCTTTATTTGTAATATCTGTGGTGCTTGTACTAGAGGGCCTAATACAACATTGGTATTTTTGATAAAGGACATCCCACTGGGGATTTTTTTGTGGACCTATTACCTTTTTGTGCATCTGGAAATGCGAACAAAATAGATTGGAATGATATTTTGTGAATCTATTACTCATTGGTACACCGATGGTACGATTAATAGATTAGGATAACTTTTGTGGACCTATTACCCTTCTGCGCACTGGCGGTGTGAGTAATAGATTTGAAACAAAACCCAACAGAGGTAATATGGACGTGATAGGTTTTGTGGTCTTAGCACCGTATCTTTTATCCCGGGTTGGGTATAGGTGTTAAGTCGGAAGATTATCGATATCAGAGGTAATATGGACGTAATACACAATAATCAGGCATAATCTTTTAGTGGAATAGATTTTGAGACAAAACCTAACAGAGGTAATATGGACGTGATAGATTTTATGGTCTTAACAACATGTCTTTTATCCTGGGTTGGATACAGGTGTTAAAGTCGAAAGATCATCGGTACGAGAGGTAATATGGACGTGACACATGATAATCAAGACCAGGAAGTTTGCTCAGGGATAATGATGAACTGGGCAGACTCCTGTGAGGTAAATCATTAGAGTGTGAGTTCAGAGGTATCATCGTACATGACTCGCCACACAGGGAGATGCAATAGATTGTAAGTTCAGAGGTATCATCGTACATGACTCGCCACTCAGGAAGATATGATAGAGTGTGAGTTCAGCGGTACTATCGTATATGACTCGCCACTCAGGGAGATAGAGTGTGAGTTCAGCGGTACTTAGTGTACATAACTCGATAGTTTGAAAGATTTAATGGTTTTGAGGGAGTATCTGCATGTCTTTAGACATAGTATTTCTTCAAGAATTTGTCGTTTATGGGCATCATGAATAAGTTCCCGTTTTGTTTTGTGAGCCGATATGCGCCGGTGGAGAATACGGTCTCGACGATGTATGGACCTTCCCACTTGGACTGGAATTTTTTGGCGGTTTTGAGAGTTATGACCATCGGTCTGCGAACGGCTAAGATGAGATCGCCTACCAGGAATGTCCTCTGCTTGACTTTCTTATTGTAGGCTCGAGAGATGCGTGCTTGATAGAGCTCGATGCTTTGTTGAGCTTGCAAGCGCTTCTCGTCTAACGCTTCCAATTCTTGTAGCCGTCGGCGGTAGTTATCGTCCGACGTTAACCGGTAAGTAAGGGCCACACGAAGTGAGGGAATCTGAGTCTCCAATGGGAGAACTGTCTCGCTCCCGTATACCAGAAAGAATGGTGTATTTCCCGTAGTCGTATGACTCGTAGTGTGGTATGCCCATAAGCAATCGTCCAGCTTTTCATTCCAGTCGTGCTTATTCGAGGATACGAACTTCTTGAGAAGCTTAATTATGGTCTTGTTAAAGGCTTCGGCCAGACCATTAGCTGACGGATTGTAGGCCGTTGAAGCCACATTCTGAATTCGGTTCTTGTCGCAGAATCGATAGAATGCATGGCTTGCGAACTGTGGACCGTTGTCATAAATGATCCTCCTTGGCAGTCCAAAATGGCAAATAACGTAATATTTTATGAAACTGATCATGTTTGATGTCTTTACCTCTGTCAACGGAACAACTTCTGCCCATTTGGAGAAGTAGTCGGTGATTGCGAGAATAAATCGGTGCCCTTTGGACGACGACGGGGTAATTGGGTCAACAATGTCCATTCCCCATGCTTCAAATAGCCAATAAGCCATTTTTAGGTACAAGAACTCAGATGGCAGATGTATGAAATCTGTGTGGATCTGATAAGCTTGCACTTCTTTGCATAATCGACTGTATCTGCTACCATCGTATGCCAGTCGTAACCCATCCGACGGAGACGGTCCTGCAACTTCGGGCCCGGTTGGTGAGCCCCACAAACACCATCGTGAGCCTCGTGTAAGGCTTTTTTGGCTTCTGTATTTGATAGACATCTTAACAGTAGTCCATCGTAAGATCGTCGGTACAATATTTTTGTTTTCGTATCATAAAAGAATATGAGAGAATACCTTCTGATTGAAGTTACGTCTTTCATATTCTCAGACAGGATTCCGTAAACTACAAAGTCGATGAACGGGAGTCTCCAGTCTTGCACATCATTGGTTATCTGGGTGGAGTAACTCATATCTGGTTGACTGTTGATTTTGGGACAGACCAGCTCATGGCCTATAATGTCAACTGGATGATGAGCATAATTTGGAACCGCCAAAAAAGTGGCAAGGCCTGTTAGGGCGTCGGCTTTAATATTCTAGAGCCTAGGAACATGTTCTATAAAGAACCCCTCCAAGGTTGCTATGATAGCAGTTGCTGTCTGATGATAAGGAATTAGGTCCGGGTTGCGAACTTCGTACGAGCCTCGGATTTGATTGACAACCAACTGCGAGTCACCGTATGCTTCTAGGTATTTAACTCCCACTTTTTTTACAAGTCGAAGCCCGATAACCAAAGCATTATATTCGGCTACATTATTTGAACAGGGTTCCGTGAGAGAATATGCTCGGTTGACCACCAATCCAGAGGAAAAAATTAACACTATTCCGACTCCAGCGATGATATCACCTTGGGGCCCCGTTCTTGAGGCACCGTCGAAGAACATTCGCCAAACGTCTTCATGTGAAGTCATGTTTGAGTCAATGACTTCGTCTGGGATTTCTTCATAGATTCTGGCTGTTTTTAAGCCTGGATGGGCCGCCAAAAAGTCGGCTAAGGCTTGACCTTTGACAGCCTTTTACGGAACGAAGATCATATCGTAGGGCGATAACAGTATCGCCCACATGGCTAGATGAGAACTGAGTGCATCTGGCTTGGTCATGAGAACCCTGAGGGGATTGACTTACGAAATAACATGGATGGTTTGCCCTGACACGTAGTATCGTATTTTCTGAATGGCGAACACCAAGGCAAGGCATTCCTTCTCTACGACGGTATACCTATGCTCCGGCCCCACCATCATTCGACTGAGGTAATAGATGGCTTGTTCGTGCTTTGTATCATTGTTTTGTGCTAGCAAGGCGCCAATGGAGTGTTCCATTGCTCGTACATATAGTAGGAAAGGCTTTCCGGCAACCGGAGCTACCAGAACTAGCGGATTCGTCAAGTATTCCTTAATGTCATCAAATGTGCGTTGACATTCCTCATTCTATACGAAAGAGACGCCTTTCTTCATCAGTTGTGTGAAGGGTTGACATCGCCCTGAGAGATTGGATATGAACCTCCTGATGTAAGCTAGTCTCCCCTGAAGGCCGCGGAGTTCACGAAGGTTCCTCGGTGGACTCATTTCCATGATTTTCTTTGTCTTATCGGGGTCTATGTGAATGCCCGTAGAAGTAATGACAGAGCCCAATAACTTCCCGCTGGACACACCCAAGAAGGACTTGGTGGGATTCATCTTCAGATTGTGCGCTCACATAAGGTCGAACACTGTTCTCAAATCATGTAAGTGATCATCCTTGGAGCGGCTTTTGACGGCGATGTCATCAACGTAACACTCCACCGTCTTGTGCAAGTCATCTCTGAAGATGACGCTCATAGCTCGTTGATATGTGGCAACGGCGTTCTTCAGGCCGAAGGGCATGACTGTGTAACAGTACACACCGATCGATCTTCGGAATGACGTATGCTTCTCATCGTCAGAAGACATTTTGATTTGATTATATCCTGAGAAGCCATCCATAAAGGACATACGCTCGAAGCCACACATATTATCAATCATTATATCGGTAATGGAAAGAGGGAATTCATCCTTAGGACACGCCGCATTCAAATTGCGAAAGTCGATGCAGATTCAGATCTTTTCGTTCTTCTTGACGACTGGTACTATATTAGCTATCCAGTTTGGGTGCTGTACCTCGCGGATGAAACTGCTAGCTATAAGTTTGTTTACTTTCACTTTGATGGAATTTATGATGTCTGGACGGAACCGTCGTTGCTGTTGCTTGACTGGTTTCGCATCCGGATGGATATTGAGCTTATAAAGTACGATCTCGGGGTTTAACCCTAGCATGTCTTTATAGCTCTAGGCAAAGACGTCGATATACTCTCTGACGAGTTGCAACAACAACTCCCGCTTGCTGTCTGTCAGGCTTTCACTAACGAAGATTGGCTTTGGAGAAGATTCATCACCGAGGTTAACTTGTATGACCTCATCTTCAGTGGGAGGGTCACGAAGTTCAAAGCATTTCTTCCATTGTGCATCCAGCTGTTGGAACCATGGCTCCAATTCAAGAGATTCGAGTAGATCCTCGTCTTTCTCTTCAATGTCAGCTGATGCCATATTGACGGATAATGTCTACCTGAACATATCTCCAATGCTGTCGTCGAAATCGTATGTAGGTGATTCAGATGAGTGAGAATGCCACTCGCATTCCTCATCAAATTTCTCGGATGTTGTTGCTGGTGTAACATAACCGAGGCCGCATTTGGACTTGCTGTAGTAATTCCAAGATTTCCCAGACGGAGTTGAAAGCTGCAGAGGCGATCGTCGACCACTGTCGTAATTCAGACCTGGGATAGCCTCCATGTCGTACCCCTATTTTTGCATGAAGTACCTGGCCTGAGGACTATACAGGTGGAGCGGTAGTCTCTTCTGCCTGGGACTAGGAAGTAGGCATCTTTAATGGAAGCAAGTCGGTTTGCGGTATAGACAGTTGTCACCTGTGTGTACAGGTTAGTGTCCCAACCGAGTCCAGTAGTATACATCAGATTTAGTTTATTACACTCAGGATAGTTCAATGGCAGCCTCTTATTGATGAAATAAGGAATTTTGTCCATAGCGATTACATCATCGGGAGAGGAACTATCCACCTTTGCAACCAGATACTTTGCGAGTTCTGCATCCTCTTCAGCTACCCCCTGCGTGACCGGAGGTTGGGGCACTGTCTTAGAAAACTTGACCACCAAGGGTTCAGCTTATGGTATTGGCTTGCATGAGGGTGTCGGATCCACACTTGGTTGCCGGCTCATCTTGGAAAGACGGATGACAATTAGCTCGGCAGGGGACTTTGTGTCTTTCGATTGCTTTTGATTGGATTTTGGCAATCGGACCACCATCGGCCCTATGACGGGTTCTTGGCTGGTCCTTGGGAGTCGGATGACCATCGGCTCCAACTGTGCAGCTGGGGTGGGAGAACCGGGCACCTCTTTATGCAAAGTTACGACAAGGGGTACGACTTTGCCCGGTTTACGGGCTTGGAGATGAATTCTCAAAGGTTCCTCTGGCCCTGTGATGGCCTCCAGTTCGTCAGTTGTGTGTTTCTTGTATTCGTCATATAGACAAGCCTCCGAAGAGTAATAAGACTCAACCCATTTGAAGGATCGATGTCAACAAATTCAGTCTTTACGAAGCCGTGCTTACTGACATACTTGAAACACTGGTGGAGGGTGGATGGCACGATCATATAGTTATGTATCCACGGACGTCCTAGGAGGATGTTGTAGGACGTATCTGCATCTATGACGTAGCAGGTAACCTCTGTCCTCAGGTCGCCTATCTGACATTTCAATCGGATCTTTCCTACGGGATAGCTCCTTCCTGAGTTGAAACCGCTAATGGCGGTGTTGGTCACTGCTAGCCGGTACATAGGGATACCGAGGACTTGAAGCAAGCTTTTGAGGATGATGCTTATCGATGAGCCAGGATCGATGTGCATCCGATCCACCTTGATGTCGCCTATGTATCCAGTGTAGTACAAGGGGCAATCATGGATGTTGGTCTTGATCAGCATGTCCTATGGGGTGAATACGATATTGGGCATTGTATCCACACTATTGCTGCCCTGGAGATCTGTCGATGAGTCTTCCCCTGTAGGTTTGACCTGGGCTAAGTAAGCGTCAGCATTCTGGAGCGCTTCGCTCTGTACGACACGAAGATCCTTGGAGAGCCTTAGGAGCTCGTATAACGACAACTTTGCTAGTGTATTAGCCAGCTGTGCTAATATGTCAAAGTTGTAAGGTCTCTCCAGCACTTGATTTGAATCTTTACGGAGTGGCCTGTCGAAGCGGGTTTCCTTCGGCTTGGCCCTGTCTGTCGATGGAGGCCGAGATAGCCCCGGAATATCAGTGGCGGGCAGCATTGCCGGTTGAGGGTCTTCAACTAAACTAACCGGAGTGGGCTGGACTTGTGCCCCAGACCGGGTAACAACGGCTGCCGCTTTTTCAGCTTCGGTTGAAATTGTGTGGCAGGATCTGGACTTCATGTCCTTTTTTTGTTGGATGGAGATGATGCCGCCTGGGTGACTTCGGATACTAAGTCCGGGTGCACCCACATGATCTCTCCTCATGACGTAGTGAGAGGTACCAAGCCAGTCGTCTGGTCCCGGACGGGAGGAAGATTAGTAACCTCCATCGTTGCTCGGGGGATAGGTATTACCCCGTCTTGAGTACTTATTGGAGGGAAGTTGCTAAACTGAATTGAAACTATGTTCGCCGCCACAGTAACCTCTTCAAAGTCTAGCGACAGAGCTTTGGCGTCGAAAAGATTCTGGATGTACCGCTTTAATTGAAAGTTGTCTTGAGTGGCATGATAAACATAGTGGTAAAAATAGCAGTATTTTGGGTCCTCCATCTCTGTCGCTCGGGACTCGCGCCTTGGTGGAGGGAGTTAGATCCTGTCCCCTTGCAAGAGCATGTCGAAGATAGGCTTGACATGACTATCTTTGAATGAGTAATTCACCTGGGGCCACTGAGCTTCTGCCTGCTTTTGTTCAGGCTTCTTGGTCGTACCAGCGACCAGGGCCTGTTTGCCTTTGTTGTCCCTATGGACACACATAAAAAGAAGAAAAAAATGCTATCTTTTCTTTATTAGCGCAAAGCACCACAAATCGATACGCTTGAGAGATCCTGCGCTGAGGATCTCCGAGTACAAAAAAGAATTCTGGGGAATGGGACGATAGAGATCGAACGGCAGTTGCTCCTTTACTCCGTTGACACTCCGATTACAAAAGTGGAAGAAAACCTAAGAAAATTACTAACTCTCGGCTCACTGGCAAGAAGTGCAGCAATTTGGCTCTTGAAAATGCTCTTCGTTATGTTGTTTTGAATAGGGATGAGACCCCTTTTTATAGTAGTTTCTGAGCTGGAATGATGTTATGCGCCCACATACGAAAACATACTAGTTTTCATGTGGGCACATGGTCCTGTTTGGGCGCATAGGATGTAGGTACATATAGGCTGCATAGTCGTGGGTTGATCGTGGTGCGGACGTGGCCGCATGCTTCGGTACACGATTGCTCGTGGAGACTAACGTGCTCGTACGCTTCGGTGCACGTTTTGATCATGGCTTTGACTGAGTCAGGCTTGGGCGCATAGCCCTGTTTTAGGCTATGCACCCTCCTTTTGGGGGAGCTTGTCTTGGGCGCATAGAGCTTCACAGGGTGGCTTGGGCGCATAGAGCTTCGCAGGATGACTTGGGCACATAGAGCTTTATTGGCTTGAGCGCATATGTTCTCATTGGCTTGGGCGCATAAGGCTTCATTACTGAAATTTTTATGCTTCTACAAGACCCCCTTCAAAGTTTTTGATACTTGAACGAGTTCGAAATACTTTGAAAGAAGCATGGACCGTCTTCTTGTCATGCAGTGGGTTCATAGCATGGCCCTCTCTTTGGGCGCATAGCATTTGGCCAGCCTGTCAGAGAGATACGACTGTTGAGATCTTCCTTAAAAATCTGAAATGACAGATTCATCGGGGTAGAATTTGAAGAGGTCCATCCTTCATACGTTCTCCACGTCAGCAAGTGGCAGTCGCATAGTGTGCAAAAGGCTGGATCTTTACGTGGGCACATAAGCCATGGTGGGCGCATAGCACACTATAGGCGCATAGGCGCATAAAGATAGTGGGCACATAGGAAGTGGCATGTGCCTATAAGTAGGCTCTGAAGGAGAGAGAAAGTTCAATATTCTCCTCTCTTTAGAATTTTCAAAAAGACTCTTCATCTCCTTTCTTTAAGAAATATATCTCCCAAGGTCACGAAGAGATCGGTGAAGGGCAAGGGGGCTGCACCGAGTGGCTCTCCTCCTGCGACAGCGTCCTCGCCAGTCCAGGACCCGATTCTGGGTGAGGTCGTGCCTCAAAAAATAAAGTCTCGAGCGTTAATTTGCGACGCTCAGACTTTTCTTCTGCCTGGGCGTGTGCTCCTAAGGCAACATACTTCTGTGAGCATTATTATGCGCCCACAGAAGTCATGCGCCAACACTGTGGTGTGTTATGCGCCCAAATGTTGCCATGTTATGCGCCCACATGGTGTGGCATGTTATGCGCCCACGTACTGCTATACGTTATATGCCAACATGTTTGTCTTGGACGCATATTCCTTTGGGCGCATAGCCCTTTGGGTGCATAAGATCCCTTCAGCACTTAGTTTTTCCTGCGGTTTCTGAGTCTGGCTTTCTCTTCTGGCTTTGATTCTTGCAGCATCCATGCTGAAGGCTGAGACCGTTGTGAAGGAAGAGATGTTGCCTCCTTTCATCAAATAAGAGTCACCGTTCGTTAAGGAGGAGGTGATACCAAAAGTTAAGGTAAAAGAAGAGCTGGCGCCCATCGGGGAGGAAATTACTCCCAAGATTGAAGCTGCTGTAAAGGAGGAGCCCAAGTCTGAGGGTAGTAGCACTGGGAGTTCTGGTCCTGCCCCAGCCGAGGACCTTAATCAGATAGATCCTTCATATACGAAATGGTTGAGGGAATGGTATATGCCTCACCACAACTAGGATCCGTGGGTTCCTATAGATGTCCGTATTTTGTCTTGGTATTTCTGTCTGTCTTTAGCTGTAGTTTATGTTTTGCTTCTTTTGGACATCAATGTAATCCTTTACTTCTTGTCCAGATGAAGAGACGAAGAACTTTTTGGTTTGCTCATGAGATGTAGTCCTATGAATGTAACTAATATTGAATAAACAGAATACATTCACTCTATTCATTGCTTGTGGTATTTGTAGTGCTTGTATTAGGGGGCCTAATACAGCATTTGTGTAAAGGGTATCCCACTGGAGACCCCCCTTTTTTGGACCTATTGCCCCTTTGTGCATCTGGGAATGCGAGCAAATAGATTTGAATGATACTTTCGTGGACCTATTACCCTTCTGTACACTAGCTGTACGGGTAATAGATTTGAAACAAAACCCAACAGAGGTAATATGAACATGATAGGTTTTATGGTCTCGACACCGTGTCTTTTATCCTGGGTTGGGTACAGGTGTCAAGTCCGAAGACTATCGGTATCAGAGATAATTTGGATATGACACATGATAATCATGAGTGGGAGTGGATTTTCTTGTCAGGTTCGACTTCTTGTCAGGTATCCCTTCCTGGAGCTGAAGAGACTCTCCAAGCTTCCTCTCTGACGATCTCCACTGAAGATGAAGAGATAGCCCAGGAAGTCGTCAAAGCTTTCTACTCTGTGCTGAAAGTGAAGCTTCCTGGAGTCTTGAATCAGAATGCTGCATTTGGCCCTGTGAAGGCTGTTACCGAATGCCAAGTAGCGGCCCTCGAGAGCATTGCCGGTTATGAAGAGCGGGCCAATACTCTGAGGAAAGTTCTGAATGACCTGGAGGGTCAGGTGGCCAGGTTCCGGGATACCAAACAGCGGAGCCCGACGTCGCTGTTCCACGCAGAGGATGAGGCTTTGATGACGGCTCTTGCAGAGGAGAAGGCTACTTTCCAGGTCAGGAAGGATGCCCTTGTTCGAGAGATCGGTGAATTGGCTGACCAGTACGGTCAATTCAATGTTGCAAGTGAGGCATGTGCCGCCTCGAAGAACAAACTAGCTGCACAGATCACCAAGAAGTACAATCACATTACGTAGATCTAGAACGAGATCACTCAACTGGATGCCGACTTGAGGGTGGCAACATCTGAACAGAAGGATTACTTGGCTCGGGCTGCCATGACCGTCACCACTTCTGCCCATTTAGAAAAATAGATGGCAAAGTTGGAGGGAGAGGATCTGAGTTTGATCCTCTTCGAGGATGAAGCTGCTCGCCAAGAAGAGGCGCGCCGTCGAGCTACCGCGAAGTCTGAAGCCAAAATCATGGCCCTAAGGGACAACATCAATCGCCTATGTATCCCGTAGATTCTTTGTAACTCTTTTTTTTTCGTCACTTGATAGACGTAAAGAATAAAGAATCTTTTTAGAAGTGAATGTGGTTTTGTGATATATCGGAACTAGAGGTAATGTGGACATAGCAAGGATATTTCTGGTGGGTATTCCGCTGGGAATTTTGATGTGGACCTATTATCCGTTTTATATTCAAGTTTTTTTTTAATATAGATAATAAGTTGAACAAAGCTGCTAGTAGAGATAATATGGACGTAATAGCAGAGGATGTACTATATCTGACCAGAGGTAATATGGACGTGGAAAGATATATAACGTTAGGTGGGAGTGGATAATTCAGAGGTAATATGGACGTGATTATCCTTGATGAATGCTTTGCTCAGAAGTTATATGGACATGGCAAAACATTTCTTAATCATTCCACTGGGGAAATAATTATCGAAAAACAATTCAGAGGTAGTAGGGACGTGACTTGTTTTCGTCAAACCGAGTTTGGATGGAGTCAAAAACGGGAATGATTCCACTGGAAAAATATTTTGGAGGACCTATTATACAAGGCGTATTCAAGACTCTTGAAATACGGATAATAGTTAGATAATTTTTGAATCACATAAACACCGTACTGTACATTTACATGACTGAACATATGTGAACATTATGTAAGAAAGGTTACACATAGTATTTCTTCAGGAACTTTCCGTTGATAGGCATCATGAGCAAGTCACCATCAGGCTTGGTTAATCGGTACGCACCGTTAGAATATACTGATTCTATGACGAAAGGACCTTCCCATTTAGGCTGGAATTTCTCTTTTGTTTTGTGCGTCATGACCATTGGTCTTCTCACTGCTAAGACTAGATCACCGACTTGGAAGATTCTTTCATTCACCTTTTCATTGAAGGCTCTGGAAGACGTGCTTGGTATAGCTCAATATGCTGCTGAGCTAACAAGCATTTTTTGTTTAGTGCTTCGAGCTCATGGAGTCGCAGACGGTAGCTTTCTTCGGTAGTCAACTCGCTGGCTAGGACTACTCGAAGAGAAGGAATCTAGATTTCTAGGGGAAAGAACTGCTTCGCTCCCATAAACCAGAGAGAATGGCATACTGCCTGTTGGAGTCCGGACCGTTGTACGATAGGCCCATAGACATTCGCCGAACTTCTCATTCCAATAGCGCTTGTTTGAAGACACGAACTTCTTGAGAAGTTTAATAATAGTTTTATTGAAGGCTTCTGCTAGCCCGTTAGCCGCTGGATTGTAGGCAGTAGAGACTACGTTCTGGATTAGATTCCTATCGCAGAACCGATAGAATGCATGGCTTTCAAATTGTGGACCATTACTATGGATGATCCTGCAAGGTAGGCCGAAGCGGTAGATAACGTGATGTTTGATGAAACTGATCACATTCGACGCCTTCACTTCGGTGAGCGGTATAGCTTTCACCCATTTAGAAGATTCTTTCCTTTGGGTCATATTCTTGATGCACCATCAAAGAACATTCACCAAATAGAAATTTCTTCAGTTGCAGTGTTAGACTCTACTACTTTATCAGGGATTTCATCGTAAAGTTTGAAAGATTCTGGCACCGGATGAGCTGCTAGAAAATCAACTAATGCTTGGCCTTTTACTGCCTTCTGAGGAACGAAGAGCATATCGTATGGAGTCAATAGCATTGCCCATGTAGCTAAACGAGAATTGAAAGAACCCAGTTTAGTCATGAGTATTCCGAGAGGATTGACTTTAGATATGATGTGGATAGTCTGCCCAGACACATAGTGGCGTATCTTCTGGATGGAAAACACCAGTGCAAGGAATTCATTTTCCACAGGTGTTTATCTGTGCTCGGCACCAACCATTGTGCGGCTAAGGTAGTAGATTGCCTGTTCATGGCCGCCTTCATTCTTCTGAGCTAATAGGGCGCCAAGAGAATGGTCCATAGCACGGACATATAGTAAGAAAGGCTTCTCCATTATTGGAGCTACCAATACTGGGGGGCTTGTAAGATACTTCTTGATGTTGTCGAATACGCGTTGACATTGTTCAGTCCAGACAAAATATACGCCTTTCTTCATGAGCTGAGTGAATGGTTGACACCTTCCAAAAAGGTTCGAAATGAATCGTCTGATGTAGGCTAGCCTTCCTTGTAGTCCGCTTAGCTCTTTAAGGTTTCTTGGAGGATGCATATTGAGGATAGCCTTCACTTTCTCTGGGTCAAGATGTATACCCTTTGAAGTGATGAGGAAACCAAGGAACTTGTCGCTGGAGACTCCCAGAAAAGACTTGGTTTGATTCATCTTGAGTTGGTGTGCACGCATTAGTTCGAACACCGTTCTCAAGTCTTGGAGGTGGTTGCCCTTGAGATAACTTTTTACTGCGATATCATCTACGTAGCACTCTACTATTTTGTGCAAATGATCGCAAAAAATTGTGCTCATGGCTCATTGGTATGTCGCCCCTACATTTTTTAATCTGAAGGGCATCACCGTATAGCAGTATACCCCCAACGGTGTTCGAAAAGATGTGTGCTTCTCATCGTCGGAGAACATCTTGATCTGGTTGTAGCCTGAGAACCCATCCATGAAGGACATCTGCTCGAAGCAGCAAGTATTGTCGATCATTATATCGGTGATCGGTAGAGGGAACTCATCTTTCGGGCATGCAGAGTTCAAATCACGGTAATCGATACAGACTCTACCTTTACCGTTCTTTTTCATGACTGGAACAATGTTGGCAACCCGTTCAGGGTGTTGTTCTTCGTGAATGAATCCACTGGCAATGAGCTTATTGACTTCATTTTCGATGGCCTCCATGACATCTGGTCGGAATTGTCGTTGTTGCTGCTTCACTGGCTTAGCTTTAGACAAAATATTCAGGCGGTACATGGCGACTTTAGGGTCCAGGCCTGGCATGTCTTCATAGCTCCATGAAAGACGTCGATGTATTCTTTTATAAGCTGTATAAGAGTTGGCGTTCATCGCCAGATAGACTTTTGCTGATAAAGATTGGTTTAAAAGATGATTTATCTCCTAAATTGACTTGGATAACTTCGTCTTCAGTAGGTGGTTCACGTTGTTCGAAGCACAGCTCCCACCTAGTATCCATCTTTTGAGCCCATTGTTCAAGCTCGATCGATTGGACATCGTCCACAATTTGGTCAACGAAAACCATATTGACGGACATAGTTGCTTTGAATATGTCGCCAATGCTGGAGTCTGAGTCCCAGAGGGAGGAATCAGAAGAATGAGAACAACGATCTGCTTCATCATCTGATCTTTCGGGAGTTGTTGGAGGAGTGGCATAACCCAAACCAACACCGCTTTGTTGGTAGTAGTTCTCGTGTTTGCCGGGAGGAGCAAAGTGTCGTATTGGAAACCGTTGTCCCTGGCCGTAATTTTGCCCCTGGTCGCTTTTGATGTCATATCCCATGTTCTGGATGATATTCTTGGCCTGCCAACTATAACAGAAAAGTTGCATTTTCCCAGAGTCATAGTCGGCTTTTGTGTTGTGCTTGGGAGAAGTAGAGTCTGGAACGAACTTTCTCTCGCCAATTATACGACCGAAGACGATTAGTTATTCATCCTTCTTCCTGGCTAGAACGATGAAGTAGTGGATATCTTCTGGGTAAACTTTTTCCCGCAGGTGAGGCATCGTGGCTGGCATGCAGAGGTGTGGTGTAATACCTGTAGTTCGTATTACGTATCTTGGAATACGTGTACGTATTTAATCTTGTATCGTATATCTCATGGCTTGGCTCGGTTTATTTTGGGTTGGTTCGGCTAGGCTTGGGTTGCCTTGGTTCATCATGAACCAAGGGGAGAACCCCTACCTACCCCCACCACCCTCATTTATATTTCCATCTAACTCTCTCTCTCTCTCCATTTTATTCTTCTCCTTCACTTCTTCTTCACCACCATTTACTCTTCCACCTACCAGGAAAGAGAGCTAGGCAAGTGCAAACTTGCTTCATGATGGATCGCAAGTTTTATTGTTCTATTCTCTTCCTTACTTGATTTTAAGACTCTTTAGAACTTGGCCTTTTTCATTTCGATGGATAATTTCTTGTAGATCTAAGTTTATAACTTTTTGGTTTTCTTGGTTTTGATCTCTAAAACTTGGTTATTTTCGAAAACTAATAGTTCTATGTTGTAGAGAATTCAATTTTATGCAGTTTTGGCTTTTGTTTCGCTTGATTTCGACTTCGGATGAGGAAGTTATGGCCAAAAGCAATTCTGGTCATTTCTATGTTCATCTGCAGCATGAACCGCATGTCGCAGTAGGCGCATATGATGTCGCAGTCGAGCCGCATGAGCCGCATGTCGCAGTAGGCGCATATGATGTCGCAGTTGAGCCGCATGAGCCGCATGTCGCAGTAGGCGCATATGATGTCGCAGTTGAGCCGCATGAGCCACATGTCGCAGTAGGCGCATATGATATCGCAGTTGAGCCGCATGAGCCGCATGTCGCAGTAGGCGCATATGATGTCACAGTTGAGCCGCATGAGCCTCATGTCGCTGTAGGCGCATATGATGCCGCAGTTGAGCCGCGTGAACCGCATGTCGCAGTTGGCGCATATAATGTCGCAGATGAGGTGCTTGTCGCAGTTGGCACATATGATGTCGCAGATGAGCCGCATGAGGCGCATGTCGCAGTTGGCGCATATGATATCGCAGTTGAGCCGCATGAGCCGCATGTCGCAGTTGGCACATATGATGTCGCAGTTAAGCCGCATGGGGCGCATGTCGCAGTAGCCGCACATGATGTCGCTGAATAGGCCGCATGATGCCTATTTTGGCTATTTCTAACTGTTATATGTCCTAATTGACTGAATTGTGGCTCGAACGTCTCCCAACTCCCAACGTAGAAGTTGTAGATCTTTTCCTTGCCATCAAGAATATGTTACAAGTTATTTTATGCAAGTTTCTCTCATTCATGATATTGTAAGAATAGAACACGATAGTGGCCCGCTGTGGTGTACTCTTGACAAGTAAATTGACATGATGTATCTCGGTATGCTGTTACGACAGCTAGCATGACATGACAAGTATGAAAGACTTGGACACCATGGACGATTATGTTTGTATAAATAAACTAGTACTGTGTTGCATCATGTCTAGGATGGGGACCCCTGAGTACCACGGTCAGGGGTACCTAATGAAATTGACTAAGGATAATTAACTAGAATGATTCAGTAGTCATGAAGAGATTCCCAGCTATAGGCAATCCCGTTATCTGGGCGCATTCAGTGGACTTGTAGCCTACCGACGAGTAGGGCACATTTCCAGCACACAGTCACGTGTTGCATTCTTCCTAAACGGACATTCGACCTGGATAACCGGATGGTCTGCAGGGCTTGTGGCTGTTGGGATAATCTCATTGCATCTTGCTAGTAACTAGGCCTGTGATAACCCTAGTTAGTTAAAAGTATCAAGCCGTACTCTTGATTGGCCGTGATTGATTGGATGTAGTTTATTCCAACTTAGTCTTATCCTGATCCTGTGTAAGATTGTGACATGACATGATTATTGATGCTTGCCTTAACAATAACGATAGGGGGTCCAGTTCTGTTCAGGCGAAGGGTTACAACCCCGGTCCTTATTTGGTTTAAGGGTTGTAACCTGGCTCCCGGAGCAGTTCTGTGTCCTCTCTTCATTTATTGTCTTATTGCAACCCCATGCTATGTTCGTCATGTTTTACCTTACCTTAATACCATGATTATTTATACTGGCCATAGCAATAAAGATCAGGGGTCCAGTTCTATTCAGGCGAAGGGTTACAACCCCGGTCCTTGTTTGGTTTAAGGGTTGTAACCTGGCTCCCGGAGCAGTTCTGTGTCCTCTCTTCGTTTATTGTCTTCACTGTACCAATAGTATTTGAGACGGGTTTCTATTCAGGTGAAGGGTTGCAACCCCGGTCCTTGTTTGGTTTAAGGGTTGTGACCTGGCTACTTGAATAGCTTCCTCCTACTCAGTTTACTGTTGTTATCTCTATTATTATCAGTTCATTATTTATTATCTTTAATATTCTATTGTGATATGCTGATTCTAGTTCCTAAGTGAAGCCTCCTTTGTGGCACTTGCTCTTTCTGGGGTCTGACCCAGCTGGTTTTGTGTGGCCAGATAACGGAGCAGCACCAGAGGATCCACCTGTCTTCCAGTCCGATGGTGACCACCAGGCGTAACCAGGGCAACGAGTGAGTTTCTTTTGTCCTCCCACTCTACTTGTAAAATTATTCTTTTGAGGCGTTTAGCCGGCGAGCACGTGTTAGCTCGTATTGCACCTTATTTACTGTCTGCCTACGGGCTGTAACATGATTGACAAATCCTAGGGTTGATCATGTATGACTGAAACTCTTGCTAGTCCTGACATTTTGTACGACTAGCTTCATGATCATCCGAATATGTAATGTATGGGACGCCTTGCTATTATATATTTGGTGCTCTGACATCTTGTATACTGTTACTACTTGCTTGAGATTGAGACAATAGGCTTTTTCATGACCATAGGCGACTGTTGGATTGTAGTTAAACCCTCATGTATCTAGACAGCCGTGACCGTATAGCGAGGTGGGTTGCACTTCAATATACGTAGCTGGCTATGTACGCCCCCGCTCTCCAGTATTCTGGTTCTGGGGCGTGATATGGTTTTAGTGGTGGCCCATGCAGGTCTTGTAAATCAAGATATGTGAGGGCTTACCGAATAGATGTCTCAATCAGTACTCGTCCTTGATCTCTGCTCATATTTTCAAATCCCTGAGAATCTTGACTTGATCACATGTTTGTATCGTTGATCTGTCCTGGTCCTTCCTTATTGTTTCATATGTCGTCTTCTTCAGCGGCATTGTTCCTGGACCTACCGATCAGCAAGGCGGAGCACCTCCCGCAGACCAGCAGCAACCTGGAGATCAAGTCCAGCATTCAGGAGTAGCCTCCAGAGTCATGCCTACCGAAGGAGAACCACCAATCCAGCCCGTCCAGCCTGCAGAGCCTGAGGATGGCACTTTAGTGGGTCTCATCAGGTCATTATTAGCTTTCCAAGATCGTCGAGGAGATGCTTTGCACCAGGCGGTGGCAGATGCTTTGACCAGAGGAGGTCATCAGGGTAATAGCGCGGCCAACAGCTTCAAGCACTTGAACCCTCCCTTCTTCGACGGCAGTGAAGATGCTATCGCTGCTAATGCTTGGCTTCAGGACACCGAGGTGATTCTAGAAGCAGCCAGGACTCCAGAAGCCGAGAAGGTGGCCGTGGTATGCCTGCAGTTATTGGATCTTGCCCACAGCTGGTAGGCGGCACAGGCCGTTGGATTGGTGGCCCCTATTTTATGGGCCGTATTCAGAGAGAGATTCCAGACCAAATATTTTGATGCTGTAGCTCGGTATGATCTACAGACGAGGTTCACCAATTTGAAGCAGATGGGCAGGACGGTCGACGGATATGCGACCGAGTTTTCAAGGCTTAGTCGGTTTGCTCCCACCTTGGTGGCGACCGAGTTTGATAGAGCCCAGCGGTTCCAGCAGGGGCTCCACCTAGAGATTTTATTAGCGGTGGAGCAGTTTGAGCATCAGACTTTTGATGCAGTATTGAGAGTAGCCCGGAGGCATGAGTATACCTCCCAGAGGATCGTGGATAGGACCGGAGGTCGAAAGCGATCTCACGGCCAGATGAATCAGTCTTCGGCACCAGTCCCGGCAGCGAGGGCCTTGACCATTGGAGCTCCGAGACGGGCGGCCTCAGTGACGTCGGTTCAGCATTCCACCCCGACGCACCCTCAGCAGCAGAAACAGAAGTAGTCTTCTGCAGTGGGATGTTCACACTGCGGGAAGTCAGGGCATGTGGTATCAGAGTGTCGCAGAGCACAGGGTTTATGCTTGGTTTGTGGTGCCCCGGACCACAGGGTTGGGAATTGCCCGAACAGGGGGAGTTCATCCGCTTTCTCTAGTCCTTCAGTTAGAGGACCAGCACCAGTCCAGCAGCAGCAGCAGCAGCTGCAGTACCCGTTCCCTGGGCTATTGCCGACGCAGGCCCAGGCATTCCAACAGCAGAGACCGCAGCAGTATGCCCAAGCCCAAGCCCTGATCCAGAGCAGGCAGAGGAATTTTCAGCAGAGGGGACCCGCACCCAGAGGACATGGTCAAATGCTGGCTTTGACCATGGGAGAAGAAGGAATAGCACCAGGTGAGGTGGTGGCAGGTACTATTCTCGTCAACACCTTTCCAGCTTCAGTATTATTTGATTCTGGTGCCTCGCATTTATTTATGTCTGCACGATTTGCGACACAGGTAGGACTGGAGCCCGAGTCATTATCAGTGAGGCTCAATATACTTACTGGTAACGGACTTATGGGAGTAGATAGAGTATTTTCCTCGTGTCGGATCGTAGTTAACGGTAGAGAATTTTTTGCTAGATTGATAGAGTTCCCGATGGCCGATTATGATGTGGTCTTAGGGATGGATTGGTTGAGGGACTAGTATGCTATGATAGACTGCCATATTGGCAGGGTTATTTTTAGCATTCCAGGCGAGCCAGAGTTTTCTTTCTCCCGAGGCGAAGTTGAACCTTCTTCTTCAGTGTTACGGATGGCAGTGGCAGTAGTACAGTTACCTCGGATAGTCGAAGAGTTTCCAGATGTTTTCCCAGAAGAGCTTCCAGGGATGCCGCCAGAGCGAAAGATCGAGTTTACCATCGACTTGATTCCCGGGACAGCCCCAGTGTCAGAGAGAGTCTACAGGATAGCGCCGTCAGAGCTAGAGATATTGTACAAGATGATTGAAGAACTCAGAACCAAGGGATTCATTCGTGCTAGTGGATCGCCTTGGGGAGCCCCGATGCTTCTTGTGAAAAAGAAGGATGGTACGTCCAGATTGTGTGTTGATTATCGTACCTTGAACTCGGTGACAATCAAGAACAGATACCCTCTCCCGAGGATAGATGACTTGTTTGATCAACTCAGAGGGGCGTCAGTATTTTTGAAGATTGACTTACGGTCAGGATACCACCAGATCAGAGTCAGAGAGCAGGATATCCCGAAAACAGCTTTCAGATCGAGATATAGGCATTGGGAGTTCCTTATGATGCCATTTGGAGCAACCAATGCGCCGGCAGTATTCATGGACCTCATGAATCGCATCTTCATGCCTTATTTGGATCAGTTCGTGATTGTATTCCTAGATGACATCCTGGTCTACAGTAAGAGTGAGGCGGAGCATGAGCAGCATCTCAGAGTTGTTCTCCAGATTCTCAGAGAGCACCAGCTGTATGCCAAGTTTACTAAATGCGAGTTCTGGCTCGATCGTATTTCGTACTTGGGTCATATCATCACCCGAGGAGGAGTTGAAGTGGATCCCCAGAAGATTGTGGCCATTGAGACATGGCCAGTGCCCAGCACAGTGGCAAAGATTCGTAGTTTTCTTGGCTTGGCCGGCTACTACCGACGATTTATTTCAGACTTTGCTCGAATTTTAGCGCCATTGACCCAGTTGACCCGCAAGGATGTGCAGTTTGCTTGGACAGTAGAGTGCCAGAATTCTTTTGAGAGGTTGAAGCGAGGCTTGATGACGGCTCCTATTCTCACGCTTCCAGATGGAACCGGAGGATTCTCAGTGTATTGTGATGCTTTGGGCAGAGGTTTAGGATGTGTTCTGATGCAGCATGGAAAGGTAATAGCTTATGCGTCATGACAACTTCGCGATCATGAGAGGAATTACCCAACCCATGACTTGGAGCTGGCAGCAGTAGTGTTTGCACTTAAGTTGTGGAGGCACTACTTGTACGGAGATAGGGTAGAAATTTTCACCGACCACAAGAGCCTGAAGTATGTTTTCACCCAGAAGGATCTCAACATGCGTCAGAGGAGATGGCTAGAGCTACTTGTGGATTATGATGTCAACCTGCAGTATCATCCAGGGAAGGCCAACGTTGTTGCAGATGCATTGAGCAGGAGAGTCAGAGTTTATTTCCTGACAGCGCAACCAGAACTGTTAGCCGACCTTCAGAAGATGGGTATAGAAGTTGTTCTCCCTTCCAGTGTGGCATTGATGGCCAGCATGCAAGTTCAGTCCACTATAGTCGAGAGGATCCGGATGGCGCAGTCAGTAGATTCCAAGCTTCAACGACTCAGAGCAGAGTGTGAGGGCAGGACGAAGACCAGAGTTATGCATTCATGAAGACGGTACACTTCGACATGGTACGCGTCTTTGTGTACCCAGTGGAGATATCAGACAGGAGATCATGGCAGAGTCCCACAGTTCACAGTATTCCATTCATTCCGGTGGCACGAAGATGTACCGTGATATCCACCAGCACTTTTGGTGGAATGGCATGAAGAGGGAGATAGCCCGGTTTGTCTTTCGTTGTTTAGTCTGCCAGCAAGTTAAGGCTGAACATCAGAGACCAGCTGGACTACTTCAACCATTACCGATTCTCGAGTGGAAATGGGAGCATATAACCATGGACTTTGTGACTGGATTGCCTAGATCCCCGGCTGGCAGAGACGCTATTTGGGTTGTCATAGACAGGCTCACGAAGGTGGCTCACTTTCTCTCGTTCAGAGTTGGTCAGTCGACGGCTCAGCTAGCGGAGATGTATCTCCGACAGATCGTCAGATTGCACGGTGTACCAGTCAGTATCACTTCAGACATAGATTCAAGATTTATGTCGCACTTTTGGCGTAGCTTACAAGAAAGTTTGGGAACTCACCTCCAGTTCAGTTCAGCTTATCACCCGCAGACAGATGGCCAGTCGGAACGTACGATCCAGACTCTTGAAGATATGTTGTGGTCATGTACACTCGACTTCGGTAGTTCGTGGGAAGATCACGTGCACCTGGTGGAGTTCTCGTACAACCACAGTTTCCAGGCCAGTATCCAGATGGCACCGTTCGAGGCACTGTATGGTAGGAAGTGTCGATCCCCGCTAGCCTGGGATGATGTTGGAGAGAGGCAGATGCTTGGTCCGAAAATGATTGCTCAGACCGTTGAAGTGGTCAGAAGAGTCAGAGATCATTTTTGAGTTGCCCAAGATCGCCAGCGTCATTGGGCTGATTCTCATCGGCGCCCTCTTGAGTTTTATGTCGGCGACCATGTATTCCTGAGGATTTTGCTTAACCGCGGCGTCATTCGTTTCGGCGTACGAGAAAAGCTTAGTCCTAGGTATATAGGGCCGTTCGATATTCTGGAGCGAGTAGGTGATGTGTCCTATCGTCTCGCTCTTCCGCCGTCGCTACGTGAGGTGCATGATGTGTTCCATGTATCCCAACTGCGACGGTATATCCCGGACCCGAGCCACATTCTGGATCATTCGAAATTGGTTGTTGGTACCAACCTTTCGTATGAGGAGAGGCCCGTGTCTATATTGGACCGGAGAGAGAAGATACTCAAGAACAAGACTATTAGTTTAGTTCGTGTTGCTTGGGGTCATCACTCTTTGGATGAGTCGACGTGGGAGCGTGAGGATGATATCCGATCGTGATATCCCGACCTGTTTGACTCGTGAGGTATAATATCTTTCTTATGCTTTATGTCTTCGATTCCTTGCTTGTATGAATAATTACTGGATTGCTTGATTAGTATAGCTTGCCTATGAATAGTATAGCTTGTTCTTATCCCTCTAGCCTCTTAATTAAATTCTGATGACGGAATTCTTTTAAGGTGGGTAGAGTTGTAATGCCTGTAGTTCGTATTACATATCTTGGAATACGTGTACGTATTTTATCTTGTATCGCATATCTCATGGCTTGGCTCGGTTTATTTTGGATTGGTTCGGCTAGGCTTGGGTTGCCTTGGTTCATCATGAACCAAGGGGAGAACCCCTACCTACCACCACCACCCTCATTTATATTTCCACCTAACTCTCTCTCTCTCTCTCTCTCTTCATTTTATTCTTCTCCTTCACTTCTTCTTCACCACCATTTACTCTTCCACCTACCAGAAAAGAGAGCTAGGCAAGTGCAAACTTGCTTCATGATGGATCTCAAGTTTTATTGTTCTATTCTCTTTCTTACTTGATTTTAAGACTCTTTAGAACTTGGCCTTTTTCATTCTGATGGATAATTTCTTGTAGATCTAAGTTTATAACTTTTTGGTTTTCTTGGTTTTGATCTCTAAAACTTGGTTATTTTCGAAAACTAATAGTTCTATATTGTAGAGAATTCAATTTCATGCAGTTTTGGCTTTTGTTTCGCTTGATTTCGACTTCAGATGAGGAAGTTATGGCAAAAAGCAATTCTGGTCATTTCTATGTTCATCTGCAGCATGAACCGCATGTCGTAGTAGGCGCATATGATGTCGCAGTTGAGCCGCATGAGCCGCATGTCGCAGTAGGCGCATATGATGTCGCAGTTGAGCTGCATGAGCCGCATGTCGCAGAAGGCGCATATGATGTCGCAGTTGAGCCGCATGAGCCGCATGTCGCAGTAGGCGCATATGATGTCGCAGTTGAGCCGCATGAGCCGCAAGTCGCAGTAGGCGCATATGATGTCGCAGTTGAGCCGCATGAGCCGCATGTCGCAGTAGACGCATATGATGCCGCAGTTGAGCCGCATGAACCGCATGTCGCAGTTGGCGCATATGATGTCGCAGATGAGCCGTATGTCGCAGTTGGCGCATATGATGTCGCAGATGAGCCGCATGAGGCGCATGTCGCAGTTGGCGCATATGAAGTCGCAGTTGAGCCGCATGAGCCACATGTCGCAGTTGGCGCATATGATATCGCAGTTGAGCCGCATGGGGCGCATGTCGCAGTAGCCGCATATGGTGTCGCTGAATAGGCCGCATGATGCCTATTTTGGCTATTTCTAACTGTTATATGTCCTAATTGACTGAATTGTGGCTCGAACTTCTCCCAACTCCCAACGTGGAAGTTGCAGATCTTTTCCTTGCCATCAAGAATATGTCACTAGTTATTTTATGCAAGTTTTTCTCATTCATGATATTGTAAGAATAGAACACGATAGTGGCCCGCTGTGGCGCACTCTTGACAAGTAAATTGACATGATGTATCTCGGCATGTTGTTACGACAGCTAGCCTGACATGACAAGTATGAAAGACTTGGACACCGTGGACGATTATGTTTGTACAAATAAACTAGTACTGCGTTGCGTCATGTCTAGGATGGGGACCCCTGAGTACCACGGTCTGGGGTACCTAAGGATAATTAACTAGAATGATTCAGTAGTCATGAAGAGATTCCCAGCTACAGACAATCCCGTTATCTGGGCGCATTCAGTGGACTTGTAGCCTACCGACGAGTAGGGCACATTTCCAGCACACAGTCACGTGTTGCATTCTTCCTAAACGGACATTCGACCTGGATAACCGGATGGTCTGCAGGGCTTGTGGCTGTTGGGATAATCTCATTGCATCTTGCTAGTAACTAGGCCTGTGATAACCCTAGTTAGTTAAAAGTATCAAGCCGTACTCTTGATTGGACGTGATTGATTGGATGTAGTTTATTCCAGCTTAGTCTTATCCTGATCCTGTGCAAGATTGGGACATGACATGATTATTGATGCTTGCCTTAACAATAACGATCGGGGGTCCAGTTCTGTTCAGGCGAAGGGTTACAACCTCGGTCCTTGTTTGGTTTAAGGGTTGTAACCTGGCTCCCGGAGCAGTTCTGTGTCCTCTTTTCGTTTATTGTCTTATTGCAACCCCATGCCATGTTCGTCATGTTTTACCTTACCTTAATACCATGATTATTTACACTGGCTATAGCAATAAAGATCAGGGGTCCAGTTCTGTTCAGGCGAAGGGTTACAATCCCGGTCCTTGTTTGGTTTAAGGGTTGTAACCTGGCTCCCGGAGCAGTTCTGTGTCCTCTCTTTGTTTATTGTCTTCACTGTACCAATAGTATTTGAGACGGGTTTCTATTCAGGTGAAGGGCTGCAACCCCGGTCCTTGTTTGGTTTAAGGGTTGTGACCTGGCTACTTGAATAGCTTCTTCCTACTCAGTTTACTGTTGTTATATCTATTATTATCAGTTCTTTATTTATTATCTTTAATATTCTATTGTGATATGCTGGTTTTAGTTCCTAAGTGAAGCCTCCTTTGTGGCACTTGCTCTTTATGGGGTCTGACCCAACTGGTTTTGTGTGGCCAGATATCGGAGCAGCACCAGAGGATCCACCTGTCTTCCAGCCCGATGGTAACCACCAGGCGTAACCAGGGCAACGAGTGGATTTCTTTTGTCCTCTCACTCTACTTGTAAAATTATTCTTTTGAGGCGTTTAGCCGGCGAGCACGTGTTAGCTCGTATTGCACCTTATTTACTGTCTGCCTACGGGCTGTAACATGATTGACAAATCCTAGGGTTGATCATGTATGACTGAAACTCTTGCTAGTCCTGACATTTTGTACGACTAGCTTCATGATCATCCGAATATGTAATGTATGGGACGCCTTGCTATTATATATTTGGTGCTCTGACATCTTGTATACTGTTACTACTTTCTTGAGATTGAGACAATAGGCTTGTTCATGACCATAGGCGACTGTTGGATTGTAGTTAAACCCTCATGTATCTAGACAGCCGTGACCGTATAGCGAGGTGGGTTGCACTTCAATACATGTAGCTGGCTATGTACGCCCCCGCTCTCAAGTATTCTGGTTCTGGGGTGTGACATGTGGTCCTATGCCGTGCTCTAGAGCGTATATCGTATCTATGTAGTGGTTTACAGATTGATAGACATCGGAGTAATTCAAAGATGAACCTTTACTAAAAAAATACGCAAGTTCTTCTTCAGGGATAACATCATCCGCTGAAGGTACATTATTATGAGTATTGATATACTCAGTAAGAGGATCATCATCTGGAAGAGGAGCCACAGTCTTGGCCGAGTTCTCCACGTAGGGTAATTCTTCAGGATTGGGAGGATGGACATCAGTAGGTTCCTTCCGGAGTGTCTTGCTAAGAGTGATGGTCAATGGTTTGACCTTGTCAGGGTTCTTCTTTTTCACCCAGATTGTGAGAGGCTTCGGAGTACTTTTTGGAGTAGTATGTCCTTTGACTCGGATGATCAGGGGACCATCATTGGAGGATGAACTTGCTTCAGCTTCATTGTCGGCTTCGTTGCCATCATCCTTGGGGCTGAGATTGGTAAAGTACCGAATCTCCATAGTAGGCTTCGATGCCCTTAAAAGGATCGATATCGGCAAACTTCATCTACACGACACCGTCACTGTTGACGTATTTGAAGTACTGGTGAAGTGTGAAAGGAACGATCATGTTCTCATGTATCCATGGACGTCCCAATAAGACATTGTAGGATATATTGGCATCGATCACATAGTAGGAAACCTTCGTTCGGAGATCGCCGATCTGGAACTTGAGCTCACGTTTGGCTGGCAGCGATGACGGTAGGGGTGAGGTGGCTGATTCTCTCACGACACCGAGTGCGGTGGGGTAAAGAAGCCTGCTTGGACAGCATGAGCGCGGCTACGGTTGTCTCCAGAGGGAGGCGTAAAAGTTTGCAGTGTAGGAAAAAATTTAGGGCTTGGGGAAAGAAGCCGCTATAGGCTGAAAATAATAATCAACATGTGGTTTTGACTTAGAAATTTACAGAAAGGAATCTTATTAAGAATAGAAATGGCCAGATTGAGGGTCTAGGCCTAATACAATAATTTACCATATATTAATAAGTTTATAAGAGCAATGCTATATGTACCTCCAAAAATTTCATCCCTCCATGTCCCTCCGCCACATGGCACTCCCTTATTGACCCAAGCAAATAGGAGAGGTGGTTGGGGAAAGACATGAGCCAATAAATGAGGGCCATGTGGCGGAGGGACATGGAGGGATGGAGTTTTGGAGGTACACAAAGCATTTTCCAGTTTATAATGGCCTCAGTCTCAACTAAATGAATGTTTGACGACTCAAGTAGCCAAGTCGTTATTTAGTGCTAATGATCTTAAAGTATCACTGGAGGAACTGGAATTGACAACTTACAATAGCTCTTAGGTAATCTAAAGGAAAAATACCATAAATATACATTAATTTAATTAATCAAGAAAATAGTATATTAAAATAATTTATATAAAATATATATATATATATACCCATATTTACGAAACATGATACAATTTAACTTAACTCTATACATAGGACATGGTTATGGCTATGACATCCCTAACATGCCTAATATGGTAGTCGTTGGCACACGACTACCCTAACCATGCCATAATTTCTGGTCAACTCGTATCCCCAAACTTAACCATGACTAAGGCCATATATAATAGTAAATATTTGTTTTTAAAATATATAAAATCCAAAAATTACTATTTAAGCCAAATAAAAAATAAAAAATACTTTAAAAAAAACATGGGGGTTTTACAACTAGTAGTGACAGCTAGGCAAATCTCACGAGATAAACTTTTCTTGAATCTTTGAGCTCGGCTTTCAGGGGTGTTGATCATGCATTCCACAAAATTGCGGAGGCGACTAAACTCTGTGGTATACTCAATGACGGTCAGGTTTCCCTGCTCTAGTCTCTCGAACTAACTCTCTAAAGTCTTTTGAGCTACGTCGGGGTAGAACTTCTTCTTGAATATCTTCTTTAACTCTTTCCAAGTCACACCAGGTGTGAAAAGTCGGGGCTCATCTCGATACCACGTTAAGGCGATATCGAATAGCAGCATGATGGCTAACTCTATCTTCAAATCCTCAGGAATCTTACAATAATCTAGATTGAAAATTCAAATAATAAGCACGATCAACCCTCGTGATTTTAATTACATCCACATCAACAACAACATCTACGACATGTTCGTGGTATAAACAACACAATCAAAAACATACATTGGACCGTAATAGTTGGATCTAAGATACCTGCAAAACCGAGTTAGAACAGATCTACATCTACCGACTATTACACAGCGTAGGTTTTATTGGACAACATGGACGTATCAATCAATACGCAGATCCAAAGTGGCTCTGATACCAATTGATGGAACTGGGGATTCCCATGACCCTTACTTTGGTGTGCGTATTGATCGATAGAAAGTTAAACAGATTTAATACATGTTCTAACCCTTTATAGGCGAAAACTAGGGTTCACGAGTTATACCTGCAGCAGAAAGAAGACAAGTAATTCCTGTCAATCTCGAACGGACGACCCCAAGATCTTTTGCATGTATTATTTCCTCGAGTTGGACGTCGTGTGGGCGACGATCTCCCAACCTTTTCTTCTCCTTGGCAGCCCTCTCTTTCTCTCCTTATGTGAATCACGAATTTAGAGAAAGCTTCAGATTTTTTATCAATAATTTGGCGGCCAGAGAATAGAGGATATATATAGGCTACGGCAGGGACCATGAGGAGAAATTAGGGTTAGGCCTCCTAACGGATCTGGATATCCCGTGTTCAGCCCGAACACACAATCTAGGCCCATTAACAATAGCTCGGTCCACTAATGAAATATTGTTGTACTACCTCCCTAATTCCAAATTATGTTTGTGGGCTCCTTTTATTATATGTTCGTTTGGCTCCCCATGTGAAGATATCGTATGTCCGTCGATCAAATTAAGTTACTGAAAACTATATTGATTCGACATCTTTTATCCTTAAGTAGTACCGCTCAACTTTATTTGTCATGTCGGATATAATCCACCTGTAGGGTTTACATGACAATCCTTATGAGCTGCTTAAGGAGACATCATCAACCCGATGTATCGGGACATGGATTCCATTTATAATCAATAGCCCATCATACATATAATTTTATTACCCAATTCATAGAGGTTGTTGATCCATAATGAATCTTACTCTTTCATGAGTCAAAGTAATACACACTACATATACATGTGTAACGCCCCAGTCCCAAAATACGTAGGACTAGGAACGTAGACATGCCAGCTGTATTCATACGAAGTACATAGGTCACGTATGAATACATAAGCTGTAAAGTGCAGTAATCCAAGACAAACTAATCTCATCCATAATGAAAGGAATAATAATATCAATATCAACTCGAATATTTATGATACAATCGTTGGGCGGAGACAAAGTCCACTACCAACTATCACAATGAAAGAAATGCACATGAATCGAAAAATGGAAAGACGAACCAAGCGCAATCGTCTTCGGAAGAATGGAGAAGACCACGGCCTTGGCTAGGATACCTGCAGAAAACATGAACACACACCTGGGGAAAAACCAGGTCCTCAGAGGGACGTAACAAGATACATAAAAACAATACCATGATGAACTGTAATTGATACATGATAAAGAAAAGACCACATGCTCCAACACAATGGAACCTAACCATCTAGGTGTAATGCAAGTCGAAAACTATACTGGAACGTATAAGTGGGTAGGAATAAAGTATAGCATCCACTAGAGGCTTTCGCATGAACTAGTATACATCTCTGACCATATCTGACGACGTGGTCAGGGCCGTGCAATGGATATATCCCCTAGTTCATACTTTGCATCGCTAGCATACCTCCTGACCGTATCTGACGTCGTGGTCAGGGCCGTGTAATGGATATATCCTCCAGCGACACACCCATAACAGGGAAACCATGAACCCATAACCGGGCAATCTAGAAGGCTGTGGGATAGCTCATACGTCCCAGTAGTTTTCCCCGCCCATGTATCACACAAGTCATATCCATGTCTTGGCGATCCATGTCTCTATGCAAGTCGCTATTTAGACTCCGCTAATCCATAAATGAACCGACACACGAACCGCCCGTATCGGTAGCAAGTCGAATACGTAGGTTCGTGTCGACTCAATGATCCTCACTCATGTGTCGTGTATGAGACGTGTCAACAAGTCAAAGAAGTTATGAAGCATAACTTCAACACACCGGGAAAGTCCGCTACCACATATGGTCCACACACACACACGCACACACACAAACATCGATATACATATCGATGGCACCCAAGTCATACTTGGACATACTCTTACTAATGTAAAAACACTAGCAACATATAAAATATCATGAATCAAATGTAAGTACAAGATGGCAAGGTATCTTGCCTGTTGCGACGCCTGGTGAGCCGCCTGGTGTACTGCAATGATCAATGTGGCACAATATATGACTTCGATGATACAACTATGCAAGGAGGCCTCCGACGGTGGCAAAGACTGTCCTACTGGTCCAATATAATCAAATTAGTTTGGTTCGATATGAGGACGTACATGATTTGAAAGGAATGGGAGATTATGATTAGTTGCAATTAATGACAGTAATCGAAGAGAACAAATAAATATATATATAGTATATTTGGAAAAATATTTTTATAATACTAAAGTATATTTTATTACCCAAAATGTTTTAGATGAATACATACTTGAGAAATCAAATATCGCTTTAGGCAAACTATTGAGTTTGTCGAAATACTTTTCTTTTAATAGTAAGCTATATTTTTATTTGCAAAAGTAAATATCTAAAAATACTCGAAATCACAATATATATATATATATATATATATATATATATATATATATATATATTAAATATATATATATATATATATATATATATATATTTAGAAGGAAGATAGATAAATAAATAAATAAATAAAAGTCTAGAGAAATAATAGAGCGCTAAAACTAAATGTTGTCAAAATAATTTTTGGTCGGAACCATGTAGTAATAAATAGATTCTCCTTTTTAGTCAAAATCATACTTTAAATTCCAAAAATAAATTTGGATATATTTTAATTAAAACAGTTGTAATACCATCGATACTTAGGATTAGAAATACCAATAGCAATATTTAACAAAATAATATTGATAGTTAATACTAATAATAACAATAATAATAATAATAATAATAATAATAATAATAATAATAATAATAATCATAATCCTAAAAATAATAATAATAGAAATAATAATAATGAATATGATAATAATAGTAATAATAAATAATATAACATAATTAATCATAATCATAATAATACTAATAATAATAATAATAATAATAATAATAAAATAATAATAATAAATATAACATAAAACTCAAAAACCTATTCAGTTCCCCATTTCGTATACTGAGAGAGAGAGAGAGAGAGGGAGAAGAGAAGGGTTTCGGGAGAGGGAATTACCGGGCGGCGATGGACGGTGGTTCCCGGCGGCAGAGCTCCGGCCACAGACGGTGGCGGTGGTCCCGGTCACAGCTGGCGGTCGCTGCGAGGCCACAAGCGCCGTGGGCGGAGCACGAAGGGGGCGGAGGTCGATGGCGCGGGGAGGACGGCGGCCGGAGATGGAGGATGGCTGGCGCGGGAAGACGGCGGTGGCGGTGACTCAGTTTCATGGAGACGCGCCGACGACCGGGCGGATGAGGCGAGGAGGGGGTTTTCCGGGGAAGGGGCGGTCGGAGAGGACAGATCGGGTGGCGTCGAAGGGGACGGCGCGGCCGCTGGAAGAAGACGGCAGTCGGAGATGGAGGATGGCGGAGCGGGCTCGGCGGGTCAGATCCCTGGTGGAGATCGGAGAGGGACGCGGAGGGGGAAGCTCGGCTGGCTGAGGCCGGCCTCGGCGGGTCGCTCGATCGTCCACGGTCGGAGGCGGAGTCCGAGGCGGTCGGCTGGAGGAAGAAGCGCCGGTGGCCGGCAGAGCTGCGGTTCGCTGAAGCCCAGGGTCGGCGGGCAGATGAAGTGCTCGGGGTTTCTCGTCGCGGCAGAATCGCCAGCGGAGGGCGAGGTGAGGTTTTCTTCCTCCTCTATTTCGCTTCCTGGATGGTGGTTGTGTTTGCGGTGTTGGCCGCCGGTCCACTTGGCCGGAGTCGGATGATGGGCGGATGTATGGTTGAGGAGGTGTTGATGATGGTTACTGCGGTGGTGTTGGGTCCTGGGTTTGCCGACGGTTTGGTGGCAGTATCGTGGTGGCGTTGTTGGCATGGGTGGTGCCGACAAGGTGGGGGAAGAAGTGGTCGGAGATTACTTCGCGGTGGTGGAGACGGGGTTTGTCAGGGAGGGTGGTGATGATGGCTACGGGGATTAGGATAGGGTATTGACGTATCGGGTACGTGTCCTGCGAGACACGGAACGGATCGATGTCCGGGGTTGTCGGACACGGAGAGAATCTATGTATGTAACAGAAAAGTTTTAGTGGATGGGGAGGGGGACACCGACACAATGCACGGTTTGGGTGTAAATTTGGTTTGTGAAAATTTTAGAGGAATATTGTGGAGAAAAATATGGAGGAGTACCTGCCTATTTATAGGATGTGGGAATTCCTATTTGGATAGGATTAGGATCTATTTAAAATCCAATTAGATAATTAGCAACTTAATTTAAAATCAATCAATGCAAATCCAATGCAAATCAAATTTAAATTAAATTCTCTTAGTTTAAAAATCAATGGAATAAATCAAATTTTAATTATTTAACTATTTAAATAGATGCATAAATTCAAATCAAGATTTAAATTGCCATATTAGTTTCAAAATATATTTTCTAAAATACTAGTAATATTAATTTCGAAAATTACTTTAAAATAAACTAATAAATAATTACTAATTATATGTATGCATAAATACTGTTTTCATGATTATGTCTTTCTAGTATACAATAAAAATATTATTTATTAATAGTAGATGAAAGGCCTTTAAAAATGAAAAGAGCAAACTTAGCAATTCTTGTATGATAGCAAAGTATTTATTATATAAATTATTTGAACTATAAAAATAAAATAAAATATTTGTCTAAAAATATGTACGCTCGCACATATTCGTACTCGACGAGCAAATTCGAAAGATCAGATTTCGTGCGCGACGTATAATACGACTACGCGACATACAATACAAATTTTTTTTAAATCCGTACAAATTTAATAAAAAAAATAGTAGAATTTTAGGGGTTTTACATCCTACCCAACTTAAAAGAATTTCGTCCTCAAAATTTAGGAATAGGTAGGGTTGAGAAGATAGGGAAGATAAGAGGGTTTGAAGAAGTTCATATGGTCGTAGTCTAGGTTAAGGATATGATTAAGAGACGATTTTAATCACTCTTAAATTCGAGTGATTAGAAGGTCAAGATTTTAGATTTAGGGTCGAGGGAAAGGTTGAGTAGTTCAAGACAAAGATATAGTTACATTGGGTGGTAATGGTCATGGTGTTTGGACGGTTGGAGGAAGTTCTAGTATAAAGCCTTCGTCCTTAAAATAGCTGAAGGCGGGAGCAATATGACGATATTATTGAGTACGAATACGTGGTTCAAGGACGATCGAATAATTTCAAAAGAATTGGCAAGGCAATCGTGGATGGGACTCTAGAGGACAAGTTTAACTGTGTCCCCATCCACGTAGAATAATAGGCAAAAGCGAACCAAAGTGCACTTGGTTGATCAGACCATCATGCACCGGTTCTGATTAGCCATATGTTAGTGGACATGCCCAAATAACATATGTCTTGATACAAGCTTGATAAAAGAATAAGCTTGCAAAAAGCTAGGCTACATTAGCATCATTAGTCAAGATGGTAAAAACATGGGCACGAGAGATTAAGATTTAAAGATGGTAGAATGATACAGTCGTCCTATAGTCTTCTTGTCCAAGTCCTTGGTTAGCTAGACGGGTTAGGTCCTCTAGATTCTAAGTAAACCTGCTAATATAGGTCACTAGGGCAAGGGGTTGCTAGTTCATAAGGTATTCTACCCAACTTAAAGAATTAAACTAATGGTGTTTTGGGACAATTAACTAGTAGGGTCAATCTCTAGCAAACACAAAGGAAAGATAAGAATAGGGATGGAAGGAAGCAAGCAGGATGCAATTGATGAGTCAAACGGTAGATAAAATCAAGGAAGAGGTCAAGTATGTGGATGAGATCCTAGACTTCTAATCCTATACGCAGGCTTGCTTGGTATGGTAAAGTAACCAAACAATTTATCTTGACCTGCATGGGCCACCACAAAAATATGTAACGCCCCAGTCCCAAAATACGTAGGACTAGGAACGTAGACATGCCAGCTGTATTCATACGAAGTACATAGGTCACGTATGAATACATAAGCTGTAAAGTACAGTAATCCAAGACAAACTAATCTCATCCACAATGAAAGGAATAATAATATCAATATCAACTCGAATATTTATGATACAATCGTTGGGCGGAGACAAAGTCCACTACCAACTATCACAATAAAAGAAATGCACATGAATCGAAAAATGGAAAGACGAACCAAGCGCAATCGTCTTCGAAAGAATGGAGAAGACCACGGCCTTGGCTAGGATACCTGCAGAAAACATGAACACACACCTGGGGAAAAACCAGGTCCTCAGAGGGACGTAACAAGATACATAAAAACAATACCATGATGAACTGTAATTGATACATGATAAAGAAAAGACCACATGCTCCAACACAATGGAACCTAACCATCTAGGTGTAATGCAAGTCGAAAACTATACTGGAACGTATAAGTGGGTAGGAATAAAGTATAGCATCCACTAGAGGCTTTCGCATGAACTAGTATACATCTCTGACCGTATCTGACGACGTGGTCAGGGCCGTGCAATGGATATATCCCCTAGTTCATACTTTGCATCGCTAGCATACCTCCTGACCGTATCTGACGTCGTGGTCAGGGCCGTACAATGAATATATCCTCCAGCGACACACCCATAACAGGGAAACCATGAACCCATAACCGGGCAATCTAGAAGGCTGTGGGATAGCTCATACGTCCCAGTAGTTTTCCCCGCCCATGTATCACACAAGTCATATCCATGTCTTGGCGATCCATGTCTCTATGCAAGTCGCTATCTAGACTCCGCTAATCCATAAATGAACCGACACACGAACCGCCCGTATCGGTAGCAAGTCGAATACGTAGGTTCGTGTCGACTCAATGATCCTCACTCATGTGTCGTGTATGAGACGTGTCAACAAGTCAAAGAAGTTATGAAGCATAACTTCAACATACCGGGAAAGTCCGCTACCACATATGGTCCACACACACACACGCACACACAAAAACATCGATATACATGTCGATGGCACCCAAGTCATACTTGGACATACACTTACTAATGTAAAAACACTTGCAACATATAAAATATCATGAATCAAATGTAAGTACAAGATGGCAAGGTATCTTGCCTGTTACGACGCCTGGTGAGCCGTCTGGTGTACTGCAATGATTAATATGGCACAATATATGACTTCGATGATACAACTATGCAAGGAGGCCTCCACGGTGGCAAAGACTGTCCTATTGGTCCAATATAATCAAATTAGTTTGGTTCGATATGAGGACGTACATGATTTGAAAGGAATGGGAGATTATGATTAGTTGCAATTAATGACAGTAATCGAAGAGAACAAATAAATATATATATAGTATATTTGGAAAAATATTTTTATAATACTAAAGTATATTTTATTACCCAAAATGTTTTAGATGAATACATACTTGAGAAATCAAATATCGCTTTAGGCAAACTATTGAGTTTGTCGAAATACTTTTCTTTTAATAGTAAGCTATATTTTTATTTGCAAAAGTAAATATCTAAAAATACTCGAAATCACAATATTATATATATATATATATATATATATATATATATATATATATATATATATATATATATATATATATATATATATATATATTTAGAAGGAAGATAGATAAATAAATAAAAGTCTAGAGAAATAATAGAGCGCTAAAACTAAATGTTGTCAAAATAATTTTTGGTCGGAACCATGTAGTAATAAATAGATTCTCCTTTTTAGTCAAAATCATACTTTAAATCCCAAAAATAAATTTGGATATATTTTAATTAAAACAGTTGTAATACCATCGATACTTAGGGTTAGAAATACCAATAGCAATATTTAACAAAATAATATTGATAGTTAATACTAATAATAACAATAATAATAATAATAATAATAATAATAATAATAATAATCCTGAAAATAATAATAATAGAAATAATAATAATGAATATGATAATAATAGTAATAATAAATAATATAACATAATTAATCATAATCATAATAATACTAATAATAATAATAATAATAATAATAAAATAATAATAATAAATATAACATAAAACTCAAAAACCCATTCAGTTCCCCATTTCGTATACTGAGAGAGAGAGAGAGAGGGAGAAGAGAAGGGTTTCGGGAGAGGGAATTACCGGGCGGCGATGGACGGTGGTTCCCGGCGGCAGAGCTCCGGCCACAAACGGTGGCGGCGGTCCCGGTCACAGCTGGCGGTCGCTGCGAGGCCACAAGCGCCGTGGGCGGAGCGCGAAGGGGGCGGAGGTCGATGGCGCGGGGAGGACGGCGGCCGGAGATGGCGGATGGCTGGCGCGGGAAGACGGCGGTGGCGGTGACTCAGTTTCGTGGAGACGTGCCGACGACCGGGCGGATGAGGCGAGGAGGGGGTTTTCCGGGGAAGGGGCGGTCGGAGAGGACAGATCGGGTGGCGTCGAAGGGGACGGCACGGCCGCTGGAAGAAGACGGCAGTCGGAGATGGAGGATGGCGGAACGGGCTCGGCGGGTCAGATCCCTGGTGGAGATCGGAGAGGGGCGCGGAGGGGGAAGCTCGGCTGGCTGAGGCCGGCCTCGGCGGGTCGTTCGATCGTCCACGGTCGGAGGCGGAGTCCGAGGCGGTCGGCTGGAGGAAGAAGCGCCGGTGGCCGGCGGAGTTGCGGTTCGCTGAAGCCCAGGGTCGGCGGGCAGATGAAGTGCTCGGGGTTTCTCATTGCGGCAGAATCGCCAGCGGAGGGCGAGGTGAGGTTTTCTTCCTCCTCTATTTCGCTTCCTGGATGGTGGTTGTGTTTGCGGTGTTGGCCGCCGGTCCACTTGGCCGGAGTCGGATGACGGGCGGATGTATGGTTGAGGAGGTGTTGATGATGGTTACTGCGGTGGTGTTGGGTCCTGGGTTTGCCGACGGTTTGGTGGCAGTATCGTGGTGGCATTGTTGGCATGGGTGGTGCCGACAAGGTGGGGGGAGAAGTGGTCGGAGATTACTTCGCGGTGGTGGAGACGGGGTTTGTCAGGGAGGGTGGTGATGATGGCTACGGGGATTAGGATAGGGTATTGACGTATCGGGTACGTGTCCTGCGAGACACGGAATGGATCGATGTCCGGGGTTGTCGGACACGGAGAGGATCTATGTATGTAACAGAAAAGTTTTAGTGGATGGGGAGGGGGACACCGACACAATGCACGGTTTGGGTGTAAATTTGGTTTGTGAAAATTTTAGAGGAATATTGTGGAGAAAAATATGGAGGAGTACCTGCCTATTTATAGGATGTGGGAATTCCTATTTGGATAGGATTAGGATCTATTTAAAATCCAATTAGATAATTAGCAACTTAATTTAAAATCAATCAATGCAAATCCAATGCAAATCAAATTTAAATTAAATTCTCCTAGTTTAAAAATCAATGGAATAAATCAAATTTCAATTATTTAACTATTTAAATAGATGCATAAATTCAAATCAAGATTTAAATTGCCATATTAGTTTCAAAATATATTTTCTAAAATACTAGTAATATTAATTTCGAAAATTACTTTAAAATAAACTAATAAATAATTACTAATTATATGTATGCATAAATATTGTTTTCATGATTATGTCTTTCTAGTATACAATAAAAATATTATTTATTAATAGTAGATGAAAGGCCTTTAAAAATGAAAAGAGCAAACTTAGCAATTCTTGTATGATAGCAAAGTATTTATTATATAAATTATTTTGAACTATAAAAATAAAATAAAATATTTTTCTAAAAATATGTACGCTCGCTCATATTCGTACTCGACGAGCAAATTCGAAAGATCAGATTTCGTGCGCGACGTATAATACGACTACGCGACATACAATACAAATTTTTTTTAAATCCGTACAAATTTAAAAAAACAAATAGTAGAATTTTAGGGGTTTTACAACATGTCTGTTGTTATATCCGGATTAAGAGCACAAGCATCTATAATAACAGAGGTGTTTGTTCTTTTAAGTAGTCAGTACAAAGAGAACAACCTTAAGTGGTCCTGTTCAATACACACAAAATGTACTAGTGTAAACCTATAGTCAAGATAGACTAATATCAGATTACACTACAACCTTTCCAATAGATTGTCCAAGTCTATCTAGGTTGTGAACTATTTATATACTACATAGGGAACTGATAATATGATCTTCTGTGTGACACCACACACCATATTATCTATAATATAGAATATCAGACATTTGCATTAACACTTGCAACAAATACAATATGCAAACATTTGTCCATATGATTCTTATTCAAAATTTAAGGAAATAAGGTTACTACAAAAGTGATGCTTTTAGTATATAACCCTAACAATCTCCCACTTATACTCAAAGCATTGCTTTTCAGTATACTGTTACAAATCTCCCACTTATACTTAAAGCCATGTTGCTACACATCTGACTCCCATTCCCTCAACATGACTATCAAAAGCCTTAGCTGGTAAGCTCCTTGTAAAGGGATCAGCTAGGTTGTCGGCTGGGCTAATATGGCACATCCAGATTGTTATCCACATTTTAAGGTACGACTAATCCATACATGAGGTGAATGACTTAGCTATCCACATTAAACATTAATTGGATTTGTTCACATACCTACTGAGTATTCCCCTCCCGACTCACTAAACAATAATAACGGGCAATGATACAGTAAGTCTATCGTGTCACTATTATGTCTCAACTGGATACCAAACAAAAATACAATAAAGAAAGCATTATAATGTACTAAAAACATAATAAAATACTTTACTTGCCTGAACTCCTGAACAAACCATTTTCACAAGTCGAGGATGAGAAAAACTCTGGCCTAGAAGCTACTAATCCATATCACACTATCGTACCATAAATCGTGCACGAGAACCACAAGTCAGTTTTAAGATTCTAATTCTAAAATCAAAAAAAAATGGCCAATGTGTTAACCTATCCAATATTATTTTATTCTGAAATAAATTACTTAAAAATCTAATTTAACCTAAAAAAATAATCTAAAATATAATTTAAATAAGTTATTTTGGCTATCGAAAGTCGTTGTTCCAATTTCGAAATCTATGGCACGTAAATCAAGGCATACCATTGGCTAACTAGTCAAACGTCATGAATTCAATGATTTAAGGATGCATTCTAGTAGATTTCAGTGCCACGAATGCAATGGAATCGACCGTGTCACATGTCATATTCCGATCCCGCAGACTCCTTTCGTCTTCGCTTCGGACTCTTTGAGACCGATCGTCCTCGCTTAGGCGGGATGCCGTGCAAGCCTAAGTTGCTTGCACAAGACCGAAACCTGAAGCAAGACAAGATTGACAATACGCAGCAGAACATATTGCAGATAATTGAAGCAGCAGCGGACATATTTCAGAATACATGCATTGAACACAATGGTAATTAACAAGAAACAATTCTCTTTATTGATTTTATTTGAACAGATTACAAGCTCTCGATTCTCTCTGATACAATGTTACATTCTCTCAGAACTTTACAGATTACAATGATCCCGTTTCTATACATTATCTCTTCTGATTTCTGGCTCCTGAGGATAAGGCTCGGGCTATCGCTTCGGACTATCCTTCTCGATGCATAGTACACCTGCATGCAGACTGATGGTGTGTCAGTATATCAGCATACTGGTGATTGTGAACAAAGAGCTACATTTGTCTGAAATGATCACTGTTCATTTAGTGAGAAAGCATTTCTTGTGATGTGATCTTGCTACTTTTACCTATATTTATTTCATGCATACAGAGTCAGTTTACTTTTTTTGAAAATACCTTTGAAAAGCCATAATTCATTTTATTTTATTTCAAGCATACAAGGGACTATTCAATTCAAGCACGATGACTATTCATTTCATGTGCAGTGCGCAGCGTGTTTCATGAGCATAATCATTTCTTTGTTCAAGCAACTCTTAGGGACAATTATAAGCACGATATCATATCTTTTCTTTAATGGAACATCGCATTTCATTACAATGGATTAATCTCTGTAAGCAATTTATATAGAAACTCAAGCAATACATATGTATCATATTTCAGTGATTCTTACCACAGTCGACCATCCATCCCTACACAAGACAAGGATTAGCATAAATATGATAAAACCAACATTGTCATTTCCTGTTCGTCTCTGCATCGTTAGCTCTTAGCATTCTTATTATAGACACATGCAGACTTGATTGGCAGCTGTGACTCTACGGTTCAGCTCTGCACCAACCAACGTGTCACGACCCGCATCCACTATGAGGCTACGAGTACGTAACGACGCCCAGCCTACGCCGCAGTATCGGCGGTAGAGCGCTGTCCTAGGTTACTATCTAACCAGCAACTCACGCAATTATAATATACTCATCATGATCAACTCCGAACGGAGGACAAGTATAAGATATTGTAACTCAATCACAGTCTAAGCACGATAAGATAACACAGAAGAAATAACTAAGAAATAGAAGACAACTACTAAAATAATAACAACTCTCAACAATCTCAAATACTACACCAGTCTCAAATCAATATAACACGTTCAACATGAAAAATAGATGCTAGTCTACTAAACTAAATCCCGATCACTCCTGAGTGTCGGGGTCAAAGGTAGCCATCCCGTCTCCGGGTCCATAATATGTAGGGCATGTGTCCTCAGGGCAATCATCTGTAAAATTTCAACAGGTCCAGTCAGGACAGGAACGAGTACAACTCATCAAGAAATCACAATTAAATGACAGAGAACTATAAAGCAGTTATATTGATGAAACATGGCAGTTTATACAGGTAATGATATAGAGAACAGTTAAGGTACAAGGAAGGGAAAGTACTAAACAAGAAGAGAAACATGGCAATGAAGACTGAAAAATAATATCTAACTGAACTAGAGTAGCATGATATAAGTCCAGACCGTAATATAGACAAGTGTAACTCCAATATAAGTCCAGTACAAGATGAAACTAATACAAGATGATTCCAGTACGAGACGATTCCAGTCAATGTGATCAATGATTCCAGGGTGAGTCCAGCCTATACTCTAACAGTGTGTTTTAAAATATCGGGATCGACATGTGAACGGTTGTAGGTAATACGGCACACCGTACACTCGGCCAAGTGTGGGATGGCTATCGTTCCAGTATAATTCCAAGGGAGTGGTTCCAGTATTTGGGTATGTTCACATGCCTATTCTAATATTTTCTCGCCCAGCAAGTACAAGTGAATCCATAACCCGACACAAAAATAGGTATAAGTCCAGCCAGTACACGAATGGTTCCAGTAAATGATTACAGGGTGGTTCCAGTAGGTGGTTCCAGAAATAGAGGCCAGACACGAATAAGTGAGTATCGCATGAAATGGATCCAGTAATATCAAATCGTGTTTGTAATATAGAATCAAATAGAACTAGCTACAACTGAAGTACAGTAAACGACAAGTAAATGGAAGAACTATCAGAAAATGTACTCGCCTGATACTCTGAAAAGAGTAGTATAATATCAGATACCTGCACCGGAGTCACAATGTCCTAAACAGAGTAATACAGGTTATAATGTGTTTAAAATAAGGTAAATGAAGTCTACGATGCAATCTACATGATTTTTAGGTCAAACTAGGTCAAAGTCAACTCTTGGTCAACTCTGGTCAAACCAAGTCAACTACACTAGTCAAACTAGGTCAATTGGTCACATCTAGACTCAATGTTGACTTTGGTCAACTCCAGTCAATCCTGAACTATTGAGTCAAACCTTGATCCATCTAGTCTAAATCTAGGGTTTTGACTAACTAGGCTATTCTAGTGAGTGGCTAATGTGATATCAAAACTATATCCTATCACTCATCTATATGTTACCCTTCTCTCTATTTCTAGAAACTCCACAAGACACTTAGCCCTTCTCTACATATTTGTCACTAACTCCAACTCTTTCTCTAATATGGTACCACTGATACCAAGCAACTTATATATATATATATAACTACTACAATACATATATATCCTATATATGACATGTCATAACTATAAGGGACTGAACACAAAGGAAACACTTAGACTGACTAAAAGAGTATCAAGGCCACTGAGCCCAACCCTTACACAATGATATGGACTCAAACTATTTTCCCTTCACTTCAAAACACCAACCAAACCATGCCTAAAACCCAACTTCTTACAAGGAAAGGATCCCTTGTTGCCTAGTGCTGCAGGGCAGCTGCTGCTACTGCCTAAACCTATCTATCAATACAATCAAATGTAAATTGAAAAAAAGAAAGGAATCTGAAACAACCAAGTCAACTGAAAATCTAAATTTACACCCAAGGTCTGATACCCACCAACACACTGTCACTACCTAACCAAGTTTAGACCCTCAGATCATTTCCAAATCCCATTCTCATTTCAGGTTTACATATATACACAGATGTATACATTCCTTCATGCATTCATTAATCATATGTTGCATACATCGGATAACAGGAACATTAGTGTCAATGTGATTCTCAGTTCAAATAGGAAAACAGTGCTAATGTGAGCCATGTGGGTATGTGTGTAACAGGAAAGGGTTGAGGAGATGTGTGTGTGTGTTTGTAAAGAAAAACAGTGAACTAAAACTCAGGTTTTTTGTGTGTGTGATAAAATCAATGATGTGTATAATGTGTCACATAGCCATAGTTAAATAGAGTGTCAATAGGAATTAGAAAACAGGGAATAGCAGCTGGTGGCAGGACAATTCAGTGGTGGTTGTGTCCATTCAAAACAGTGAGGGGAGTATCAAGTAGGTTCTTAGTTATAGGTGAGTGTCAATGACAGTAAAAAACAACAACTCAGGAATGTTCAGTGTTAATCTCAGGATTAGAGTTTTTCAGGAAGAGCAATGACAGTTTTGTGAAATGGAACTCAGGGATTTACAATTGTGTCAAATAGAGAGAGTGTTATATCTCAGTTTGGATGTGTAATAGTATTGAAATCTCAGGAATTTGGTCTCAGGTTAATGACAGTTTCAAAACCATTCCAAGCCTAATTTTTGAAACCCAAACCAACATGTAAACATCCCCATTACTAACACAACTGACATTAACAACCTAACAGTGAACAAATCATAAAGTAAATGAATTTAACCTTGGCAATTAAACTCTAAATCAGTTTAAGGAAAAGGGATGAAGTTCAGAACTCCAATCCCAGGACTGTGTATCAGTCCACATTCAAAATCCTTTTGAATCCAAAACCTAACACTTATCAAAATCATCATTATCAGTAATCAATATGCATGTGATTGAATCTAACATGGCAATGAACATTCGAATTCAGTGAGAAAAAAATGGAATTCAATTCCAGCTTTAGAATTCAGTGAAGTTCTAAGGAGTATCAGCCTACATTCAACAAACAGTCCAAAATCCCATTTCTCAAGTGAAAACCTAACCTATCTTGCAAAACCAACTTAGTAGGAACTAATTCACATGTAGGAATCAATGTGGCAATTTAAAACATCATCTAAATAGGATTTAACAGGGATTAATTCTCAGAAATTCCAAAACTGGAACCCGTATCAGTGGTTTAGGGAAATCAATAATTCAAACTGAAATCGTGCAAAAAAATACAAACTAGTGGTTGGTAAATGACCTAGCACATGTGTACGTGTCACAGGGGTGTTTGTGTCCAACCAAGTGGACACAAACGTGTCCAAACGACCACACATAAACAGACATAAAATCGTGTTCAGGAAGTGTCGTGCACGCGTGTGTGTCACTCTAGGACACGACACAGGGCACGACACGACTCATGCTCGTGCCCACGTGTCCGTCTAGGGTAGGGTTAGGGGTCTAACACCCTGCACCGTATCCTAGACACGTGTCGTGTCATCTAAACGTGCGTGTCAGTAGCTAAAACTCACGCATGCACAGCGCGCGCGCGCGGCCAGTGCGGCCAGTGTGAGGAGGAGAACTCCTCGCACACTGTACCATATGGCCCCAAATTTTGGGAGAGCCATGTCAATCAGTGCCCTGACATTCTTCTAAATTTTGGCGTGTCCACGTGTCCGACACAGCACGATATCCTGCCCGTGATGCAGGACAGTGCGCTCGTGTGGTGCACGCGTGTCCAACAGCAAAAACGGACACAAAACGACACCAAAATACCTAACATCCTTCACAAAAATTAATGTACATCCTTAGATCTACAAATTCATGTAATTACATTTTCAAAAAATCAAAAATAAATTCCTAAGGGGCATTCTATCAAACACCTACACGTATTCTATGACACGTGTCCGATACGGACACCAAAAGGACACGAAATTGGCCTAAACTTCAGGGACAACTAGGGGACTCCTAGATCTAGCCCTAAATGCAAAGAAAACCAAATATTAGATCATCTAGCCCTAAATGCAAAGAAAACCAAATATTAGATCAATTTATGGAATTTTACCTATAGGTGCAAAAGCTTAAAAAAGTTACAAATAGGGAATGTTCTCCTTGATGGCCAAATCCTCCAAATGAACCCAAAACTGAGATTAACCTCCAGAAATAATAAACATACAGAAATTAGGTTCTAATGCAAAAGAGTAGGGTTAACAAGGAATTAAAATAATTTATGGGGATTTTTGGAAGGAAGAAAAATACATTTTTTTTTCCTATGTGTTGAAATAAAATAAAAAAGGCAAGCCCTAATGAATAAGTGTTTATATAGGGTGGGGATCCCTATGTGGTTGGTCATAAAGGAAGGAATTAGGGTTAGGGTGTCAAATCATGGGCCATGAGCCAAGTTACAAGTCAGTAAGTCATGAAATCGTAAGTCATTGCATTAAACCATAAGTCATGAATAGTTTACTCTAAACTTAATCCTCTCATTCTAAAACTAACTTCTAATGACTAAAATAGGTTAACTCAAGTTTGACTAGGGTTACCATGGCTAGGGTTAGGTTCTAGGCTAGACCACTAGGTCTCAACAAGTCAAAGTCAAACTAGAATTAACCAATTCAATAAATAATCAAATAATTCAAATAAGTCAAAATGGCCAAATTACCCCTAGGCTAAAAATGATAATTAAATATCCCTAATCACATGGTTAGGCTCTAGGTCATGCAGTCTCTAGGGTTTCACTAGCAGCACATCAAAATCACAAGTCATGACTTAAAACAGTTTTTAAATAATTTAAAAAAATGATTAAAAATCACCAAAAATTATAATATGAAATAAATATCAATAAATAATAATAATAATTACAAAATTTCAAAATTACCCTCATCTGGAAAACTGGATGTTACAATCCTACCCCCCTTAGAAAAATTTTGTCCTCGAAATTAAGATGATCGCACCCCTTCTAGGTCAAACCCCCAGCAAATCAAGCTCAACAGATAACATGCAACACAGTCCTACTGGTCGTGATTCCACAGTCTCGAACAGGGTCACTATACTATCTATCACAGTATAAAATATCCTGACAGGTACTAATGGAATCACACAACAAGATGGAAAGAAGAACAAGAAAGACAGACTTGCTAACCCATCACCCGTAGCGTCGGTCTCCTCGACTGTCAGCGCAAAAGTCCTGCCCCTCTAGGATGTATCCCTCTGATGGTGCGGGGTAAGGTGCTGCGCTATAGGTGGCCTAACTCCCTCTATCTAATCCATGATACTCAAGTAATATCCATACTGATATTATACTCCATTATACCATGGCACCATCTATATGGTATCTATTCTGTAATCTGATAATCATACCCGTCTATCCAGAACCATGTTACCAGAATCTTCGTCACACCAGTATGGCTGCGATAATCTATAGAGTCCACAACTAATGTACATACCTCTAGAATCATGGTATTTAAAAATTTTGCATTACCGCTAGCTTAGCTGCGAAAACTTTAAATTCCCACACCCGAGAAATACATCCAAAATCAGATTCTATCTTATCGCCCAACCAACTGATATGGCTGTAGAAGACTCTAGATTCCATGACTGAGGCAACCTAGCCCATAATGTTATCTTGGTAGATAAATCAAGTCAATAATGAATACCAAGAATCAAATTCAATGATGAACAAGGAAGTAGACAGAAACTGTCGGAATCGAATTTCGAGATGGTTTATAATGAGATTCTCAAGGGTCATCCCAGGAATCTTCTCAAGTAGTCCTAACTGTGATTGAGTACACTCTCCGTTAAAGCCTATCTCTCAATCCTATCGCAGGCTCGCAGCAGTACAACTAAGTCGCCGTACTACCACGATATCGTACTAATGCGACTCTCGACCTGCATGGGCCACCACTAAAAATATGTCACGACCCGCACCCACTATGAGGGTACGAGTACGTAACGACGCCCAGCCTACGCTGCAGTATCGGCGGTAGAGCGCTATCCTACTTTACTATCTAACCAGCAACTCACGCAATTATAATGTACTCATCATGATCAACTCCGAACGGAGGACAAGTATAAGATATTGTAACTCAATCACAGTCTAAGCACGATAAGATAACACAGAAGAAATAACGAAGAAATAGAAGACAACTACTAAAATAATAACAACTCTCAACAATCTCAAATACTACACCAGTCTCAAATCAATACAACACGTTCAACATAAAAAATAGATGCTAGTCTACTAAACTAAATCCCGATCACTCCTGAGTGTCGGGGTTAAAGGTAGCCATCCCGTCTCCGGGTCCATAATATGTAGGGCATGTGTCCTCAAGGCAATCATCTGTAAAATTTTAACAGGTCCAGTCAGGACAGGAACGAGTACAACTCATAAAGAAATCCCAATTAAATGACAGAGAACTATAAAGCAGTTATATTGATAAAACATGGCAGTTTTATACAGGTAATGATATAGAGAACAATTAAGGTACAAGAAAGGAAAAGTACTAAACAAGAAGAGAAACATGGCAATGAAGACTGAAAAATAATATCTAGCTGAACTAGAGTAGCATGATATAAGTCCAGACCGTAATATAGACAAGTGTAACTCCAATATAAGTCCAGTACAAGACGAAACTAATACAAGATGAATCCAGTACGAGACGGTTCCAGTCAATGTGATCAATGATTCCAGGGTGAGTCCAGCCTATACTCTAACAGTGTGTTTTAAAATATTGGGATCGACATGTGAACGGCTGTAGGTAATACGGTACACCGCACACTCGGCCAAGTGTGGGATGGCTATCGTTTCAGTATAATTCCAAGGGAGTGGTTCCAGTATTTGGGTATGTTCACATGCCTATTCCAATATTTTCCCACCCAGCAAGTACAAGTGAATCCATAACCCGACACAAAAATAGGTATAAGTCCAGCCAGTACACGAATGGTTCCAGTAAATGATTCCAGGGTGGTTCCAGTAGGTGGTTCCAGAAATAGAGGCCAGACACGAATAAGTGAGTGTCGCATAAAATGGATCCAGTAATATCAAATCGTGTTTGTAATATAGAATCAAATAGAACTAGCTACAACTGAAGTACAGTAAACGACAAGTAAATGGAAGAACTATCAGAGAATGTACTCGCCTAATACTCTGAAAAGAGTAGTATAATATCAGATGCCTGCACCGGAGTCACAATGTCCTAAACAGAGTAATACAAGTTATAATATGTTTAAAATAAGGTAAATGAAGTCTACGATGTAATCTACATAATTTCTAGGTCCAACTAGGTCAAAGTCAACTCTTGGTCAACTCTGGTCAAACCAAGTCAACTATACTAGTCAAACTAGGTCAATTGGTCACATCTAGACTTAACGTGTTACCTTTGGTCAACTCCAGTCAATCCTGAACTATTGGGTCAAACCTTGATCCATCCAGTCTAAATCTAGGGTTTTGACTAACTAGGCTATTCTAGTGAGTGGCTAATGTGATATCAAAACTACATCCTATCACTCATCTATATGTTACCTTTCTCTCTATTTCTAGAAACTCCACAAGACACTTAGTCCTTCTCTACATATTTGTCACTAACTCCAACTCTTTCTCTAATATGGTACCACTGATACCAAGCAACTTATATATATAACTACTACAATACATATATATCCTATATATGACATGTCATAACTATAAGGGACTGAACACAAAGGAAACACTTAGACTGACTAAAAGAGTATCAAGGCCACTGAGCCCAACCCTTACACAATGATATGGACTGAAACTATTTCCCCTTCACTTCAAAACACCAACCAAACCATGCCTAAAACCCAACTTCTTACAAGGGAAGGATCCCTTGCTGCCTAGTGCAGCAGGGCAGCTGCTGCTACTGCCTAAACCTATCTATCAATACAATCAAATGTAAATTGAAAAAAAGAAAGGAATCTGAAACAACCAAGTCAACTAAAAATCTAAACTCACACCCAAGGTCTGATACCCACCAACACACTGTCACTACCTAACCAAGTTTAGACCCTCACATCATTCCCAAATCCCATTCTCATTTCAGGTTTACATATATACACAGATGCAAACATTCCTTCATGCATTCATTAATCATATGTTGCATACATAGGATAACAGGAACATTAGTGTCAATGTGATTCTCAGTTCAAATAGGAAAACAGTGCTAATGTGAGCCATGTGGGTGTGTGTGTAACAGGGAAGGGTTGAGGAGATGTGTGTGTGTGTGTGTTTGTAAAGAAAAACGGTGAACTAAAACTCAAGTTTTTTGTGTGTGATAAAATCAATGATGTGTATAATGTGTCACATAGCCATAGTTAAATAGAGTGTCAATAGGAATTAGAAAACAGGGAATAGCAGCTGGTGGCAGGATAATTCAGTGGTGGTTGTGTCCATTCAAAACAGTGAGGGAAGTATCAAGTAGGTTCTCAGCATGCAGATTAACTCTTTTTCTCGTATTAGTATAGCAACATGTGGATTCTCTTAAAGCATACTCAATTATTTACTATCTTGTTATTAACAATAGCATTCAATCAAAAACTCAGATTCTTATTAGGCATAAGCGAATCAGCAAATGAGACTTCGTCCACTCACCCAGATCAATCGTCTTCTGTTGCAGAGCCAGCAATCCGATCTTTCTGTCTATCTAGTGTCTTCGCGGAGCGGGGCACTACATAATTACCCACCGAGAAAAAATTTTGTCCTTAAAACTTAAGGGGAAACTTACGATATCCTTAGCAGCGATAGTCCTCTTCCTTCGCCATCATCAATCCATAAAATCACAATTCAGATCATATCAGAACTCTTATTTAATAAAGCATTTCAATCTCAATCAATCAAATCGATAAAACATTTGTTGGCATCATAAAAAATATTTACGGACTTATTGTATGGAACGTTCAACTCATTGATGATATCAAGTAGGCAAGGAAATTTTGATCAAGGAAACATCTTCGAATTCAATCGAATCAACAATTGGCCAGAGGATCGTGTTGCTCTGATATTCACGCCCCGATCCCGCAGAGTTATTTCGTCCTCACTTCGGACTCTTTGAGACCGATCGTCCTTACTAAGGCATAATGCCGTGCAAGACTAAGTTGTGCTTGCACAAGGCCAAGACCTGAAGCAAGACAAGATAGACAAGATTGACAATACGCAGCGGAACATATTGCAGATAATTGAAGCAGCAGCGGACATATTTCAGAATACATGCATTGAATATAATGGTAACAAAAAATAATTCTCTTTATTGATTTTATTTAAACAGATTACAAGCTCTCGATTCTCTCTGATATAATATTATATTCTCTTAGAACTTTACAGATTATAATGATCCCATTCCCATACATTACATCCCTTTATATACAAAACAAACTCTTGCAACAGATGTCATCTCTTCTGATTTTTGGCTCCTGAGGATGAGGCTCGGGCTATCGCTTCGGACTATCCTTCTCGATGTATAGTGCACCTGCATACAGACTGATGGTGGGTCAGTATATCAGCATACTGGTGATTGTGAACAAAGAGCTACATTTGTCTGAAATGATTACTGTTCATTTAATGAGAAAACATTTCTTGTGATGTGATCTTGCTACTTTTACCTATGTTCATTTCATGCATACAGAGTCAGTTTACTTTCTTTGAAAACACCTTTGAAAAGTCACAATTCATTTCATTTCATTTCAAGCATACAAGGGACTATTCAATTCAAGCACGATGACTATTCATTTCATGTGCAGTGCGCAGCGTGTTTCATGAGCATAATCATTTTTTTGTTCAAGATACTCTTAGGGACAATTATAAGTACGATATCATATCATTTTTTTAATAGAACATCGTATTTCATTGCAATGGATTAATCTCTGCAAGCAATTTATATAGAAACTCAAGCAATACATATGTATCACTTTTCAGTGATTCTTACCATAGTCGATCATCCATCCCTACACAAATGGATTAGCATAAACATGATAAAACCAACATTGTCATTTGATGTTCGTCTCTACATCGTTAGCTCTTAGCATTCTTATTATAGACACATGCAGACTCAATTGGCAGCTGTGACTCTCCGGTTCAGCTTTGCACCAACCAACACCTATCTATTTGATGGTCTATGAGCCCGTCCCCCATGATTAGCTGCTGCGACTCATGGTTCATCTCGTCGCTAAGGACACAACATTCCTGAGGTGTAGCATTTACCTCGGGGTGCTATTACAATCTCTTCTAGGCCGATCGATCCCGGGTGCCTCCAGTATCGTCAAGAGACTGTTACCTTGTTAACAAGTTGTCCGAGACCAATGCATGACTACACATCTAGCAGATAAATTCTTTGAGGGCAATGATTCATCTTTTCTATGTCAATCTTTCTTTGTAACAATAGAGCTATGACTCTGCCTTATCTCTTTGTAACAACAGAGCTATGACTCTGCCTTCTCTCTTTGTAACAACAGAGCTATGACTCTGCCTTCTTTTTTTTCTGTGATCTCAGAGCCGAAGCTCCTACATAATTCTTTTCCTTTGCAACATATACAAGTCCGTCTGTACATGTCTGGCATTCAGGGCATATTTGAAGGACAAGCAATTATTCATTTCTTTGAAACATGATAGCAGTTCTATTCAGATTAAGCATAAACATTATTTCTTTGCAAGCATATGAATTCAGGATATGTGAGCAATCTTTTTTCTCTTCTTATTAAACATGGCAATAGTTCTCTCTTTTGGGACAATATATCTAACTTGTTTAACATGGCAGGCATCTCGTTTGATTTAACATAGCAAACATTTATTTCTTTTTATCAGGCAACAATCTTTCTTTAGCATACATGCATCAGTTCGTTTCTTATGAGCAAGCAACAGTTGTACTTTTTAGCATGCAGATTAACTCTTTTTTTTGTATTAGCATAGCAACATGTGGATTCTCTTAAAACATACTCAATGATTTACTATCTTGTTATTAACAATAGCATTCAATCAAAAACTCAGATTCTTATTAGGCGTAAGCGAATCAGCAAATGAGACTTCGTCCACTCACCCAGATCAATCGTCTTCTGTTGCAGAGCCAGTAATCTGATCTTTCTGTCTATCTAATGCCTTCGCGGAGCGGGGCACTACATCACAAAATCACGATTTTCTCAAAAGTTACAGCTATTATGGCTAACCGTGACCAAATCGGTAAATCATCGGTCAAATCTGAGTTCAATGAATTAACAAAATATAAAATAATCATATAAATTTTTAGAAAATTATATGCTGTAGATCTTCGTGTCAGCTTTCTAAAACTTCAAACTGATCGCTAAATGAATTCATGATCTCCCAGAATCAAGAAAACCGTGTGATGTGTCAAATTTTGGACAACCAATAATCAAATAAATTTCCAAACATTCGCAAACAAAATATCAAAAAATAAATTACATATTGTGAAAATTGATCTCAATATGATTCCAACAAAATAACGACGAACGAAAAGGACTTCTGGATTGTCCGTAATCGCTCTGCGGATTCGAAAGTCTCCAAATATCAAACTCCCAAAAATCGGCCACAAAAGAAACTAAGGTTCCGAAAATTAACTAATATATATATATAGAGAGAGAGAGAGAGTCGGTGGCTTGCTTGAGTCGCGGGTCAGCTGCCACGTGGCGAGATCCTGGCTGCCCCCACCCAGATCCAAGGGCCAGGGAGTAGCCTGGCTTGGCTCACTGCCAACTGGAGCCATGGCTCGATAATAGGAAACTCAGCATAGTCAACGATGATTGTGCTGACAACTGTGTAGTCTGAGCGGCTGACAGGTAGTCCAGCAGCTGCTGACTGGGCATTGACTGGCCTGCTGACTGGATAAATACTAATTAATTACATAAATTCATTTAAAGAGCATTTTAACTCCAAATAAATTGCAAAAAAATCCAGAAAATCCTAAAAATTCTAGAAAATATTTCCAAGTGTCTAGAACCTAAAAAATATATTTTATCTCAAAATATCATCGTGTGGCCACACAGTAAATCATAAAAGCCTATGAAAAAAAAATTATATAGGTTTTAATTATCTAAAAATTCCCAAAAATTCTAAAAATTGCAAAAAATTCCTAAAAAATTCTAGAAACTTTTTCTAGTCATCCAAAGCCCAAATAAAAATGTTTTGTCTGAAAATACCCCAATGTAACCTTATAGTAAATCCTAGAAGTCCATAGAAATAACAAAACCATATATTTTAATTATCTAAAAATCTTTAAAAATTCTATTAAAAAAAATCTAAAATACCAAAATAACTTATTTGGGGCTACTCTTGAAAGTGACCATATGTAACCTAATATCACCATACTGCACCTATAGGCTTGGTTATGATCCCTTGTGATCTCAAAAATTAAATTCTTAAATAAAAATTTAAAAAATTAGGAAGCACGTGCTAAATACTATCCCCCTTAAAACATTCTTGTCCTAAAAAATCAAACATAGCATAATATAAATAACCTCTGTAGGCAATATAAATATAATTTCTTTACTAGATCATGTAGATATAAAAGACTAAGAAATCCAAGGATAACTATAATCAAGCATACTACTAATTAACTATGTACGCACTCTATTAACAATTATAACTATGGAAGGCCTTTAAGAAAACCTATTTAATTTACCTCTATCTTGGGGTCGAGTCACAGTTATGAGGGTAATTTTGAATTTTTGTAATTATAATTATTATTTATTGATATTTATATCACATTATGAATTTTGGTGATTTTTAATCAATTTAAAATTGTTTTAAGTCATGACTTGTGATTTTGATGTACTGCTAGTGAAATCCTAGAAACTGTCTGACCTAGAGCCTAACCATGTGATTGGGATATTTATTTATCATTTTTAGCCTAGGGGTAATTTGGTCATTTTGACTTATTTGGTTAATTTGATTAATTATTGGACTGGTGGTTGTTAATTTTGACTTTTACTAGTTGTGACTTAAGAGACTAACCTAGATGTTGACTTTAGCTATGGTGACTTGGTTAGCATGGTGAGACCCTAGTCTAACTTAAGTTAACCCAATTTTAGTCATTTAGGATCTAGTTTGAATAGGAGGAATAATGAATTGTTTCATGACTTATGACTTTTGATTTTAATTCCATGACTAATGAAACTTGGCCCATAGCCCATTAGTGAAACCCTAACCCTAATTCCTTTCTAAGTGACCAGCCACATTGGAATCCCTACCCTATTTAAACTCTCATTCCTTTGTTCTTGCCTCTTTTGTGTCATTCCAACTTTTAGAAAGGAAAGGTAAATTCCCATCTTTCCTAATTCATATCAAATCCATTTTAATTCTTTTTTAATCCAAATCTTTTACAATAGATTCTAATCATCCTCTATTTGATATTCATAGAGAGTAATTTCAGTTTGTGAGCAATTTGGAGAATTTGGCTAGCAACAGGAATCAATCGATTTGGGGCTTTTCTTGGTCATTTACACCTATAGGTAAACCCTTTAAATTGCATTTTAATTCTTATTTCTATGCATATTAGGCTAGATCTAGGTGTCCCCTAGCTGTCCCTCAAATTTGGTTAGAAATCGTGTCCGTTTGGTGTCCGTATCGGACACGTGTCTATGTGTATGTGCACGTGTTTGATGAAATGCTTGAAAGGACTGAAAACTTGTAATTTCGAAAACTATTTTAACAAATTTGTAGTGCTATATATATACTTTGATTTCGTAATTGTTTGACTCGATCTCTGATACGAATCGTGTCATTTTGGATACGGGGACACGCTACACGAGGCTCGTACGGCTCCCCTGTTGCTCGAGTCCTCTGTAGGACACGACATGGCACTTGGACACGTACCACTTGACACAAAGGTGGGGGCAGTATCTGACACGACTCTCCTAAAACCTCGTCGTGTGTCGTGTCATGTCGAGAGAGGAATCACGAGTGTACTGATTTTGTACTGCACTACTTCAGGCGGATTTTTGGCTCTGATACGCACATTTTGACACAACACGGGGACATGGGGACACAGTACAGGACGACACGGGTGTAGCCCTATGTGGGCGAACACATGAGCACGAGCACGAGTCATGTCGTACCCTGTGTCGTGTGCACAAGGTCGTGTCCTTGCTGCACGAGGCAGCTCTGTTGCTGTTTTCTGACACTTCAATTTTTAGGATTTTTGGATACTTCGTGTCCTGTAAATTAGACACGAATGGACACGTGGATATGTCAGATATGCCCATGCCTCTATACACTATGAATTCCTATTTATTTCGAGTTTACTTCTTTAATTGGTTTCGAAATTTCAATGTATATGGACTGATTTCAGTTCTCGAGCTGACAGTTTTGTGAATTGGGTTTTTCTGATTTTGTTAAATCTTTAATGAGTATGCATATATATGTAAATACAAGTTATACATACTGTATTATACTGAGATTAACCTACAATGCTAGGTTTATGTTAGCATGGGATTTAGGTTTCGATTTTGCCTATGGACTGTCAATTTGTGGACTGTTTGTGTACCACTGTTTGTATGCTCTATAACCTAAAACCTGGGAATTATGACACTGATTTTGCCACATATTACTGTTATTTCTGTATGTCACCCTCACTTTTCCAAGTTAGGGGTAAAATGATAATTTTCCATTTTTGAATATTTTGGGATTTTTATTTCATGAATGTTAATATTTAATGATTGTAGGAGTCGGGTTCGAATTTCATCTCATTCCGACTTGTTTCGGAATTACGGGGAATTTCGACTTAAGTTGTGCTTAACACATTAATTAGCCATGGCCCACCAAACTCATCATTTAGGTCTAGGAGTTTGGTCTAATCCCACATGAGTGATTAGGCCTAATTATGATTTTTATTTGGTCTTTTCTAACCCCCAAACCCTAATACCATTTAACCCTTCATAAAGAAAATGAGAGGGGCAAACTTGTAATTATACAAGGGGACAAATATCCCCCTTATACGGCAGCCACCTCCCTCCCCATTTTCTTCCATTCACACTTCAAAATTTCCCATCTTCTTTTCCAAGTGTTCTTCCAAAGAAAAGAAGAGCAATCCCTTGGAATCATCTCCAAATAAAGGTTCTCTTCCAAATATTCTTCCATAGATCTCTCCCTCTACCTCGAGTGGTGCTTCTACAAACTTTTGGGAGCAAGAGGAGAAGAGGTGTGTCCTAAACAATTCACTTTATGTCGGAGCCGTGTCGGAAGATTTTGTATTGGGATCCATCTCCCAATAGGTACAAACTATCCTCTATTTCTATTTCTTCATCATATAGAATAGTTTTGACCAAGTAGGATTGATCCCCATGGTTGTGTCCCTATTTGTGTCAAGTTTGAGTCCATTTGGTGTGTCCTAGGAGGAGTTTTGATTTGTGCTTGTGTCCTAGTATTTTCCTCCAAGTTGGACACCCCAAGAATATTTAGTTTTGCCTCTATGTGGTTTAGACACTTTAAATTATATATTTTGTATTAGTGTTATGTGTGTGTAAATATATATATGTGTGTATGGGCTTTTATATATAGAGAGAGATGGAGGAAATGGGATGTGGAGTATTATTTATATATGTGTGTGTATTTATATATATATATATATGTAGAGATGTGGAGAGTTTGTATTAGTATTAGTATGTGTATGTATATATATATAGAGAAGAGGGGAAAAGAGTTAGAATGAGTTTGTGTTGGTGTGTGTTTATTTATATATATGTGTGTGTGTGTGTGTATATATATATATAGAGTGATAAGAGGAGAAGAATTAGAGAGGAAGAGTTAGAAGAAGGGAGAATAGAGGGTGAGAAGGAGGAGGAAAGGAAGAGCAAAATAGCAGCAGCAGCAGCAGTTTTAGCAGCAGCAGCAGCAGCACAAGCCAACATTTGACCCCCCATAAACCCCTATATATATATACCTATATATATACACCTATATACCCTATATAAATACTCATATAACCCCCTCCAAAATAGTCCTATGTGGGTATGTGAGAGTGAGTTTTGTGTGTGTGTGAAAGTGAGTGTGAGTGTTTGTGTTAGAGTGGTAAAGGGTAAATAGTATATAAAGGGTAAACGGGTAAGTTCAAGATACGGAATATGGATTGTCGGTTTGACTTGAAACTTAGATGTCTTGATAGGTACACCCTACAAATGTCACATTTGAACCAATTTCGACTCGGTTGACCCAGAGTTGACTTTTTACCCAAAAGTCAACAATGAGTCAACCCTTTGTCTAAAATGGTCCAAATCCAAACTAGAGTTGACCAGTTGACCAAAAGTCAACTGTTGGTCAACACTTGACCAGTTTGACCTAGGGTTGACCTAGAGTTGACCAGGGTTGACTAGTTGACTAAAAGTCAACTGTAAGTCAACTCTTGACCCCGTTTGACTTGCTTTTACTTGTTTTGACTTGCTATGACTAGTATGACCTAGAGTTGACTCAGTTTGACTTAGATTGACTTGACATGACTTAGTTTGACTTAGATTGACTTAAGACTTAGTGTGACCTAGTTTGACCTAGATTTCATATCATACATTAGAAATCATTCATAACTTTGTTAAACCCAAATTAACATGCAATATCTCATCTTTAGGTCTCTGATTACCACTCTGAGCATTGATATACCCTACAGCTCAGGACAGCAGGCGAGTACATTCTCTGATAGCAGTTACTTATCTTGATATCTTCTCTACCAGTTCAGTTATAGTGTTTACTTGATTCTCAACACATTGGTACACGGACTAGTATTGTCGGATTCTTGTCATGAGATGTCATTCCTGGATTTCATGGGATACTGGTACTTGCTTGGTCTTGATTCTTGTACTTGTATTGACGCTGATTCTTGAAGAGGACTTGCTCCCTTCTTAGGGAATCCTGCATCATGACGTGTTATGTCCGGATCCGTATACTATTCGAAAAATGGGGAATTTTATAGATAGTGTGATCAATGCCCATCTTGAGTTACTACTTGTATCATAGTGTAACACCCATATTCTGAATACGTATTTTGTCAAGCTTGCATGTATTTCAGACCTGTATTTATTTTTTCGGATTTTGGCATGTACTTGTAATTGGCTTGACTTGCAGATTTTGGTTCTCGTAATTGGATTTTACCTGGCTTGGTTTATTTTGTGGAAGAAAATTGGTTTGATTTGGTTCGATTTGTTTTAACATGCATTGGAACACCTTAGCCTATGTTCAACCCTCATTCCACCACAACCCACCCTCATTAAAACTCTACCTACTTTTCTCTCTCCTCCATAATTCTCTTATTTATTTCTCCATCTTCTTCTTCTTCCTTCCTCCACACAACACTCCACCCATAGGCAAGTGCACCTTGCCACCACATGAGAACTACATTTTATTTGTTCATTAGCTAGATTGATCAACATTAGTGCTTGACATTTTGTGATTTGGAGTCTCCATTGTTCTAGATCTAAGTTTTCTCTATTTTTGGATTTACATGGTTTTGATCTATTTTGGTTGGATTTTTGTGGGTTTTGATGCTTCCATGTGGAAGAAAATTCAATTTTACTCAAGTTAGACCTTTGAAAATCAAGATTTGATTTTGATTTAACCAAGATATGAAGATTTGAATTCTTGGTGTCTTGGTGTTCTTTTCGGCCTGGAGTAGCAGACTGCAGCCTGCGCTCTTTAGCGCAGTGCTGGACTGCGCATCCTCCTCTCGGCCTGCGTCCTTTAGCGCAGCGCCAACCGCGCAGCTTGTCCCTTGGCGAACTGCGCTCAGCCCCATGCGCCAACCATTCCTGTGCACTTCACTCCTGTGCAGTTCACTCCTGCGCAGTCTGCTCCTGTGCAATCCACCCCTGCGCAGTTCACTCCTGCGCAGTCCGCTCATGCGCCACCTATACCCCTGCACAGCTCACCCCTGCGCAGTTGGCTCCCCCCGCACTTGACTCCTGCGCACTTGGCCCATGCGCCATCTGCCCCTGCGCCCTGTGCCCCTGCGCACTTGGAACCCTGCGCAGCTGACACCCTGCGCAATCCAACCCCTGACCCCTTGCGCAAACCATTGGCTCTTGGAGTTTTGGTTTTATTTCTTTAAGCTTGGCTCTTCTTTAGCCCTGTATATTGATATTTTATTAGATATTTTACGCCCATTTTATATCCTTACGCCTTTTGTCATGAACTTGATTTTACTTAATATGTTTGGAATGACTATTGTACATGGCATGGTATGACAAGGAACTAGCATAACACGACATTGACCCGTAGTAGTGCACTCCTGACATAACCAACCTGACATGATAGTGGCCCGTCGTGGCGCACTCCTGACAAGTACCCTGACATGATTTATCTTGATGCTGTTGCGACGGCTAACTTGACTCGTATAATCAACTTGACACCGTGGGTGTTCCTGCTTGCTTGCTTGTGCAATCCACTTGTCTTGTCTTGTATCATGTCTAGGACGTGACTCCCTGGTTCCCATGGTCAGGGATTCATACTGAATATGGATTAGGCTAATGACTAGATTAAACTATAGTTCATGGAGAATTTCCAGTCACAGGCAATCTCGTTATCTGGGCGCTCTTAATTGGACTTGTAGCTTGCCGACGAGTAGAGCACATTTCCAGTGCACTGTCATGTGTTGCACCCTCTAAGTCACCTAAGGGTATATCGCCTCCGGGGCGATGTACCCAACCATACTCTCAACCCGCGGAAGGATAACTAGATGGTCTGCAGGGCTTGGGACTGGAAAATTCTCACTTGCATCTTGTTAGTAATTAAGGCTTGTGAAAACCCTAGTTAGTTAAGTAGTAAGCCGTAGTACTTGCTTGGCCGCTTGTGAATGGATGGAGTCCAGCCCTGTCTAAGTCTTGTCTAGTCCCTGTACCTGGCTACTCTTGTACATGCTTGTTTTACTTATCTCTAACAATAAATGGGTAGAGACAGAGTGCTGCTCAGGCGAATGGTTACAACCTCGGTCCTTGTCTGGTTTAAGGGTTGTAACCGGCTCCCGGAATGGTTCCATGTCCCTAGCCGTTTATTGTCCTGTTGTACTCTTTATTCCTTGTACTTTTCTTCCATTTTCTTATGTTCTGATATGCTGGCTTTTGTTCTTATTTCGTGGCCTCCTTTGTGGCACTTGCTCTTTCTGGGGTTTGACCCAGCTGGTTTTGTGTGGCCAAATTTCGGAGCAGCTCCCGAGGATCTTCCGAACCTCCAGCCCGATGGTGGCGACTAGAAGGAACCCGGGCTATGAGTGGATTATCTATTTTGTTTCGCTCACTCTATTGTAAAGTTATTCTTTTGAGGCGTTTAGCCGACGAGCACCTGTTAGCTCGATGCACTTTGCTTACTGTCTGTCTACGGGCTGTAAACATGATTAACAAATCCTAGAGTTGATCATGTATGACCTAACTCTTGCTAGTCCCAGCATTTTGTACGACTAGCTTCATGATCAGCTGATATGTAATATTTGGGACGCCTTTTATTGTATATTTGGTGGTCAAACATCTTGTGATCATATTACTTGCTTGAGATTGAGACAATAGGCTTGACCATAAGAGACCGTTGGCTTGTAGTAAGCCCTCATATCTAGACAGCTGTGACCGTATAGTTGAGATGTATTCTATTTCAATATACGTAGCTGGCTATGTACGCCCCCGCTCTCCAGTATTCTGGTTCTGGGGCGTGACACATAGCTATACCCTCACCTCACGATGGGTATAGCCTGACCTGTGCTACTACTTGCTCCATAGCTTGCCATCCCGGCCGGGCCGAGTCCACGTACTTGTAGCCGGTCGGCTGGAAGCCTGATCTTGACCCTTATCGATCACATTATGCTATAATATTCGAGGCACATTTTATATTTATTACATCAGTCACATATTACAGTTCAACTTACTTTCTTGCATGATTCCCCCCTGACATGATTTACACTTTACATATCTTGTTATACTTACATCTTGATATGTTTATCTTGTACTCTGTTATGATTGACTGTTAGAGCATTTGTCATTACTATGGAATTTGTTGCCAGCGTTGTACTCGTTCATTTTCTTGATAGGATACCGTTATGATATATCCAGATGACATAGATGTGGACTGTTCTACCCACTATGGGTATGGTCAGGACATAGACTGCGACCATCTGACACCTTTGGAGCCAGTGGATGACAGTACTCCTATCTAGATCTATTAGCTAGGTTTGCCTGGACTGCGATCCAGCTTATGTTAGACTTTTGCTACATATGTTATTCGGGACCTTATGTTATGTCTTCGACTCATCTATGGTTGTGACCTTGCTTTATTTCCGCATTCTATATTCATCATATCTATCTTATATTTGTGTCTATCTTTCCTAGTTGTCTTGTGATTGAGTTGAGATTATATACCTCCGTGCGGAGATGATATGTCTTTATATATTGTGTCTAGATGCTATACTTTCTAGGAGACCTATACAGTGTTCTACCGCCGATTCTGCGACGTAGACTGGACGTAATCGCTTCTCGTGCCCCTAATCAGGGTGCGGGTCGTGACACTGTACACACATGACACTGATTTTGTGCACACTTAAACTAAAATCTGGGAATTTGCACACTGAATTGCCACACACACACACACACAGTTGCACTCTAAAATCTGGGAGCAGTTTTGACCCTCACACACTGATATATACACACACTCAAACCAGTGATTACAGCACTGCGTACACATTGACACCTATTGTACACACACACCCTAAACACACACACCACATGTCACGACCCGCACCCTAGAGTAAGGGCACGAGAAGTGGGTACGTCCAGCCTACGCCGCAGTGTCGGCGGTAGAACGCTGTCCTAGGTCACAACATCTAACAATATAATGCTAAGCAGGTTATACTCCCCGAATGGGGGTAACATAACAGAATGTAAACTCAATCACAACTAAAAAAGAAGAACAACGATATGATATAGAACTCAAATGAAATACAGATGATCAGAAGAGTCTAAGTGTCTAAGATAACATCTCAGCAAACATCCAGAAATACAAAGTCTCAACTACAGAGTATGGAAGAATATATACAATCCAGATCTCAATGACAGAAATAAAGCCTAACTAAACTAGTCCCAAAACAACATAAGTAAGATAAAGCCTAACTAACTAGTCTAGGCAGTAGGGGTAATGTCATCAGCTAGAGCTGGGTCCTCCTGAGAGTCCAGCTCACAAGTGTCGTCTAGGGCTGTCCCATAGAACGTGTCAACACAAGCCTCATCATCGTACTATGTAAACATTCAACGGTGTCCAATCAGGACGGAGCGAGCACAATATATCTCAACAGTTCATAGCAGGTTAGAAAATATAATCATGCAGTAAAGTAAGATACAGGAAACTGAAGAAAGTACAGAATGTAAACAGAGAGAGAACTGTAATAGAAATATCTACTATAAGTAGAGAACTAACAGTGGCTAGTGAGTCAGAGTACAATATAAACATGTGAATGGCATAGGAGATTCTGATGCTACACTACGAAAAGATTCTGATGCTACACTACTTGGATATTATTCACATGTCTACTTCTACTCCCCCGTACCCCCAAATCAATACACAAGGATCCAGCCATGTTATGTTATGATTCCATGCAATGGCCAACAAGGGGTGATACATGGTAGGCCCAAAAATGGGTGATTCTAGGAATGCCCATAAATGGGTGATTCAAGGAAGACTCTGTGATCATGAGAGTACATGTCACAAGTGATCAATGAACCATGAAGCATAGTGATACACAATGTAAGTGAAATGCACAGAATATGTAGTATCCGATGCTCCCTGAGGGGATAACATCTCAAGAAGTGATCCATATAGTACTAATCCGTGTGACCAACTTGACAGTATCAAGTAAAGTAATTTAAAGCAGGAGAATAATTCTAAACAGGATATGAAATGATCAGAGAATGTACTCGTCTGATGTCTGAATGTCCAAAGTAAATATACTGTCCGAGGAGAGGTGTCTGGCTCCTAATCAGAACAACACAAGTCACAACAAGTCTAAAATAATAACAAGATGCAATTCAATGCATTCTAAATGAATCTAGGTCAATCTAGGCCAAAGTCAACTCTTGGTCAACTCTGGTCAACCCTAGAAGTCAACCTAGGTCAACTATGGTCAAACTAGGCCTAACAGGTCCATACTAGGTCAATCTAGTCTATACTAATCTATCTAGGTCTACCAAGGCTATACAAGCCTAGACAAAGCCATCACACACATTTACATATAGGCTATACCATTACACTATCTTCATTACAATACATCTATATAGCTACATACATATTTAGATACATACATATAGGCATTCAATATTACATATAGACATGTACATTTCATATATATATAAAGAGGGATAGAAAGATGAGTGAGGGAGAGTGACAAGTGTGTGAGTGTGTGATAAAGAGTGTCACAGTGAACATGAAAGAGGGTGATGTGTGTGTACTATGTATCAATGAAGGGGGTGTAACAGTCAATCCAAGACTGGACAGCAGTGAGTGATGTATTAATGATACAATATGTGCAGGAATCACATGAAAATGGATTGAAATGTGTGTGTGTGTGTGTGTGTGTGTGTGTAGGTAGGATGTGTATGTGTCTGTGTGTGCCACAGGGTTGTGTGTGTTAGCAGAAAATAGAGTGTGTGTGCATAATGTGTGTGTTGACAGGAAATGGTCCATGTGTTAGAGGGTGTGCTAACAGTGTGTGCATGGGACTGAGCTTCTCAAGAAAATGTGTTAACTGTACATGTACGTGTGTGTGTTAATGATACATTGTGTGTCTACAATGTGTGTGTATGTGTATAATGTGTGTCAAAAAAATGTGTATACTAGAGTGTGTGTCACAGGAATCCCAGGACAGGGACTGGTGAACCTGTGTGTGAGTACTCAGAAATGGGAAAAATGTTGACATAATATGTTCTCAGGTTTACACAAACAGTAAACATTAGATAGGAACTCTTTACAGTTCAAAACAATGAAATCCAATGCAACTAAACTTAGATAATATAGGCATCAATATGAGATTAGCAAAACCAATTCAAGAAAAATCAGGAATCAATGATCGAGTGTAGTAACCAGTGTCATGTAGGAAAACAAGGTATCATAGTATCTCAGTGTTCATATGATCAGGGAAAACAGTGTCTGTGTGCAAATTGAATCTTAACTCAGGAATCGACAGTTAATACAAATGTAAGCTCAACATTGAAACCCAACTCATAACAATATCCCATTCCAAACAAAAGCCTATTTGAATATGTAAATCAAACTAACAGAGATTTGGGGAATATGTTAGGATATAATTTAGCATTTAATCATAAATTAAACCATAATGAAATCTCTAAGTAACAGGAATTAAACAGTGTACAGTCACTGATACTTTGAGTATCAGTCGACTGGAATTCAAATCCACATTCGATATTCAATTTAACAATTCATGAAGAACATAAGGTAGATAATTATTAGGGTATATTAGTGTGTGTCACATACTCAAAATGGTGTCCTAAAACAGGACACACGAGTGTCCAAATCAACTCACACACACGTACGAGACTGGCACGAGTTCGTGTGACCAGTGCACGTGTCCAAACGCACCCGACACACATCCTTAGGACACGAAACTTTGGGGATGACACGACAGTCATTGCCCCTCACTCCATGTCCAACCATGCGTGTCCATGTGCTTTGTGCACTGAGTACGAACACGCTGGTAGCAGGGGAATGCTACCCGCACGCGCGCGTGGTGCACCCCGCGTATACACGTGTCCAAAGCGGCACTACAAGACACAAATAACACCTCAGTCGAGCAAAAACACGTAAGCCACATCCAAACACAACTTCCTATTCAAACACATTTCAAAATCTCGATCGAAATGCCCACTGTGGCATTTCGTCGAACACCTACGCACTATCACTGATATGTGTCCGATATAGACACGTACAGGACACGAAATTGAGCAACCCTATTCCTATAGTACAAGGACAACTAGGGATTGGTGTTTATGCAAAGAAACCCTAATTTTAATGGAGGAATAGGATTTTACCTATGTGTGTTCTTCAACACAAAAAGCCTCTTCAAAGGGGATCTCCAAAAGCCACCCAACGTCTCCAAATTGTTTCAATCCTGTGATGTGACTCCACAAACAGTAGGAGAACAGTGGTTAGAGTGCTATGGAAGAAATCTCAATAAAAATGGAGCTATATTGATTAATCTATGAAGAAATATAAATGGAGGCTCACCTAGTTCTTAGGAAAAATAATAGAATAGTAAAAAGAGGCACAAATTTCTAAGGAGATACTTTATAGGCAAGGGGGTCCTTGGCCAGCCACTCAGCTAGGGTTAGGGTTTTTAGGATGCATCTAAGGCTAGCAATGAATCAAGTCTAATGAGTGGCCTAGAATCTAGGGCTCTTTCCTAGTCCATTTGCAAACCACTCTACTTATCTAAACATGACTTAGACCATTATCCAATACTAACTAATTCTCAATGTGGCTAACTAGACTAGCTATGACTAATCTAGGTTAGGTCTAATCTAGGTTAGACTAACCTAAACCACATGGCAATCAATTAACTAGTATTTAAATCACACCATTCTATTTAATCATTTTAAATTCCAAATAATATATATTAAATTCAAATAATTCAAAAATAACAAAAATACCCTCAAACTAAAAATGATAAATGAAATACCCTAATCACATGGCTAGGCTCTAGGTCACTATCTCTAGGGTTACACTAGCAAAACACCAAATCACAAGTCATGATTTTAAATAGTTTAAAAATGATTAAAAATCACCAAAAATCATAATATAAAATAAATATCAGTAAATAATAATTATAATTACAAAATTTCAAAATTATCCTCATCTGGAAAACTGGGTGTTACAATCCTACCCACCTTATAAAAATTGTCCTCGAAATTAAAAGGCGAAACTAACAATGAGAAGGATAGACGATCATACCACACGGTCCAAAAAGATAAGGGTATCGCTTGCGCATCTCATCCTCCCGCTCCCAGGTAGACTTTTCTGGAGAATGTTGCCTCCATGCGACGCGAACCAAGGGTATCACTTGGTTTCTCAGCACCTTCTTTCGGCGATCCAAAATCTCCACTGGCTGCTCTGGATAACTGAGAGTAGGCCCTACCTCAATCTCTGAATGATCAAGCACATGGCTAGGGTCAGCCATGTACCGTCTCAACTGTGATACATGGAATACGTTGTGGACATCCACTAGTACAGGTGGCAAGTCTAGCCTGTATGCCACGTCACCGACTCTTCCGCTGATCATGAAAGGTCCGATGAAGCGCGGACTAAGCTTCCCACCTCCACCAAAACGTATAGTACCACGAGTCGGAGATATCCGTAGAGAAACCATGTCTCCGACCTAAACACAAACAGGGTCTCATGTTACTAAATAATCAAACATGATCAAACAACAAAACAAACAACCTACTTCTAATCCTATCTCTAATCAACTGAGTCAAACATAGTCAATGGTCAATCACTAGTCAATTTTCTCAACATCCTAGTACCTGGTCATCAGCTGGTCAACTTCTTAGGATTTTACCTATGCTAGCTACCTAAGTGTTGGCAACTAGAACTTAGCAAAAAGAGAACTCTATAATAGGCTAGCTCTTAACTTCCCAATCCTATCAAGTCACCCATAACTAAATACCTACAAGCTAAGCACACCAATCCCAAATACCACATATATGCTCAAGAACAACAACCCATCACATATATCCTAAGTATATTATCTGTATATATATAACTGATCAACCAAGGGTTAAAGTAGACTATACTTATAAGGGACTGAAACAAAAGCTTAGAATTAGGCTAAGGATGAATGGTCTGAAACATCAATATAGGCAAAAGGGAATGATGCCAAGGGGACTGAAATTATGAGCTAAAGTACAGGACATTTGGGTCCACTTGTAAAGTCAAAGTGAAAGAAAACCTACATAGTGACTGAAACATGCCTCTAGATCAACCTGGGCTCTCCTCTCTATCTGGCTGAACTAACTATATGCAAGACAGTGGTCTGAAAGAAGTGAACCAAACTGGTGTATAGGGAATGCAATAGGCAGTACACTACAAATGGGTGCAGGCTACATACCAATCAAAATACATTACATATACAAGCTATATATATATATATATATATATATATATATATATATATATATATATATATATATATATGCTTTACCCTCATAAAATATATATATATATATATATATATATATATATATATATATATATATATATATATATATATGCTTTACCCTCATCACCTCAACTCTACTCAAAGTCTAATAACACCAACTCACTACCATATGCCTATCACTTCCAAGAAAAGGTCAAATACTGCAGGGTGTGTTGGAACAAAACAGTGGTCAAGGGAGAACTCTTATCAACAACCCACATTATATCCCCAATGAAAACAACTGTCCTAAATGGACTGAACAACCCTGCCCAAAAAGGTTTTGTAGGACAGGTACTGCAGGTTATAATGAAGGGTATTGTAAGGCTATCAAGTAAGGTAAATGCTAAGAGATGCAGTAGGTCACCATGTACAGGAGTAAGGATGAGTGCAGACCTCTAGTATGCATGATACTAACTCTTAGATATGTAGAATATGGTAAGGGGTTAATGGTTATATTGGTGAGTCAATAATTGGGGTCTGAACTATGGTCCAGTGAAACCTATGATGCAACATGGTAGGTAATGAATTTTGAGTGCAGTGAACAACTTGTGCAAGTCTGAACCAAGGGGACAGGGTATCTAGTGAAGGGTCTGCACATTGCCTATAAGGGTTGATCAAACATGGCTGAACTCCACACAAGGCAAATTAACTAAAATAGATAACTGAACCAAATGTAGGCTAAATAACTTGTCAATACCCTATACAACTGTGGCCTATAGTTACCAACCAACCCATCACATATGCCAATATCATCTGCAATCTATATGTATATATAGACCTCTCAGCCTTAGGTGAACTGCAACTATACTCAAGGACAGGCTCTGGTCATGGGTGTCTCACTGGAAAAAGTAACGAAAGTAATAACAATCATGAAGGCTGGGCATACTAACATCCTATATGTAAACTGGTTGGTATTATAAATAACAGGAAATCATCTACAATAGGTTACTATTCTAATACCAATGCTAACTATCATCTCTAAGGTACGGACACTCTACAAGTCTTCACCTCATTACACTATGAAAGAACTACATATGAATAAGCTCTACAAAACTAAATACCCCTACTCCTAAGTTATTTGATGGAATACAATTTTTTTTAAAACAACAGAAGGGTATGATAGAGATGATAGGTTGAAACCTTCTCAAGATAAAATCTGATAATCATATGCGTCTGTCCAAAATCATGTTATTCAGAGTCTTCGTCATGCTAGTGAGCAAGGCTACGATAATCACAGAGTCCTCGACTAAGGTACATACCTCTAGGTTCATGGTATTTAAAATTTTTGCATTGCCGTATGCGACGGCGAAAACCTTAAATTCCTACACCCGAGAAATACGTCCAAAATCTGACTATATGTCCTCACTATGCCAGCTAACACGACTATCGAAGATTCTAGATCCCATAACTGAGGTGACCTAGCCCATATGATTTTCTCAGAAGAAAAAAAACAAACATAACAAAAGAGCAACATGACAAAATTAATCAATCAACAAGGAACAGATGGAATCGAATTTCAAGGTAGTTATAAAAGACAATTGTGGGAATGGAATCGAGAAGAACGAAACTTGCAGCAAGATCTCCAATGGTCTGTGCATCCTCGACTGTCCTGACGATAGCTCGCCCCTGGTGGTTTCCACTAGTCTGCTACTGATGCTGCATGAACCACTGTTGCTGAGAGAAATCGTAAATGACAGGAAAAAGTCTTTGTACAGACAGAGGTGCACCTCTAATGTAACAGAAACGCCAACCTGAGTCGGCACAACAGGAGCTGCGGTCTCGAGGCCCTGATGAACAGGACGAGAGGTGGCCAGCCTCTCGATAGTATTCCCCAGACCGGAGCGATGAGATCGTGTCTTCATAACCATCATGAAGACAGATCAAAACAAGAAACAATTTCTGAGAATGAAGCAAAAATTCAAAGGAAGACAGTTAATATTCAAGGGAAAACAATAAGCAGCAAATTTAGATAAAAGGGATCTGATAAGGAGTTTTTCCTAATGTGATTGAGTACCTTCCAAAATATCCTAATCCTACTGCAGGCTGTAGTGGTACTCTAGTTCGAAAACCACTACACAAACTTGACCTGCATGGGCCACCACTAAAAACGTGTCACGACCCGCACCCTAGAGTAAGGGCACGAGAAGTGGGTACGTCCAGGCTACGCCGCAGTGTCGGCGGTAGAACGTTGTCCTAGGTCACAACATCTAACAATATAATGCTAAGCAATTTATACTCCCCGAATGGGGGTGACATAGCAGAATGTAAACTCAATCACAACCAAGGAAAAAGAAGCACGATATGATAAAGAACTCAAATGAAATACAGATGATCAGAAGAGTCTAAGTGTCTAAGATAACATCTCAGCAAACATCCAGAAATACAAAGTCTCAACTACAGAGTATGGAAGAATATATATAATCCAGATCTCAATGACAGAAATAAAGCCTAACTAAACTAGTCCCAAGACAACATAAGTAAGATAAAGCCTAACTAAACTAGTCTAGGCAGTAGGGGTAATATCATCAGCTAGAGCTGGGTCCTCCTGAGAGTCCAGCTCACAAGTGTCGTCTAGGGCTGTCCCATAGAAGATGTCAACACCAGCCTCATCCTCGTACTCTATAAACATTCAATGGTGCCCAATCAGGACGGAGCGAGCACAATACATCTCAACAGTTCATAGCAGGTTAGAAAATATAATCATGCAGTAAAGTAAGATACAGGAAACTGAAGAAAGTACAGAATGTAAACAGAGAGAGAACTGTAATAGAAATATCTACTATAAGTAAAGAACTAACAGTGGCTAGTGAGTCAGAGTACAATATAAACATGTGAATGGCATAGGAGATTCTGATGCTACACTACGGAAAGATTCTGATGCTACACTACTTGGATATTATTCACATGTCTACTTCTACTCCCCCGTACCCCCAAATCAATACACAAGGATCCAGCCAGGTTATGTTATGATTCCATACAATGGCCCACAAGGGGTGATACATGGTAGGCCAAAAAATGGGTGATTCTAGGAATGCCCATAAATGGGTGATTCAAGGAAGACTCTGTGATCATGAGAGTACATGTCACAAGTGATCAATAAACCATGAAGCATAGTGATACACAATGTAAGTGAAACGCACAGAACATGTAGTATCCGATGCTCCCTGAGGGGATAACATCTCAAGAAGGGATCCATATAGTACTAATCCGTGTGACCAACGTGACAGTATCAAGTAAAGTAATTTAAAGCAGGAGAATAATTCAAAACATGATATGAAATGATCAGAGAATGTACTCGTCTGATGTCTGAATGTCCAAAGTAAATATACTGTCCGAGGAGAGGTGTCTGGCTCCTAATCAGAATAGCACAAGTCACAACAAGTCTAAAATGATAACAAGATACAATTCAATGCATTCTAAATGAATCTAGGTCAATCTAGGCCAAAGTCAACTCTTGGTCAACTCTGGTCAACCCTAGAAGTCAAACTAGGTCAACTATGGTCAAACTAGGCCTAACAAGTCCATACTAGGTCAATCTAGTCTATACTAATCTATCTAGGTCTACCAAGGCTATACAAGCCTAGACCAAGCCATCACACACATTTACATATAGGCTATACCATTACACTATCTACATTACAATACATCTATATAGCTACCTACATACATATTTAGATACATACATATAGGCATTCAATATTACATATAGACATGTACATTTCATATATGTATAGAGAGGGATAGAAAGAGGAGTGAGGGAGAGTGACAAGTGTGTGAGTATGTGATAAAGAGTGTCACAGTGAACATGAAAGAGGGTGATGTGTGTGTACTATGTATCAATGAAGGGGGTGTAACAGTCAGTCCAAGACTGGACAGCAGTGAGTGATGTATTAATGATACAATGTGTGCAGGAATCACATGAAAATGGACTGAAACATGTGTGTGTGTGTAGGTAGGATGTGTATGTGTCTGTGTATGCCACAGGGTTGTGTGTGTTAGCAGGAAATAGAGTGTGTGTTGACAGAAAATGGTCCATGTGTTAGAGGGTGTGCTAACAGTGTGTGCATGGGACTGAGCTTCTCAAGAAAATGTGTGAACTGCACATGTATGTGTGTGTGTGTTAATGATACATTGTGTGTCTACAATGTGTGTGTATGTGTATAATGTGTGTCAAGAAAATGTGTATACTAGAGTGTGTGTCACAGGAATCCCATGACAGGGACTGGTGAACCTGTGTATGAGTACTCAGAAATAGGAAAAATGTTGACATGATATGTTCTCAGGTTTACACAAACAGTAAACATTAGATAGGAACTCTTTACAGTTCAAAACAATAAAATCCAATGCAACTAAACTTAGATAATATAGGCATCAATATGAGATTAGCAAAACCAATTCAAGAAAAATCAGGAATCAATGATCGAGTGTAGTAACCAGTGTCATGTAGGGAAACAAGGTATCATAGTATCTCAGTGTTCATATGATCAGGGAAAACAGTGTCTGTGTGCAAATTGAATCTTAACTCAGGAATCGACAGTTAATACAAATGTAAGCTCAACATTGAAACCCAACTCATAACAATATCCCATTCCAAACAAAAGCCTATTTGAATATGTAAATCAAACTAACAGAGATTTGGGGAATATGTTAGGATATAATTTAGCATTTAATCATAAATTAAACCATAATGAAATCTCTAAGTAACAGGAATTAAACAGTGTACAGTCACTGATAATTTGAGTATCAGTCGACTGGAATTCAAATCCACATTCGATATTCAATTTAACAATTCATGAAGAACATAAGGTAGATAATTATTAGGGTATATTAGTGTGTGTAACATACTCAAAATGGTGTCCTAAAATAGGACACACGAGTGTCCAAATCAACTCACACACACGCACGAGACTGGCACGAGTTCGTGTGACCAGTGCACGTGTCCAAACACACCCGACACGCATTCGTAGGACACGAAACTTTAGGGATGACACGACAGTCATTGCCCCTCACTCCATGTCCAACCACGCGTGTCCACGTGTTCTGTGCACTGAGCACGAACACGCTGGTAGCAGGGGAATGCTAACCGCGTGCGCATGGTGCACCCCGCATGTACACGTATCCAAAGCGAAACGACACGACACAAGTAACACTTCAGTCGAGCAAAAACACGTAAGCCACATCCAAACACAACTTCCTATTCAAACACATTTCAAAAGCTCGATCGAAATGCCCACTGTGGTATTTCGTCGAACACCTACGCACGATCACTGATGCGTGTCCGATATGGACACGTACAGGACACAAAATTGAGCAACCCTATTCCTACAGTACAAGAACACCTAGGACTTGGTGTTTATGCAAGGAAACCCTAATTTTAATGGAGGAATAGGATTTTACCTATGTGTGTTCTTCAACACAAAAAGCCTCTTCAAAGGGGATCTCCAAAAGCCATCCAACGTCTCCAAATTGTTTCAATCCTGTGATGTGACTCCACAAACAGTAGGAGAATAGTGATTAGAGTGCTATGGAAGAAATCTCAATAAAAATGGAGCTATATTGATTAATCTATGAAGAAATACAAATGGAGGCTCACATAGTTCTTAGGAAAAATAATAGAATAGTGAAAAGAGGCACAAATTTCTAAGGAGATACTTTATAGGCAAGGGGGGTCCTTGGCCGGCCACTTAGCTAGGGTTAGGGTTTTTAGGATGCATCTAAGGCTAGCAATGAATCAAGTCTAATGAGTGGCCTAGAATCTAGGGCTCTTTCCTAGTCCATTTGCAAACCACTCTACTTAGCTAAACATAACTTAGACCATTATCTAATGCTAACTAATTCTCAATGTGGCTAACTAGACTAGCTATGACTAATCTAGGTTAGGTCTAATCTAGGTTAGACTAACCTAAACCACATGGCAATCAATTAACTAGTATTTAAATCACACCATTCTAATTAATCATTTTAAATTCCAAATAATATATATTAAATTCAAATAATTCAAAAATGACAAAAATACCCTCAAACTAAAAATGATAAATGAAATACCCTAATCACATGGCTAGGCTCTAGGTCACTATCTCTAGGGTTACACTAGCAAAACACCAAATCAAAAGTCATGATTTTAAATAGTTTAAAAATGATTAAAAATCACCAAAAATCATAATATGAAATAAATATCAGTAAATAATAATTATAATTACAAAATTTCAAAATTATCCTCATCTGAAAAACTGGGTGTTACACCACATTATACATTTAACCAATTTCCTCCCCTTCCCTTATAATATATGTATGAACATGTGATATGTAGTATATGCACATAGGCATATGCAAGCTAATGTTATAAATGAAAGTATGAATACAAGTTCAAAAATATAATGTATATAAATGTGCAATGTATGCCTAGCTTATAGTTCTTTGTATACAACATCACCCCCTCTATCTCTATATATTGACATGTATACTATAGGTGTAATGTTATGTTAGAAGTTAATGCAAGTTGTAGGCATGTATATATATATATATATATAATATATATATATATATATATATATATATATATATATAAATATATATATATATATATATAAATATATATCAAGTATAATTATGTAATGTGTGGATAATATATGCAATATGCATGTAGGATACATTATGCAATGCATATGCATGATATCTAATTATATGCATTGTAAATAGGTATGCATGTAGGTAATGCAAGTATGCATGATGTGAATGTATACATGTAATGTGGATGTGTGAGAATACATCCATGTATATGTAAATGTAATGTAGGAATACAAGTTGGTAATGTAGAATATTGACATGTATATATAATGTATCTATTTGATTTTAACCCATGTCTATGTATATATATATATATATATATATATATATATATATATATATATATATATATATATATATATATATATATATATATATATATATATATATATATATATATATATAATGTGTGTTGATTTGTAACTTTGTGATGGTGCTTGGTTGTTAGCCAAGGCTTGGTTAGGCCTAGTGAGACTTGACTGGACTAGGATTGATCTAGTTGACTAGAGTATTGACCATGGTTAACCCAAGTTTAATTTTGACCTAGATTAGCCTAGAAATCATGTAGATTGCATTGTATATTCTTATTTACCATTTTGGACATGTCATAACCTATATTCTTCTGTTTAGGACATTGTGACTCTGTTGCAGACTTCTGATATTATACTACTCTTTTCAGAGTATCAGGCGAGTACATTCCCTGATAGTTCTTTCATTTATTTGTCAATTACTGTACTTCAGTTCTAGTTAGTTTTATGTGATTCTCTGTTACAACACGTATGAATATTTCTGGATTTATGTATGCGACACACATACCATATTGTCTGGCCTCTATTACTGGAATTATTCTGGAATCATTGCTGGTATCATCATGTTTGGCTGGACTCATCTCGATTCTCGTATCGTATTCTGGATTCACTTGTTCTTGCTGGAAGGAGAAATACTTGAGTAAGACATGTAGACATACCCCAAATCTGGAATCACCCAAATGCTGGAATCAAACTGGAATGATAGCCATCTCACACCCGGCTAGGTGTAGGATGTGCCGGATTACCTATAGCCGTTTACATGTCGACCTCGATATTTTAAAAATATATTGTTAGAGTATAGGCTGGACTCACCTTGGAATCATTGATCACTATGACGGGAATCGTCTCGTATTGGATTCATCTTGTATTAGATTCATCTTGTACTAGACTTACATTAGAGTTTACACTTGTCTACATTTACTGTCTGGACTTATACCATTTTACTCTAGTTCAACTAGATTCTATTTTACAGTCTTTATTGCCATGATTCTTCTCTTGTTTTAGTTACCCTACTTTCCTTATACTTTAACCGTCTCTCTATACCATCACCTGAATATAAACTGCCATGTTCATCAATACAACTGTCTATAACTGCTTTATAGTTCTCTGTCATTTACTTGGATTTCTAGATGAGATATGCTCGTTCCTGTCCTGACTGGACCTGTTGAAAATTTTACAGATGATTGCCCTGAGGACACTTGTCCTACTTACTATGGACCAGGAGATGGTTTAGCTACCTTTGGCCTCGACACTCAGAGTGATCGGGAGACTAGCTAGTTGACTTGGTTTAGTTTTCATATTTTAGAACATGAATTATAATAAGTTGAGATATTGTTGTTTTGAGATTATTATTATTTAGTAGTTGGTTTGTTGTTGTTATTTAGTCTTAGCTATAAACTTCTATGTTATCATATCGTGCTTAGACTGTGATTGAGATTTCATTATATCTATACTTGTCCTTCGTTCGGAGTTGAGATTTGACAAGTATATTATATAATTGCGTGAGTTGTTGGTTAGATAGTGACCTAGAACAGCGTTCTACCGCCGACACTGCGGCGTAGGCTGGGCGCTGTTACGTACTCGTACCCTCACAGTGGGTGCGGGTCGTGACAACTTCTGTACGAGATTCCAACTTATCTACTTTCCTATTCCGTACATGTGCTGGACTACCCCAAATGCGAACATGTTTCAGACTAGGCTTACGCCCAATCTACAGCTCTGTGGGAGTAAGTGGTACTGACTTAGAAGAAACCAAGTTAAAAATATAAGCTGCAAACTCTAAGGCATATACCCAAAAATAATCTGGTAAATCCGAATAACTCATCATTGATCTAACCATCTCCATAAGAGTTCTATTCCTTCTTTCGGCTACACCATTCTGCTGGGGCATTCCAGGTGCAGTCAATTGGGATGCAATCCTAGCCTCTGATAAATAATCTCTAAACTCTCCAAAGAGGTACTCGCCACCACGATCTGATCGTAATGACTTGATAAATTTTTCATGACGTTTCTCCGTTTCAACCTTGTACTCTTTGAATTTCTTAAAGCACTCAGACATACGGCGCATCAAATAAATGTATCCATACCTTGAATAATCGTCTATAAATGTGACAAAATATTCAAAGCCACCTCTAGCTTGGATAGTCATGGGTCCACACAAATCAGAATGAACCAATTCCAACACATCTTTGGCGCTATACCCCTTTGCTGTAAAAGGCATTTTGGTCATTTTACCTTCCAAGCAGGATTCACAGACTGGTAGTGCCTCCACTTCCAATGAACTCAAAGGTCCATCTTCAACCAGTCTTTGAATCCTTCTTAGGTTAATATGCCCCAATCGCAAGTGCCAAAGATATGTTTGGTTCATACAAGAAGGTTCTTTTCTCTTATTTAAGTTAGATGACATATTATTCATTTCCATAAGTTGTATTATGAGCGAAATAGGATTAATGACATACAGAATATCAATAAATGCACCAGAACAGATAAAATTTTTATTCTTTCTAATAACAATATCATCATTAAAATAAACTGAATATCCATCCTTAACTAATATAGAAACAGAAACTAAATTACTTCTAAGTGAAGGTGCATAAAGACAATCTCTCAATGTCAAAGACTTATTTCTACCAAAAGATAAAGTAACATCTCCTAATACAACGACCGATACTTTTGTAGCATCACACATGAACAAGCATATCTCTCCATTACTGAGCCGTCTGGTTTCCTGGAACCCCTGCAATGTATTACAGACATGATTAGTGGCTCCTGTATCTACAAACCAGGTGTCGGTAGATAACACCGCAGAACATGTTTCAACTACTAGTAAATAAGATATACCTTCTTTGTTCCCTTGTTTGAGAAGTGGACAATCAGTCTTCCAATGTCCTGACCCTTTGTACTTGAAATATTTGCCTTTCGGCTTTTTTCACCGCGCCTTGAGGTCCCATGCCCTTCTTTGCTGAGTTTGCCTGTTTCTGAATGTTATTCTTCTTCTTACCGCCTTTTGGCTTAGAAGTAGAAGCCTTTTCAGAAACAAAAACATGACCACTCTGCCTAAAGAGAGATTCAGTATCCTGTAGCTCTTTTACAAGTTCTGCCAAACTATACAACCTTTTGTTCATGTTGTAATTAAGGCAGAAATTGTCAAAACTTTTAGCCAGAGTCCCGAGAATGATATCGACCTGGGATTCTCCATCGATTTCAGCTCCAAGGATCTCCATCTCATTCAGATGACCCATCATCTTGAGAACATGATCCTTTACTGGTGTACCATCAGCCATTTTTGTATTCATCAAACATTTCATAGCAAATTGCCTAGCTGCTCTACTCTGATATCCGAAGAGTTCCTTGAGGTTATACATCATGTCATAAGCTGTGTCCATGGCCTGATGCTGATGTTGCAGTACATTTGACATAGATGCCAGAATGTAACAACGCGCCAACTCATCTGCCTTTTTCTACTTCTTATAAGCCTCTTTAACCTCTTCATCAAAGTTAGCATCAGGTTTAGATGGGCATTCCTCAACAAGTACATATTTGTACTCCTCAACAGTCAGAACAATGTCCAAATTACGTTTCCAGTCAATGTAATTAGGTCCAGTAAGTTTGTTTTCTTTAAGAATCACCATAAGTGGACTGAAAGAACCCATTTTTGAAATCCTGAGAATCACATAAATAAAATTATGTAGGGCAAAAAAAAGCTTTTTTAATTAATTAAATATTGATTCCCTCAAAACAATAATAAAAAATTCACCAACACCTTGAACACCATGAATTTAGCATGCCACGATAGTTTGGACGTATACAAATTCAACTTTGTTCAAGTAGGTTTTTCTTATTAATTTTACTATCATGTCAACATAACTTTATGACAAATAAAATTAATATGTTGGTCTTGCTCTGGTCATACAAATAATAGCAGTGACTCCGATGGGGAGGATACAATTATTTGTATCTAAGTGTATACCATTACTTAATACTAAGTCCATTACCTTGTAATGAGTTCCTTCAGATGGAGAAGTGAACACATACTAGGTAACTTTCTACAATTATCCCTAAGGAAGTTTGTACTGGTGATCCATAATTATACTCATCCGATATGGAGGAAGGCACTAAAGCCAACGTGCAAGTATAATTACATCACCTACAAACCAGTAATGGAGATCATAGGATTTATACTAAATAAATATCCTCTCCCACTTAGTTATTTAACAATGAGGGTTTTTCTACTAGTTGATATTATGTTCATGTTGTCCATTATTAATGTAGGCTTAGTTTTTCAAAAAAACATCTACACAATAATAAACTTGCGTAATCAGAAAAAGCAAAATGAAAACAAATAAGAGAAAAATATCCAACTATTATGGTCATCTTTCCTGCATCGTCCTCAACTATCTGAATCCAAAATCTGGCACTGCGCAGATCTATTCGGGGTTCGACCTGCCTGGTCAGGTTGCGGGGTTCGGGGTCAGAAAACTATCCGAATCCAAAATCTGGCGCTGTGCAGATCTGTTGATTCCTTCATCGAAAATTATCTGTCTGCCTCTGGACTGCTTAAAACCAGCATCTCGTCTGGCGTCAGAAAACAGCCACCACCGCCATCACGATTGATCAAAAATAATTAAAATTACATCAATCCTATACCTCTCGAAAGAGTTTACACATAATCTAGATTGAAAATTCAAATAATAAGCACGATCAACCCTCGTGATTTTAATTACATCCACAGCAACAACAACATCCACGACATGTTTGAGGTTTAAACAACACAATCAAAAATATGCATTGGACCATAATAGTTGGATCTAAGATGCATGCAAAACCGAGTTAGAACGGATCTACATCTACCGACTATTACACAGCGCAGGTTTTATTGGACAACATGGACGTATCAATCAATACGTAAATCCAAAGTGGCTCTGATACCAATTGATGGAACTGGGGATTCCCAGGACCCTTACTTTGGTATGCATATTGATCGATAGAAAGTTAAACAGATTTAATACGTATTCTAACCCTTCATAGGCGGAAACTAGGGTTCAAGAGTTATACCTGCGGCGGAAAGAAGACAAGTAATTCCTGGCAATCTCGAGCGGACGACCCCAAGATCTTCTGCACGTATTCCTTCCTCGAGTTAGACGTCGTATGGGCGACGATCTCCCAACCTTTTCTTCTCCTTGGCAGCCCTCTTTTTCTCTCCTTACGTGAATCACGAATTTAGAGAAAGCTTCAGATTTCTGATCAGTAATTTGGCGACCAGAGAATAGAGGATATATATAGGCTACGACAGGGACCATGACAAGAAATTATGATTAGGCCTCCTAACGGATTTAGATATCCTGTGTTCAGCCCGAACACACAATCCAGGCCCATTAATAAATAGCTCGGTTTACTAATGAGCTATTGTTGTACTACCTTCCTAATCCCAAATTATGTTTGTGGGCTCCTTTTATTATATGCTCGTTTGGCTTCCCATGTTAAGATATCGTATGTCCGTCGATCAAATTAAGTTACTGACAACTATATTGATTCGACATCATTTATCCTTAAGTAGTACCGCTCAACTTTATTTGTCATATCGGATATAATCTACCTGTATGGTTTACATGACAATCCTTATGAGCTCCTTAAGGAGACATCATCAACCCGATGTATCGGGACATGGATTCCATTTATAATCAACAGTCCATCATACATACAATATTATTACCCAATTCATAGAGGTTGTTGATCCATAATGAATCTCACTCTTTCATGAGTCAAAGTAATAGAGGTTGTTGATTCCATTTTCTTTAAGAATCACCATAAGTGGACTGAAAGAACCCATTTTTGAAATCCTGAGAATCACATAAATAAAATTATGTAGGGCAAAAAAAAGCTTTTTTAATTAATTAAATATTGATTCCCTCAAAATAATAATAAAAAATTCACCAACACCTTGAACACCATGAATTTAGCATGCCACGATAGTTTGGACGTATACAAATTCAACTTTGTTCAAGTAGGTTTTTCTTATTAATTTTACTATCATGTCAACATAACTTTATGACAAATAAAATTAATATGTTGGTCTTGCTCTGGTCATACAAATAATAGCAGTGACTCCGATGGGGAGGATACAATTATTTGTATCTAAGTGTATACCATTACTTAATACTAAGTCCATTACCTTGTAATGAGTTCCTTCAGATGGAGAAGTGAACACATACTAGGTAACTTTCTACAATTATCCCTAAGGAAGTTTGTACTTGTGATCCATAATTATACTCATCCGATATGGAGGAAGGCACTAAAGCCAACGCGCAAGTATAATTACATCACCTACAAACCAGTAATGGAGATCATAGGATTTATACTAAATAAATATCCTCTCCCACTTAGTTATTTAACAATGAGGGTTTTTCTACTAGTTGATATTATGTTCATGTTGTCCATTATTAATGTAGGCTTAGTTTTTCAAAAAAACATCTACACAATAATAAACTTGCGTAATCAGAAAAAGCAAAATGAAAACAAATAAGAGAAAAATATCCAACTATTATGGTCATCTTTCCTGCATCGTCCTCAACTATCTGAATCCAAAATCTGGCGCTGCGCAGATCTATTCGGGGTTCGACCTGCCTGGTCAGGTTGCGGGGTTCGGGGTCAGAAAACTATCCGAATCCAAAATCTGGCGTTGTGCAGATCTGTTGATTCCTTCATCGAAAATTATCTGTCTGCCTCTGGACTGCTTAAAACCAGCATCTCGTCTGGCGTCAGAAAACAGCCACCACCGCCATCACGATTGATCAAAAATAATTAAAATTACATCAATCCTATACCTCTCGAAAGAGTTTACACATAATCTAGATTGAAAATTCAAATAATAAGCACGATCAACCCTCGTGATTTTAATTACATCCACAGCAACAACAACATCCACGACATGTTTGAGGTTTAAACAACACAATCAAAAATATGCATTGGACCATAATAGTTGGATCTAAGATGCATGCAAAACCGAGTTAGAACGGATCTACATCTACCGACTATTACACAGCGCAGGTTTTATTGGACAACATGGACGTATCAATCAATACGTAAATCCAAAGTGGCTCTGATACCAATTGATGGAACTGGGGATTCCCAGGACCCTTACTTTGGTATGCATATTGATCGATAGAAAGTTAAACAGATTTAATACGTATTCTAACCCTTCATAGGCGGAAACTAGGGTTCAAGAGTTATACCTGCGGCGGAAAGAAGACAAGTAATTCCTGGCAATCTCGAGCGGACGACCCCAAGATCTTCTGCACGTATTCCTTCCTCGAGTTAGACGTCGTATGGGCGACGATCTCCCAACCTTTTCTTCTCCTTGGCAGCCCTCTTTTTCTCTCCTTACGTGAATCACGAATTTAGAGAAAGCTTCAGATTTCTGATCAGTAATTTGGCGACCAGAAAATAGAGGATATATATAGGCTACGACAGGGACCATGACAAGAAATTATGATTAGGCCTCCTAACGGATTTAGATATCCTGTGTTCAGCCCGAACACACAATCCAGGCCCATTAATAAATAGCTCGGTTTACTAATAAGCTATTGTTGTACTACCTTCCTAATCCCAAATTATGTTTGTGGGCTCCTTTTATTATATGCTCGTTTGGCTTCCCATGTTAAGATATCGTATGTCCGTCGATCAAATTAAGTTACTGACAACTATATTGATTCGACATCATTTATCCTTAAGTAGTACCGCTCAACTTTATTTGTCATATCGGATATAATCTACCTGTATGGTTTACATGACAATCCTTATGAGCTCCTTAAGGAGACATCATCAACCCGATGTATCGGGACATGGATTCCATTTATAATCAACAGTCCATCATACATACAATATTATTACCCAATTCATAGAGGTTGTTGATCCATAATGAATCTCACTCTTTCATGAGTCAAAGTAATACACACTGCATATACATGTCTGTTATTATATCTGAATTAAGAGCACAAGCATCCATAATAACAGAGGTGTTTGTTCTCTTAAGTAGTCAGTACAAAAAGAACAACCTCAAGTGGTCCTGTTCAATACACACAAAGTGTACTAGTGTAATCCTATAGTCAAGATAGACTAATACCAGATTACACTACAACCTTTCTAATAGATTGTCCAAGTCCATCTAGGTTGTGAACTATTTATATACTCCATAGGGAACTAATAATATGATCTTCTGTGTGACACCATACACCATATTATCTACAATATAGAATATCAGACATTTGCATTAACACTTGCAACAAATACAATATGCAAACATTTGCCCATATAATTCTTATTCAAAATTTAAGGAAATAAGGTTACTACAAAAGTGATGCTTTTAGTATATAACCCTAACAATCTTTCACTTATACTCAAAGCATTGCTTTTCAGTATACTGTTACAAATCTCCCACTTATACTTAAAGCCATGCTGCTACACATCTGACTCCCATTCCCTCAACATGACTATCAAAAGCCTTAACGGGTAAGCTCTTTGTAAAAGGATCAGCTAGGTTGTCGGCTGGGCTAATATGGCACATCCAGATTGTTATCCACATTTTAAAGTACGACTAATCCATACGTGAGGTGCATGACTTAGCTATCCGCATTAAACATTAATTGGGTTTGTTCACATACCTTCTGAGTATTCCCCTCCCGACTCACTAAACAATAATAACAGGCAATGATACAACAAGTCTATCGTGTCACTATTGTGTCTCAACTGGATACCAAACGAAAATATAATAAAGAAAGCATTATAATGGACTAAAAACATAATAAAATACTTTACTTGCCTGAACTCCTGAACAAACCATTTTCACAAGTCGAGGATGAGAAAAACTCTGGCCTAGAAGATACTAATCCACATCACACCATCGTACCATGAATCGTGCACGAGAACCACAAGTCAGTTTTAAGATTCTAATTCTAAAATCATAAAAAAAATGGCCAATGTGTTAACCTATCCAATATTATTTTATTCTGAAATAAATTACTTAAAAATCTAATTTAACCTAAAAATAATCTGAAATATAATTTAAATAAGGCATTTTGGCTATCGAAAGTCGCGGTTCCAATTTCGAAATCTATGGCACGCAAATCGAGCCATACCATTAGCTAACTAGTCAAACGTCATGAATTCAATGATTTAAGGATGCATTCTAGTAGATTTCAGTGCCACGAGTGTACTAGAATCGACCATGTTACAAAATCACGATTTTCTCAAAAGTTACAGCTATTATGGCTAACCGTGACCAAATCGGTAAATCATCGGTTAAATCTGAGTTCAATGAATTAATAAAATATAAAATAATCATATAAATTTTTGGAAAATGATATGCTATAAATCTTCGTGTCAGCTTTCCAAAACTTCAAACTGATCGCTAAATGAAGTTCATGATCTCCCAAAATCAAGAAAATCGTGTGATGTGTCAAATTTGGACAACTGATAATCAAATAAATTTCCAAAAATTTGTAAACAAAATATCAAAAAATAAATTATATATTGTGAAAATTGATCTCAATACGATTCCAACAAAATAACGACGAACGAAAAGGACTTTTGGATTGTCCGCAATAGCTCTGCGAATTCGGAAGTCTCCAAAGATCAAACTCCCAAAAATCGGCCACAAAAGAAACTAAGGTTCCGGAAATTAACTAATATATATAGAGAGAGAGAGTCGGTGGCTTGCTTGAGTCGTGGGTCAGCTGCCACGTGGCGAGATCCTGGCTGCCCCCACCCAGATCCAAGGGCCAGGGAGTAGCCTGGCTTGGCTCACTGCCAACTGGAGCCATGGCTTGATAATAGGAAAATCAGCATAGTCAATGATGATTGTGCTGACAACTGTATAGTCTGAGTGGCTGACAGGTAGGCTAGCAGCTGCTGACTGGATAAATACTGATTAATTACATAAATTCATTTAAAGAGCATTTTAACTCCAAATAAATTGCAAAAAATCCAAAAAATCTAAAAAATTCTAGAAAATATTTCTAAGGGTCTAGAACCTAAAAATATAATTTATCTCAAAATATCATTGTGTGACCACACAGTAAATCATAAAAGCCTATGAAAAAAATAAATTCTATAGGTTTTAATTATCTAAAAATTCCCAAAAATTCGAAAAATTGCAGAAAATTCCTAAAAAATTCTAGAAAATATTTCTAGTCATCTAAAGCCCAAATAAAAATGTTTTGTCAGAAAATACCCCTATGTAACCTTATAGTAAATCATAGAAGTCCATAGAAATAACAAAACCATATATTTTACCTAAAAATCTTTAAAAATTCTAAAAAAAAATCTAAAATACCAAAATAACTTATTTGGGGCTACTCTTGAAAGTGACCATATGTAACCTAATATCACCAAACTACACCTATAGGCTTGGTTATGATCCCTTGTGATCTCAAAATTAAATTCTTAAATAAGAATTTAAAAAATTAGGAAGCACGTGCTAAATAATATCCCCCTTAAAATATTCTTGTCCTAAAAAATCAAACATGTCATAATATAAATAACCTCTGTAGGCAATATAAAAATAATTTCTTTACTAGATCATGGTGATATAAAAGACTAAGAAATCCAAGGATAACTATAATCAAGCATACTACCAATTAACTATGTACGCACTCTATTAACAACTATAAATATGGAAGGCCTTTAAGAAAACCTATTTAATTTACCTCTATCTTGGGGTCGTGTCACAGTTATTAGTGCTTGCCCTTGTCCTTGACGTTGTGGCCCTCCTAGTCCTTCTGGAGTAGGTGCTGGGCCTTGAAGGAGAGGTGTCGTAGAGCAATCTCTCACCTGGTGTGCAGCCAATCCACACGATAAGCATTGTCCTAATCTTTTGCGACATATAACAAAATGATGTCCTGGCCTCCGATAATATGAGCAAGTAGTAGTTGCTTGAGTCTGATTCTGCCGTTGTGGTGCTAGGGCTTTATCAGATGAATCAAACTATTTTTGCTGGTGTTGCAGATGATGTTATGGTTGTTGTTGTTGCAAAGTCTTTCCTGGAGTATTGGGTCATTTTGCTGGTCTCGGTTAGCTGTTACTTACTCCATACGTATCTCGATCTCTCTTTGGCCTGGGCTCTAATTCTCTTTCTACTCCTTGTGATACCTTTAAGATCTTCTCATAGGTAGTGGCTTGACTGGTAGTAACAGCCAGGTGAATCTCGCGAGATAATCCTTTCATGAATCTTCAAGCTCAGCTTTCGGGGGTACTGACCATGTATTCTGCAAAATGGCTGAGGCGACTAAACTTTATGGTATACTCGTCGACAGTGAGGTTTTCCTGCTCTAGTCTCTCGAACTGACTCTCTATAGCCTCCCGAGATATGTCGGGGTAGAACTTCTTCTTGAATAACTCCATGAACTTGTTAGCCCAATGATTTTATCATATTTTTAATATGGCTAATAAGTTAAAGTTTAACATAATGATGTCACTAATATACATATATTTACTATCATATTGCTACTTAAACTTAGCATTGTACTACTGCTCACTAAATATTATCTTATTATAACACTATGATGCTGCTTTGTTCGTATAACATGTACTTGTAGACATGCAGTAAGCATGATTAAACTAGGACATATGCGATGAAGAATTGATGACGGGTCAAAGACGGTGTTAAATCAGAAGATTTCTCTGAACCACCCAGCGACCTATCTAGATCTGTTTATCTTTGGACGACTGCCATCAATAAAAGTGGCATCTTCAAGTCTACTCAAATGCGTCATCAAATGGCTATTGATTTTTCCAATTTATTCTATATTTTTCCTTTCTTGAGTTAAGATTATATTGTGAGTTGGTGTAACACCCACTTTCCAGAAATAAGGGTAATTTTAAACTTTTGTAATTATAATCATTTAATAATGATATTTAAATCATATTATGAATTTTGGTAATTTTTAATCAATTTAAAACTATTTAAAATATTGAATTGTATTAATTAAATATTGTGCTAATCCTTTAGTTAAGTCTTAACCTAGAGACTAACCATGACCAAGGGAGCCTAGTCATGTGATTAGGATGACTAATTACAATTTGTTAGTCTAAGGGTATTTTGGTCATTTTTGACTTTTAATGAAAATAAATTTTATTAATTAAATATTGTGCTAATCCTTTAGTTAAGCCTTAACCTAGAAGCTTAACCTAATCTAGATTAGTCTTGAGGTAAGAATCATGGTTAGAACATTCCTACTAAGTGCCAATGTTAGCAATATCTAGATATTTCTAAGTAGGATATTTATCCCTTAGGATATTTGTGAAAAAGAAAGCCTTAGGACTAATTGAACCAATATGAAGACTTGAAATTGGGTGGACAAGCCCTAGCCACTCATCTACATCTAAAACCTAACCCTAATTCATCTAATGGCAGCCACTATAGGTAGGTTAGCCTCCCTTCCTTTCATTTCATTCCATCTTGCCTCTTTTCTATTACAAAGTGTTCTTCCCCAAATTAGAGAGCTTTCCTCTTTGATTTAATCTCCAAATCCTTACATCCCTCCACCAAAACTTCCATACAACCTTCTCATACTACCAAGGGAGGGTGCTAGCAAAGATTTGGAGCAAAGTGCAAGAAGGAGTATCCTTTTTGAAAGATCTTCGTGTCGGAGCCGTATCCTTAGGAGTATCATTGGGATTCCACTCCCAATAGGTAAAACTAATCCTCTAAATTAATTTCCTATAAATATTAGTTAGTTTTGAATCCATAGGATCCACCCCCATACATGTACCTCATTTAGATTCAAATTTGAGGCCATTTGGAGCTCTCTTGAGGATTTTAGATATGTGTCTTGTGTCCTACTTGATAGATCCCAAATTAGGACACCCCATGTGTATGTATGTATGTATGATAATAGTTTAAATAGATATTTAAATTCAGTTTTAGAATGGTTAGAGAGTGGATTGATCTTAGTTGGGATGGTTAGAATGAGTTTCATTTGGATACCTATGTTGGTATCCAAGTATCTTGGCCTACATGTGTTTTTTTGTCAAAAATAACTCAAATTCGTCATAATATTCATCCACATTTTTATTAACCAAAGCAACTTAGAAATGTCATAACTTTTAGCTTATAACTCCGATTTATCTCCTGTTTTTTTTTAAAGAACCGTATCGAAGTTAGCTTTCAAAAGATATTTTTTAATAAACTAAAATCATTCTGAAACTTTCTGTAAAACTATTTGAGTGTCAGTTGTCCGAAAGACAAACGCGTTTCGGTGTTTTTGCGATTCCGGGAGCTTTCGAATACGAAAATGCGATCCGTTTGAAGTTTCGAAAAGCTAACTCGAAGGACTACGACATAATTTAATCCTAAAATTTATTGAAGTCCCAATTGGTATAGTATTGGTTTTAAGTAGAAGAGTGACTATACGACATAGGCATTTTGTGTAACCTATGAGCCTATGTAGTATGGATATTAAATGAATGTAGAGTATGTAATGCATGATATGTTAGATGAATGAAATATTATATATATGATATGTATCCTCTTTACATTAATGTATATATATGGTTGAATGCAAGCATGTAGGAATGCAATCAATGTAATGTATGTAAGCAATGCATAAATGCATGAATGAAAGAATGATATACAATGTATGCATGAAAGTATATAATGAATGCTCGATACGAATGCAAGGTATACATGTAATGATAGATATAAATGCATAATGTATACATAATGTAATACAATATATAATGATAACATGTATGGTAATGTAGAATATATGATGCAAGCATGTATATGTCCACTGTTTTTTATTTTCCTTACATTTTTCCTTCCCTTTCTTTTCCATTTCAGTTTTTCCTCCTTTTTCTCTCTTCTATTTTTACATGTTGTATATAATGTATATAATGTATAGATGCATGTAAGTATGTAATATGCATGAATGACATGTATGTAATGAAAATAAGTATATGTATGCAACTTAATGATATGTGAATGGATATAATACATGAACTGAAGTATGTATGTATATGGGATATGAATGAATGATATATATATGTGTTAAGGTAATATAATGTATGTATTCACATATATTTTGAGTTAAATATATGAGTTTGTATGCATATATTATATGTATGCATGTATACATAAATGAATGTAATATAATGTAGAGTATGCATATATGAATATAATGTATGCAAGTATATAATGTATTCAAATATGTATGTATGCATCTATGTATGTATGTATAGGTGCATGAATGAATGCAAGTATGCATATATGATATGTATGTAGGCATGTATGTAATGTATGTATGTATACATGATATGTATGTATGCATGTATACAATATAAGTATGTATGTATGTATTTCTATAAACTGAGTTAACCTATAACCTTTTACACATATGCATTCATACACCCTTTGACACCATGTATCCCATGTCATATACACCTACCTATCACTAAATCTGAGAACATTAACACATATCCTTTCACACACATGTCACACACACACTCACTTACTCTTTTACCTCTCATTCTCTCTCTGTGTGTATATATATGTATGTGCCTATATATACAGATTTCCTATATATATCTATGTATATGAATATGTGAATGTGAATAATATATATACATTATATGACTAAGTTTGTGTGCCTTGTTAGCTTATGGCTTAGTTTTGTGCTTGGTTTAGCAAGTGACTTAGGCTATGAGTTAGTAGCTATCTTGGATACTTGATTTGTATATACTTAGTTTGTTTAGACCTAGAATTGACTAACCTAGATTAGTTGACCACTGTTGACCCAACCCTAGCTATTTTGACCACAGTTGACCTAGTTTGACTTTACAGTTGACCAGAGTTAACCAAGAGTTGACTTTGACCTAGATTGACTTAGACTCATATAGATTGTATTATAATTTCAATTACCATATAAATTGAACTCTTTATAACCTGTATTGCTCAAACTAGGACTCTGTGACTCCAGTTGGCCATCTTTTCATATCAGTTGTTCAGGGTATCAGACGAGTACATTCTCTGATAGTTCTTTCATTTACTTATCAATTACTGTACTTTAGTTCAAGTTAGTTCTTTTTTATTCTTGTTACAAACACGTATTGTTATTACTGAATTCACGTATACGAAACACATACTTTACTCGTCTTACCTCTATTATTCGAATCACCATTCGAACTATTCGAACCACTTATTAGCATCTTCATGTGCTGGTTGGACTTGTATTCGTTTTATGTGTTGGATTATGGATTCATTTGTATTAGAATGGGTAGGGAAATACTGATTAGACATGTGAACATTCATACTATTCAAACCACCCCTCTGTGAATGATATTCGAACGATAGCCATCCCACACTTGGCCAGGTGTGCGGTGTGCCGTATTACCCTTAGCCGTTTACATATTTATCTCAGTATTTTAAAACACACTTGGAGGATTGATTCGAATCATCATTAGAACATCATGTGAACTATTATTTGCACCACCTTATTCGAATCACCTTATTAGAACAATGATTAGAATCACATTCGACTCATACTGTACTGGAATCACATTCGACTCGTCTTGTATTAGACTCACATTGGGATTACACTCGACTTACATTGTACTGTCTGGACTTATCATGTTACACTAGTTCAGCTAGATCTTATTTTACAGTCTTCATTGCCATGATTCTCCTCTTGTTTAGTTACCTTACTTTTCTTGTACCTTAATTGTTTCTCTGCATCATTACTCGTATAAACTGCCATGTTCATCAATATAACTGTCTATAACTGCTTTATAGTTCTCTGTCATTTACTTGAAATTTCTAGAAGAGTTGTGCTCGTTTCTGTTCTGACTAGACCTGTTGAAAATATTACAGGTAACCTGGAGATTCACAGCTAGCCTAGAGGACCAGTAGAGCTTAGAGTAGATTACTAGTTTATGGTTTAGTTTCTCTTTTAGAACTTGTTTTGCAATAAGTGGTGCCTTGAGATTGTTGAGATGTTGTTATTTTGGGAGTTTATTTAAGTTGTTGTTGTTTGAGTTTTATATAGTTGTTAGACTCTTATGTTATCTTATCGTGCTTAGATTGTGATTGAATATTATCGTATCTTATACTTGTCCTCCATTCGGGGTTGAGGTTGTGACAGGTATATTATATAATTGCGTGAGTTGTTGATTAGATAGTGACCTAGAACAACGTTGTACCACCGACACTGCGGCGTAGGCTGGACGTACCCACTTCTGTGCCCCTACACTGGGTGCGGGTCATGACAGTTGGGATCACTGGCATTTATAAGTTTATCCTGAACCAAAATAAACCTATCTTTGATCCCAAACCAAGCTAGCATCCAAAAACCCTACTGACCCAAAAATGAACTAAAATCAGACAAACCGAACTCGGCCAGAGTTCTGCCCGAACTCGGACCTAACTTGGTCCACCAGAATTACTTCTGGTCAGCATCTTTTTCTATTTTTTTTGGATCTACAACGTTCAAAATTATGAACGTTAGCCTACTGAGTTCTGCCCGAACTTTGTCCTAGAAAAATCTATAAATAGAGAAGAATTTCACATTTCTATTCACAATTCAATCATTCTTCATCTTCTCTATCTATTCTAAAGCCTTCCTAACTACAAAGAGATTTAATCTTCCTATTTCCAAGACAACTCCTATTCTTTTAAGTGTCAGTGATTTTCGATTAGGAGTATTCGAGTTGTACAAGCATGGAGTATAAAAGCTTTCTTTAGAATGATGTTGAAGTTTGTTTGTGGGCTTCGGGTGAAAACATGACGGTGTTGAAGTTATGTTCATGGGCTTTGGATAAAAAAACGACGGTGTTAAAGTTGGCGTGTTCTTCGAAGCAAAGCATGCGGTGTAATCGTTATTCAAAATAGTAGATTATAGCGAGCAAGCATTCTCGCAAACTTGACTAGTCTTCTAAGAGGGAAACCAGTATAAACCTTGGTGTTTGCGTTTGCTCTTCTCTACTCATTTACTTTATGCATTTACTTATATACTGCATACTTCATATTTGTTTGATTACTGCCATAAATATTTTTAAGTGGTGATTATTATTTCGCTGCACGCACGCACTCTATCACCCTCCTCCTCTAGAGGTGCTCAACGGTCCTACAAAACTTTGCCTAAGTCACATCAGGTACAAAAAGTCGGGGCTTATCTCGATACCACATTCGGGTGTTTTCGAATAGCTGCATGCTAGCTGACTTTATCTTCAAATCCTCAGGAATCTGAGCCATCCGAAGAAGGTGCTCCATGTTCTCTATCCACTCATCAGCATAGAGAATCCCTTTAGTCTCATATAATTCCAAGGGCCCAAGGTTCATGAAGTCCTTAGAAGTCCCTGGGCGGGGTCGGCGAGCTTCTTTAACCTGAAGAGCCTATCTCAAACTGTCGTAAAAAAAATATTAGCCTGCTCCGTCTGAAAATCGATGAGTCGATGGAAGACTCCAAGAAGTTGGGTACCGTCCATGTTGATATATGGAATAGCAGTTATGGAGGTGGAGTCTGCGAAAGAAATTACGGGGTGGTGGAATATCATATCTGCAAAACCTCTAGGTGTGTGGATGTGACTGGTCGCTCTGATGAGTAAGCTGGCCTCCATGCGATGGGGGGTTCAATTGGTCGAAGTTATCTCTGTAGTTGGTGGAGTACCAGTGGGAGTTGTGTATCCATTTTGTGGATCCATTATCTGCATAAAATAAAACTATTAGACGGTGAAGGATTCAAGCATGATGCAAGTCAAGGGATCGATCGAAGTCGAAGACAAAGACCAATAACATATCAAGGCATGTGGAGCAGATCCTTAAGAGTCTAATCCTATTTGTGGATGATATGAACCTCTCCTAAAATTATTCTAATATCTAACTTCAACACTATCTGCAGGCCTACAGTAGTACAACTAACTTAATTACTACCACGAGTTCGCAATCTTTTATAAAATTGGACCTGCATGGGCCACCATAAAAACTTATCACGATCTGCTCCCGGATAACCGAGTACGAGTACGTAGCCAAGCCCAGCCTACGTTTCGGTATTGACGGAAGAACGTTGTCGAGTAACACATAATAAATCCTCCACAAATACAAGTGACCACAGATACAAAATATACTCAGTCACAGCACAAATCAAGAAAATAAGAATATGATAGATAATGAAATAATAGAATCCAAATCCAACAGTAGAAAGACTAAATCTAGAATAATAATATGGTCCATCCGGAGACAAATTCGGTCCAACTATTAAAGTAAACTAAAGCATAATAAATGTGTAAATCTAGACCTCTCTAGAGATTGATCATGGCCCCTGAGGCTCGGTACCAACATCGTCAACACCACCCTCTAATAGCCCATAATAAGAAGAATAGAGATAGTCGTCATCCTCTCCTATAATGTCAACGACCCAGTCAAGGTGGAAGCAAAGTGCAATTGTATTACATTTAATATAATCAACACAAAATAAGTTAGAACGATAAGAAACAGTAATAATAAAGGATGGGTAAAGAACCAATAGGATATGAACCATATGAGAAACGATAATCATGAACAAGTAAACTACTAGAAAACCAACATGTCAATAAAAGAACTGGACAATGATCATGAACAATGGAAATAGATCGTGCATGCATATGAAATACCTTTCAACATGTGAATGACTGGGCTAATATGACACATCATATAGATGGCTATCCACATTTTAAGGTATGGCTAACCCATACTGAGGTGTATGACTTAGCTATCCACATTAAACATTAATTGGGTTTGTTCACATACCTACTGAATATTTTCTCTCTCGACTCACTAAACAACAATAAGGGTCAATGATACAACAAGTCTATCATGTCACCATCGTGTCTCAACTGGATACCGAACGAAAATACAATAAAGGAAGCATTATAATGTACTGAAAACATAATGCAATATTGTACTTGCTTGAACTCCTGAACAAACCATTTTCACAAATTGAGGACGAAAAAAACTCCAGCCTAGAAGCTACCAGTCTGTAAACCCCTAATTTTTATTATATATATTTTATATTTTTTTCATTCACTTCTTTTTGAGTGAGAATATTAATTTGTGCATGTAGGTGTATATGTATACATTGTTCTTCATTTTTATTTATTTTTATATACAAAATTTACAGATAGGTTGCATATATTTAGAATTCCAGTAAATGATTTATATTGTCTTATAAATATTATGTATTAAATAGTTTATATAAATAAAGTGTTTTATGTATATATATGTATTAAATAAATAATATGCTTAATTGGTAAAAATTATTATTTAAGGATTTTTTGAGTAATTTTAGAATTACTTTGAGTTTAAGGATTTTTAAAAAATTGTTATATATTAATTGAAATGTATTTTTAGCAAACAATAAATATTTTAGATTTTTAGAATTTATTTGAGATTTTTGGAATTTATTATTAAGATTTTTTTAGAATTCATTAAGTATATA